>JAJJWX010000478.1:0-600000 GCA_023529315.1 Papaver bracteatum | reverse complement strand
CTTCAATTGCTTATAAGCCAGGAAAGAATCCCAACTACACCCATTCATTGATTCTCCAAGCATCCCATACATATCCCTTAAACTAAGAACCACACCATCACTATTAACAAGAAGTAATGCTCCCCGTTCCGCCATGTACAACGTCTCCTCAATCGACAAATATGTCACACTGTTCCGAACTATTCCTGTTGTACCCCAACATCTACCTTTCATTTCTACAACCTTCGCCATTCTCATCTCCGAATCCCAACAAGCCTTGGACTTAGCTTTCCTTAGCTGTAATTTAGGTACACAACCAGACATAAAGAGATGCTCATCTTCGTCCGACTCTTGCAACTCAACCTCTGAATCTTGTGTTCCATCAGAAGAAACATCCCAATCTGTAAACTCCATTATCCCAATTACCACAATACTTGCACAAAATTGCTTTAAAGAACCCTTTGCATTACCCCCAAATACACATTGCCTCTGCACTCATTTTCTAACAACCCTTCAGTCTTCAGACAATAAAACAAGCCCCAAAAAAGAGAACCGAGATCTTAAACACTCAATTCTCTCACAATAAGCAATCGAATCCCAGTGATTTTATTCCTAATTAGTAATTACACCCAATTCAAAATTTCTCATACAAATCTCAAAACTTTCCAAGTATAAACAGCAAAATTCCTGAAATTGGAGTAAATTCTCACTGCCCCATGTTCAAAATCGATGCTAATAGTAACAAATTCAACAGAAGGGGAAGTAAATACATACTACGATTTAATAGAACCAACTCCTATTTTCAATACTTTTGCTGCTTCTATCATCAGTCAATATTGTTCCGCCAGTTGAACCTCCTTTCGCTGCTTTCAAAGCTGATGATCGTGGTGGTCATTGAAGGGAAAGCTGCTGCTGGTGGTGGGTGGTGGTGGTCATTGAAGGGGAAAAAGGTTGAAAATTTGATTCAGGGTTTTTGTGAAAACGGAGGTTTTTGATTCTGAGTGGTCCTTGAGATCTGTGTGGTAAGCAAGATCTAAATTATTGATTATCAAAGCTTGCTGTTTTACTCGGGGCCCAACAAAGTCAGTGATTTTGGTCTTGTACGTTGACTCTAGTCAAGCAGGGATAAGTGACGAAGATTGAAGAGAGGTACATTAAAACTTTTTAAAAATAATACTTTTTTTTTGAAGGAAAGAGGTGATCCTCTTAATTTCATTGGTAAGTACCATTGGGCACTGGATTTCAGAGAAGAAATGATTACATAGCACGTCAAGTGGCTTAAGAAATTTGAAAATGTCATGCGTTCAACCAAATTGCCTGTACAGAGAAATAGAGAATGTCCAACTTGCAATTGAACCAAGAGATTTTGTACACTGATAACTAACAAATTAGTGGCTAGCACATTTCATTAAGCAATTGAACCGCTGACATTATTCTGAAACACTGTTGGATATAGGAATGAGACATTTCATTAATAAACAATTATACAACTAAACAGCTAACTGAAACCCCGAGGAAAATATAGATACATGGATTCCTATCAAATTCAAAGCTCGATTATTTGGAGCGTCAATTTCCTTAATCAAACAACTCAACAAAAATGATACGCTTGTTGGTTCGAGAGTGATAATAGAGGGGCCAACACAAAGAATAACGGCGATGGGACTACTTTATTTATGAAGGGTGATACCAACTGACTGCTTCAAGGGAGTGATAATGGAGGAGTTGATGTGAAAAAGAGATGATGAAGATACCAATTTTTCTGTGGCAGATTCAGTGTACTGTATATAAAAGCGCAGGATTGAACAGCTTGCGAGGTCAGATAAACTAATAGTAGTCTTAGACCACGCCTCTCCTTCCTCCTATCTCATGTCGTTTCTTGCTTATCTGGAGCAAAGTGCCACAGAATCAGTTAATGGGTATCATAACATAAGGAAAGAATCCAAACTTTCTTTCGATAAGAACAACATCGTTATCCATGAGGATCTCTGAAATCGATCAACAATTAGAATGACTTCATTTTGGCTAAAAAAAAATTACGTATCACAAAAAGGGACAAAAAAAAGAGAGGAAGAATTTTGAAAAATAACAGTCAAATCACAACATTAGATTACCTAAACTTCCTTCCAAATCCTGAAATAAGACAGATGCTTCGAAGCATCACCAGAGCGCATGCACAACTTTTGTGGGATTCACTATGTTCTAGAAACTTCTCCAACTCTGCGACCTCCATTCTGGATGTTTGCAGAACTCTTCAAAGCTGCAAGAAAAAGCATAATGTCGTGCATTTGTGCTCTAAAATTCAGTAACTTTACATCCCTGGTGTACATGTTACGCTAACAAAAGAAATAAATCACAAAATACAAAGATGGGATTTAGCTGATCGCACCTGAGAAGAGTTACCACACATTCCTGCAAACAAAATTAGCATTAGTTATGAATTTGTTTAAACAATTTCAAAGCTCTGATATTTCAACGTAACCTCAAATAAAGAATGCACAGACACCTAAACTAACATGTAACGAATACACCAAAGGCAAAGAGGCGTCACAATCGTTTTTCTAATATGTAAGCATCACAAATTTAATAATTTAGCTATTTGTGGTAAAAGATGGTTTCCCTTACTGTAATTCAATCTTACAATCACAAATGGAACCTTAATTTGATAAAATGAAATTTGGGATTAAAATGTATTTACCTGCATTAGCAATTTTTCTCTTTTGACATGGGAATCTGTTTATACATAGCATAAAAATGTGTTTAGTCATTTGTCGACATGAAATCGAGCACCCACATAATTTAAGTTAATTAGGTCGTTTGATACAGAAAAGTTAAACCGATACATAAGATTGACCAAAAATCAGGTAGACTGTAAATACATGCCATCTAAGCCATGCTAAGAAAACCCAACCTGCAACGAAACAGTACTCATCAAATGAACACAACACAACATAAATCTATTACTTCAAATTGCTGGATAGAAATTACCAAAGCCATAAAAATTGCTACTCAAACAAACCGAATTAAAAGTATGTGGTTTTTTCACTTACCTTTGCTAGATCAAGCAAAAAAAAAATCATTAACATCAGGATTGCAAAAATCGAGTACCATTTCAACCGAATCCACTTTTCTATCTACAGTATACGTAGTAGCTGTTGTTTGCTTACTAAATCTTAACGAACATACAAAAATAGAAATATATGAATATCGGAACAACAGATCAAATTAACATGACCACAGCCATGTTTGTTGCGACCACCATTCCTCCGTTTAAGCGTCTACGCTACAGAAACAACCAAACTCAAATAAAAAACATGTATTAATCAAGTTTTAAACATGATTTTAACTTCAATTGAAAAATTACCATATTTTGGAGTGGGATTGATTTGTTGGCCTCCTCTTCTTCCTCTAAACCGTCACTTAAAAAATCTCTCTCAAGCTCATGACCTATTGTTCTTGTTCTAGGGTTCTCTCTGTGAGGGAAATGGGAAAAGATAGTGAGAGGGAGTGGAGCTGATACGGAGAGGAATTGGAAACTTTAATTTGAAATTTGAATTCTCGAGAGTCGAGATTGGGACATGTGTAACACTGTAACAGGTGTCCAATTTTCTCTTTAAATCACTTTAGCAGTAAAATTGACCAATTTATCCCCAGTTTATTTTTGCTTTGCCGAAGTATATGGGCATATCACGGTAAAAAGGACCTAAATCGTCTCTTTGCTTTATAATAGTAAAGATAGAAAGATTGTATACATCATTTTAAGATATATCATTGAAAAACATAATAAAATACAAATTTTTTGTATCACAATAGTAAGTAAATTGTAATACAAACGTATTAAATACATGAATTTCAAGGAAATTGATGATACTTGAGGGATGACACTTGAATTAAAATTCTGCCATTTGGATTTGAAGAATTTGTCTTCTTCATCATTATCTTCTTCATTAAGATGGAATTGTCCCATATGGGAGTAATAAGCACAAAACACCATTATTACAATCAAATCCGGTAGCCATTGTTCTTCATGAGAATGTAAAATTATGTCATGTCGGAAGAAATCGTCCTTGATATACTTGAAACAATTGTAACAATCATTTGAAAAGCCTATAAGGCAATGAGAAATCTCTGACGGGTTTGAAAACACCATGAGAACAATAATGAAATTGAAATAGGAAAAACCTAAAAATCGCATTGAATAGCGATGTTTTATTTAAGATAATACTAATATAAAATATTTACTTATTGTATCCAAATCTAATTGGAAGATCTGAATACTTCAGATAACATCCAACAGATTTGGAATATAATTTTAGAGAATCAAAGATTTAGAAAAATTTGTTGCAGAGATTTTTTTGTGGAAAAAACGGTTACGAGAGAGAAAAAAGAGAGAGGTCCTCTTTTGTTATTTTGATTGTTCAAAATACCCAGCAGTTTAAAATAATACTCTATAATATAATAGTCTCGCTAAAATAATAAAAAAAATCAGTCCCGACTCGAGCCCTTAGTACTAAAATAATAAATTCGATAAAATTATAATATAATACATTTCAAAAGTTCCCCTTAAACATTAATAGGTCCCAAATATTATATAAAATAATAATTCCATTAGAAAATAAAAAATAATTATCATACTCATTAAATTTTCTCAAAATATGATTCAATGTTGGTTTGTTTTTCTCTAAAGTTCAAATCAAGTTTTATTTCATTCTTAATAGTTTGTAGTGCACATTAAAAAGTTCATTAAAAACTAATGCATGAATATCTAAAAATATTAATGTTTTTTTTATCTTTTTCTATATTTTCCACTTTTAAAAATCTATTTTGATATTTATCCTAAGATACTTTATTTTTATTTTTTTAATATGGACATTCTCGTTTTTTCCACATAATTTTTCCAATTTAAGAATTAATCTTTAAATTAATATATTATTATTATCTGTATAAAATAATAAATTATTATTTTATCGATTAAGTAATATATCTTTAAAATAATAGGATTTGGGTGGTCCCAAGCCTATTATTTTATAGATGTTTTACTGTAATTGAAAAGCGGTTTCCTTCCTCCTTTCCTTAAAACAAAGTGCACTATGGAGTAAACTTCCAAGAAATCGGTGAAACACCGTTTTAACACAATTTTTAGGCCTTTTATCATGTTAGTGATAATAAGATAAGCACTACAACTGAGTCCCATTAAGTCAGTCAGGAAGATTTCTAAGGCTAAATTTACGTTCTGTTTGTCAGAGTTTTTGATTTCGTAAAAGTCTTGAATTATTAGAGTTTGTAACAACTTATGTAACTGCAATAGCAGTCAGTTTCGAGTATAAATAAAACTCTGAAATCTCCACACAAAAGTGTGGAAGTATTCTACCAAATATCATGTTCTAAGTTGGTATCATGAGGGTTCGATCCCTCACTCTTCCGCTGTGATATCCAGCCGCCGTCACCACTACTTCCTTCTTCACCATCTGATTTTAGTTTCAATTTTTTTGATCACCACAACCACTTGAATACCACCACCATTAACATCGCTTGCTGCTAAGAAAGCTTGATTAAATGTCTCTACTAGTGGCAAGGAAACTAGACAGAGTCTTTTATTTGATGTATCAACACTTTAAATCTGGTATAACAAAAAAAATTTTCTTAAAAACCAGTTCTAAACAAATTTCAATACCTTTCAACCAATTTTAAACACCTTGCAACAACAATACCAAAATAAATTAATACCATTACCAATCTGTTAACCAACACAGATAAATACTACCAAATGAAGAGGTATTTCGACTATCTCACACAACCATTTGAAGAGGTATTTTGACTATCTCACACTATGAATTTAAAGAGAAACATCAATTTTCTCATACAACAGTTAAGGGAATTTGAGGGGCATCAATTTGAGGGGCAGTTACAAGTTCGTTTCATCAACTCAAAAGATGATCTATTTACGAAAGTCTATCTTCACCACGATTCCAGTATTAGAAGCAAGTTGCACATTCGCCAGCTCCAGTACAACTTGAGGGAGGATGTTAGTAATAATAAGATAAGAACTACAACTGAGTCCCATTAAGTCATTCAACTAGGAAGATTCCTAAGGCTAAGTTTACGTTCTGTTAGTCAGAGTTTTTGATTTCGTAAAAGTCTTGAATTATTAGAGTTTGTAACAAATTATGTAACTGCAATAGCAGTCAGTTTCTAGTATAAATAAAACTCTGAAATCTCCACACAAAACTGTGGAAGTGTTATACCAAATATCATGTTCTAAGTTATCATATATGCTAATAGCTAAACCCCATTTCAGAGTCATATCCGGATTGAAACTAGCTAAATTCTATGTGGGTGCATAAATAACAAGTAAAAATAATATCCTTTAAGAACTTTGTGTAAAAAATTAAAGCATGCAGAAACAATGTTTGAGAACCAATTGGCAAATGGGATCATATCTGCTCCGACTAGGTTCCACCCCAAATTTGGATGCTTGCATTGTGCGGTGGGAGGTTTTTGTTTCATAAGCAACAAAGAGATATTAGAATTGCAAATAGCCAGCCATATGGTCCCCTTTTACATAAGGAGGGAAGGAGCCAAATACGGACACAGACCATGCCATACGTCTTACATTTGCTTTATCTCATTGAGTTAGATCGTGAGCAACTCCATTTGCAGCACGGTTAACAAAAACAAAAGAGATAAACATAAACTTGGTAATTAAGGTTTTAACATCTTGTAAGAGAGTTCTTCTATCTCTCATGAAGGTCTTTTTGTTTATTTCCTCTAAGATAGCTAAGGCATCACTCTCGACAATGATTCGATCAAGTCTCTTCTCCAAAACCACCATCAAAGCATCTCTGATAACTCAAGTATCTTCTTCTTCTGCATAGAAACACACCAAATAAATTGAGCGAGCATACATGAATTTATGGTTAAAATAATCTCTTAGGATGATACCCATTCCCCCATTTCTAAAACTTGGGTTCCAAGCACCATCAATATTTATTTTAGTCCAATCCTTAGGTAGAGCCACCCAAGATGAATTTCGTTGCAGTGGGAGGCTAGAGGATGTTTTCTACGGCACTGGCTCAAACAATATTGCATCAGTGCTGGCAGGCCTCTTTGCTCCCAAATATCCATTTTGTCCCCTCCTAAGAATATTAGTACAGTACAGTATTTAAGAGTATTAGTACAGTACAGTATTTTTGTGCCCATCTCTACAGAGAGTGACTGTTGCTTATGTCAGTATGACTTAAAGAACAGAGCCACAAACTTCAAATTTTGAACTTTCCTGCAACCACTATATAGCTATAATTTGACATCTAACACACATCAAAAATAATAAAAAGAATATACTTCCATCTATCAAATCATTATAAGGTTAGGTAATATTGAGTTGTTTATATATAGGTACAGTTGATACCTACTAGCATAGCATATCGTTATCAGAATCAGCATCAGCATCCATGGAGAGAAAGTCCCTGTCTGTCCATCACTTCTTAGACGAAGCAGGTACTTACTTGGCTTGTGAAACTTGGTAAACTATATTTAGTTTTTTCATGCTTTTCACTAAAATAACGTACACACATGTTTTAACCTAAAACATGTCTTTTTTCATGCCTTAATCTTCTAGCTAGATTAGTAGTACTAATTTCAACTTTTATGAGTCATTAAGCCATTTTTATCAATGAATCTGAAAATTACACAAAGTAAAAGCAAAATCTATCTTACTAAAAACTCTTACGTTCATGCATTAGTACTACTAATCCATTGTAATGATGAAAACCACTTACCATATAAACATCTTTTGGAAAACCCACGATTCAAAATTCATCCAATTCACCAATCCTCCAAGTTAAGAAAATACTGGATAGTATTTAACTGTTTTAGGAATGGTTATCCAATAATAAGATCAAACTAACAAGTTAATTACTTGAAGTAAATTTAAGTAACAGGTAATAGCCTATGAACCTCACAGGAATCAAACACATAGCTAGTTAACCTTGAGTGCAAACACTTATGATCTATGCAGGGCAGTTAGCATAATTAACAGTCAATAGCTTGTAAACTAAGGAAATAAAGATAGTCGCACTCATTTTACCTAATAAGAAACAAAAAAAAGAATCTGGCTTTGTCCATATATTAGCCAAATTTAACAGGTATCACGAAGATAATTTAAAAATCAATTAATGTTAAATGACATTTTGCACAGGCACATCCTTTGGTGTCTATTCATGTGGACCTGAGAAAGAACACGAGCTCTTGATAACATCTCCATTTTCATTAATGAATATACATTGCTTGAAGTGCCGCCCCTGGTCGAATGAATCTACATTGCTTGATGCTTTAGCTTATTTACTCTGATAAGGGATGTAATAAAAACCCCTACAGTGCTCAATTCTAGATAGAAAGAACTTTGTACTCTATATTGGTTATTTGAGAGTCCACGTTGTTACGTATGTAGGGATTGTTTGACATTTGGATCTTTGTTTTCTAATTGTCTCATCTTTAACGTAAAGTTCTAAATAAAACAGTTTCTTAAATTCAACTATTTCAAGAAGTCTAACTACCTAGCTACTACTCTAGGAAGTCTAGGTAATGCTTTTCAGAGTTCTTTTTCTTCTTTGCATGTACCTTTACAACAACTAGTATACTTCCATTTATGGTCGACTATCTAGTTTAAGGTTATTATATTTATATCTATCATCTGATTAATCACTCGAAGATAGATTTTGTGTTTTCTGTTTTGTTGTTGTCTTTGTATTGGGTTTGTGAAATACATGTAAATACAAATAATAATCGTGAAAATAGGTAGTGGCGGAGCTGGAATTTTACATAGGAGTCGCCCAAAAAAGATGTTTTATGGGAGGAGCTAGCAAACGAGATATATAAGAGTACTTAAAAGAGTCTTAATAATGAAATTTAATTGAAGTTTCAGTGAGCTTTGCATCCGGTCCGAAATTAACATATTTGCCGCTACCTGGTGGCGCCCTGAGAAAGATAGAAGAATAGATAGGTGGTTCCGATTGTCCTGCCACTAGGCGTGTAAATAATATTATACCAATGAGTGGTGCATAACTACTAACTAGGATGGACACTTTTTGGATAGTGACTACAACAAACTGAGACATTATGTACAAAATTTGTTAGTTTATACTGTAATTAATCAATATATTCTTAATTAAGTACACAAAATACATTAATAAAATACATTATTAAATGTAAAATAAAGAACAAAAAATAGTGATGATAAACAAAGCTACTACAACTTTGTTTAATTATACAAGTAAAATTAATTTACTTATGCTTAATTAATCTTGTAATTAACTTAATCCAACAGGCATATGAGTGGTGGTCATATCCTGAGATCGACTAGCCAAAGATGGAGAAGTTGTTCATCTGCAAAAACAATAGACAAAAAAGAAGAAGATTTAATAACAAATACTATAAATTAACTATCAATATCAATAATTGATCGGACAAAGAAATAATTATCTAATCGACTATTATTATTATTGAAAATGATAGTTACTTACTCTAATAACTCTGTCCAATAATCACCGAGAATATTTTCTTCATCATCCATGTTTAATTCTCCCCAAGGTGTTGTTTCAAAGGTGGTTGAAGTTGATGAATTTGTTGTTGTATTTATTTCAGGTTTGATAATATTGTTCATGTTTCTTTCGGGTGAAGCCGAAACCAATGCAGGAATATATTCTGGACTACTCAAGCAATCTTGAACACTCATGTTATTATCGTTAAGATAATTGTTACTAACCATTCTCGAACTTGATCCTTGTTCAAAACGATAACAATCAGCCTCTTCGACTGCTACATTCTCATTCTCATTAGGGACGTTTGGGTATTCTGATGAGTTAGAGAAATTGTATGGTGGTGGAGTTTGAGAAGATGGATTCGACGAATAACCAAGAGTATTAAGAAGTTGAGAATTTGGTTCAAGGTATTGGTTGATGAGGTAATTGTTATCCCGGTTCGGAACTGATCTTAAATGATTGAGTAACTCCATGTTAGGTGGTTGTATTGATGAACTTCCACCATTGCTTATCACTTGCAGGAGATTATTCAACAGTTGAACTTTGGCTACTTGTGCATGAGCATCAACCTGTAACCTTGAAACATTGTCCCATGGGTTCATAAGATTGAATATATTTGCTGCCGCGAGTAAATTTGGTAAGTTGGAAAGAAGATTAAGATCTGTCCTTGGCCTATGAGTTACCGGATCAATACCCATTTGTAACAGCTTCTTCTTTAGATGAGTATTCCAGTAATTCTTGATCTCGTTATCAGTTCTTCCCGGAAGGTGTGTTGCAATTTGAGACCACCTGTGTACACAAAAACAAACCATAAAATTAGAAATCCATCAACGTACATTATAGAATGACTAAGAACATGAGGCAAGTTGTCGACATACTTATTTCCGAGAACCGAGTGAAGACTGATAATAAGCTGTTCTTCATCGTCAGAGAATTTCCCTCTCTTAATATCAGGTCTAAGATAATTACTCCATCTTAGTCGGCAGCTTTTGCCACACCTATTCAATCCAGCAAGTTTTGGTAAAGCTCTCCAACTTCCATGACCATTCTTATGTATATAATCAGTGAGTTTTTGATCTTCCTCAGGTGTCCATGGACCCTTTTTCAATCCAATTTCATCGCGACTTGGAGATCTTCCCATTGTGCACTCCCTTTCTCAATAATCAAGATAATAGAAAGCCAAATCTTCTAAATGGTATTGTATAGTTTATGCCTTATGTGGTGTGTTGTTTAGATTGTTCTTCTATATATAATGATGTTGCATGTTAAGATAATAACAGACTAAGGAAGTACAGAGATTAGATGGATAAGTTAGGTTAAGGGTTTGTGTCTATTGAGAGAGAGAGATCTTAGATAATGAAATGATGAAAATCTAAACAGAATGAGACCATATTATATAGTATGTGTTGGTGTTTGGAAATAACAAAACTTTGTGTATGGGAGAAGCAAATTTTGTCACTCAAATAAGTCATGTTTTCCATTTTGTCAAAAGGACCTATGTTTTTCTACAATTATTTATTTTGATAATAACAATGTTCTTTCTTTATGGTATTTTCCATTAATATCCGATAAAATCAAGTACCGAACCCCTTTTTCTTAGTACGTTTTTCAGCTAAAGAAAAATAATTTAAGTAGTGTATTAGTTATTGTCACTAGTAGTATTGACCGTACATAACAGTATAACATAACATAGTAGAAAGACAGGACCACCATTTTGGATTTCTAATGCTGACCAAGTTTTTCTTACAAACTTACTAGGGAAAGAAAATACGACTACGAGGGATGGTATAGAGATTTTCTGAGATGGCCGAGAATCTTTGGATTCTGGTTGCATGTTAACGGCAACATTTTTTTCTCCAGTCCCCGTACTTGATCAGTTTCAAATGAATTCAGGTCATCGATATCGTCACCCAAAAACATTACTACTGCATTACGGTTATATTTGTGGTTAATTGCAGCTTTCAATACCTCCTCTGAAAAGAAACAGTAAAACTAGTAAGTCTGTTTTAAGTTATTGTCTAGGACTTTTGGGTATTGTAAGTTGGGGCAGGTGAATAGGATTTGAGGCCTATTTTAGCTGGGGTTAAGTGTTTTTCGTCCCCAACCTTAAGTGGGTTTGTTTCTAATTAAATTCATGACAAAGGTTTAAACCGTTTAAGTCATGCTAATGTGTGTCTTCAGTTCAGAAGCAATGAGTGTACGTTCTTCTTTGATTCAAGGGGTTAATTATTAGGTCTCCTCCAATAACATTGTATCATATTTCATTGAATATGCCTAGCTTCGCCTATCTCTCCCCTTGATGAAAATTTAAGAAACTCAAGTACTTAACTTGTTCTATGCATGAAACAGGAGACCCATCACAATGTATTTTTGATCCATTAGTTGATCACAATGTTAATCAGCCTGCTAAATACAAATTATTATAATTAATCTCAACTGTTGAAGGATACCGATTACATCAACTTCCAATTTTCACCCACGCATGTATACTTACGATGGGACAGATGAATATTAGTCTACAAAATCTTATTGCCGCATTTTAGTCGGCCATTTTTCTGTCTCCACTTAACCAAACCAAGCAACATTTTTTTTGATGAATCAAAGTCTCCCATTTTAAAAAATTAAATTTGCAATCAATGTTTATGTCATAAAGGTACTAGTTTTGATGAATTTCTTCGAATCCTACAATAAGGCTGTGAATTGAAGGGTAATTTGTCTTTCGGATGACATACAATATCTTTTCATTGTAAAATCTTTTGCTTCTTGGGTTAGAATTTGGTATGACAATTTTGTAACATATTTGTTGCACCAAAAAGAAACTAATATTATAGGGTTAGGTTCTACACGTAGCAAGTGACAACAACATAGTCAACAGGTTGAATATTATTTCTTTCAAAATAATACTACTACTGTACTACATAACACTCAAGAAGAATTGGAAGAACTGCTACATTATGTTAGTTTTTCATCGACTAATTTTATTTTAATTGTTTGAAAATTGATAGTTCAAAACCAGTTCATTGAGGTTAAGCATACACTAACTGAGCACAATATATATAAAACAAATTTGGTGAAACAGTATCATTAAGGGTTTTGTTTGCTGTGCCAGTTCAATAATTTCTAACAAGTGATGTGCGAAACCGCCATCTAGGCCGAGACAGGTTTATTGCCTCCCGTTGGAATTAGATTATTTTTAAATTAAATGAGTCGGATATTGCAGGTTCACAAGTGATGTGCCTTAGCTTACTATCACTCCTTTAAATCAAATTCTTCACTGTTTTTATTTTTCTTGGTGGCACCACGCCACCACGTAGATTTCAATAATTTCTAACAATTTGATTATATCAATGTTAATTAACGCATGTATTGCATCATAGTTTCAAGTTTTAACTAAAATCAATTTATTCGATCCAAGTTTGTTCAATTTGTTCTTTTTTGGTTGTTTGTAACATAGAGGAATTTCAATCTTGTCGTGGATATTTCTTAGTCTATTTTGGCATCGAGTTTGAACATTACTATTCATAGTTTGTAGATGGTCGTCATCATCGTCATTGCCGAAGTCATTGTAGTTATTTGTGGTTAAACTAATTGTGTAAATGGTTATGACTTTTGCAAAACACATACGTATATTTATTACAAATGAATTGAGATAGAGAATCTCAAAGATTCACTCTCAAAATTTACCAATCAAGCTTAGCAACGTCAATAGTAGTAGGTACTTATGATTTTGACTCTTAATAAACACTAACTATTTCCTTAATTGAATTTTAAGGTTTAAAAATTATTAATATTAATCAATCTCATAAGTTAGAAGACATCATTGATGGTATCACTGATTGGATCCCCTACCCCTTAATCCGAATTTTGCATCATGATAATCATCACTATGGACGTCGGTGTGATTATATTAGTCTAATTATATACAATTAATATAAGTATCCGAAAATACGACTAAAACAAGAGACAAACTGAGATATAATTAGTATGGATATTGCCAAAAGAGTTTGTTAAATATGTATTAGTTTTGATAGAAGAATCATGCATGCATGCAAGTTGATTAGGTTATTCAAGCTGCCTCTATGATCGACCATTACTTCCAAAAGGAAAATTTTGAGTTTATATTCAAGAATCAAGAAGATCTTCAAGTTCATTCATGCACCATATCGATTTTTTTTTTTTTCGAATTTAGCTAAATAATGCGTCTATTTCAAATATTTGAACAAACTATAGCTTGTAAGATAGTCATTAACTGCTCTGCATTTGTAGAGTTCGGCCCCTTTCCCTTTTATAAGCAAAAGCACCTACAGACTGTCTATTATGTTATGTCCTTATACGTACTTAAATAATTTATTTATTTATTTAGAATTATAAAAGATAGTACTTCTTCCAATAGCAGCTTCTTCTTCTTAATTATCTTCTTTTTTTTCGTTTATTTAACAAAAGAAAAGAAAAAAGAACTTCAATAGCAGCTTGATTTTCCATATGCTTTGACTAGTATCCTCTGTTTATTACATACATTTTTAATGATCAGATGCTAAAGCTCATAAGTCAAGGTCAAGAGGAGCAAATGTATTGCTACGTTACGTACTCTGTCTCTGAGTAAGGTGAAAGTGGTACGTGATTGTCAACTTATATATACTTGCGAAGTATGTTTATTCTACCGAGTTGAAATTCTAACACACACTATGACATCACTGATCTTCAACACAGAAAGATAGAAGCATGTTAAGGGTACTATTGTTTTCTTCCTTACCTCCCTTGGAAGCTTGAACAAGTTATCTTGTATAACTAATCCATGGTTAAAAAATAATCACTTTAGAAATCTGTTACATTATTTTCCCTATTTAAAATTGCTACGTAGAAATTGTATATCGTCATAGAACTTAATTAGTTTCCTTGTAAGGAGACCTTAATTTGATTGTTGCAGTAAACAAAGATTAAAAGACAACTAGTCACTAGAACTTCTTGTGGATTATATGAAAAGTCAATGAGAAAAATTAGGCTTTTAACCCACTCATAACGACCGGGTCGATCGACAAATGATGACAGATATCAAGATTTTGGAGATCATTAGCGTACATGAACAAATTAAAGAACTAAATTACCATTTTTATTTTCATTTTCGATGGATAACAATCTTTTTGTTTGTTTGAGTAATTTATCATTTTACCTCAATAAGTCAACTAGTCACTAAAAATTCTTGCGTTTAATTGGACTAATCAGTTAATAATGCTAATGGTCTCGTCAATTACGTTTTGTCTCTGAAAAATTATACGCGAGGGGGAGATGAGAGAGTTGATCAGCAGGTGAGTGTTGATTCCATTGTCCCCGACCAGGAAATCCTTAGAAATTATAGACCAATAGCTTCTTTGTTTACTTGGACAATTTTACATGTACGTATTTATCTATTCGTTCTTTAAAGCTGCACCATCCTCACTGCTGCTCAAACCTGTAAGTATTTATAAAAACAAATGCACCATTATGGCCACCATTTCTCGCAATAGTTTCTAAGTGCATGACTTGGTATTTGGTCTGAAATAGATTGTGAATTCAGAATTTATTTCCAATCTCAAATATATTTCAACTCTTGTACTCCACCACTTGAGGAGGAGTATTACGCAGAATCGTATATTAAGTGGAGACTCAATCTGACATACTTTAGGGGATTCTAATTAATCAGCCGTGTGTATCAAAATTATAAAATGAGTATCATGGCAATATGAAAAATCATTTTTCTTTCACGAAACTAAGAAATTTTAATTATATTGCGAAATACTTTGAAGATGTCCACAAAGTACTCATGTACAAAGAAGTCTATGTGAATCTAGTAACAAAACTAAATTGTCTCTAAGCTTATTAAATCTAAAGTATCTAGACATTGCTAAAATAACTAGTTTGTAGTATTAGTTGTTGTTGTTGGTGGTGGTGGTGGTGAAGCTCTAGAAGACTGGAATTGATGTCTTTGATGGTGAGGTGCAAGTGCAGCATGCTTTCGTGAGCGGTTAGACAAGGACATCAACCATCTGCTGGACTGGGCCAGGCTTTTATAGGCTTTATACGTGGGCTTAGATTGCGTTCAGATTCATTATGAACCTTATTTTGGGGACCATGATATATTTGGGGGACCATTGTCGATTTTAGGGTAGGGCGCGCTTATCAAAAAAAATTCTTAATACCTAAACTACCCTTTTGATTATGTTTTGGTTATGATTAGTGAAATCATTAGTGAAATGATTAAGTAAAAAATAATATTAACCCACCACCGCCGATTACCACCGCCACCGTCGCCGATTACCACCACCACCACCTCAGATTATCACCACCATCAACCACCGATTACCAGCACCATCTCCGATTACCACCACCACCAACCACCACCACCTCTATATATGTAGCTTAATTTAAATCATTAACAAAGATATTCTCACAAACTCGTTGCTTGTCATTCGTTTTTGGTTGAAAAAATGAGAAGTATCAAAATGAGTTGAAAATGGAAGTTGCAGAGAGGTTTAATTGTGGTTTTTTTTTTCTCCAGAGACATGTTCGGTTACATCGCAAAAAAAAGTCTTAGCCGAACTAAGAGTTCGGTTATCACGGATTAATTTTTTCTGAACCGAACTCAGAGTTCGGTTCATTCGCAAAAAATACTTTTAACCGAACTATGGGCTAATTACATTTATGCATTTGCAAGTGCAGTTCGGTTGGATCGCAAAAATTGTTAAGTTTTTAATTTAACCGAACGTTTGCCTAATTGCATATATGCATATACAAGCTCAGTTCGGTTGATTCGCAAAATATGATGAAGTTTGCGAACCAACCGAACGTCTAACACTAGGTTACTTTTAACCTGCAGTTCGATTGGGAACTTGATTGCGTTGAAGTTTGCGAACCAACCGAACATAGGTAAATGAGTTCGGTTAACTCGCAAAAATAATTTCAAAACCGAACTCTTCTCTATATAGCCAAATGTTGAGTTCGGTTTAATCGCACAAAACAAAATTCTCATAACTTACCAACTCGTTGTTTTAAAGTTCGGTTACAACGTGGTCTAGTCGATGAAACGAACAAAACTCAGAAACTCAAGCATAGTAGTTCGGTTACATTTGATTTTTCATCACTAGCCGAACAAACAAAAACTCCATTAAAGCTACGGTTGGTTGCTTTGTGATTTTGGATTTATTAACTTGATCATTTGCAGAAAGTTCAGTTACATGTTCTTCATATAATATAACTAAACTTTGTTGACATGGTTGAAATTTTTTTGTTACAATTTTGATTTTCAAGATATTTTAGGCCGTTTATAGCAACATTCACTAAGTTACAAGCATACTTTAGCACCCAGATGATGTTTTTTCTCCATATTCACCCATCTCAAAATAATTTTTTTCTCCATCTTCTTCTTCTTCTATCACTTTAGTCACTCAATAATCGGAGGTGGTGGTGGTGGTGGTGGTGGGCGGTGGTGGGTGGTGGTGATAATCGGAGGTGGCGTCTAGGTTAGATGCTTTTGTTTTTATATTAGATTAAGTTAATTGCAATTATTAGGTTAGGGTTAATTTCAATTAGGGTAAGGGGCAAATTAGTAATCTCAGGATTTTTAGGACAGCCCTTAACAATTTAGGTTAGGGTTCCTTAAAAATCAATGGTCCCCCAAAAAAAGGGTGGTCCCTAAAATAATGTTCTTC
The DNA here is from genome assembly GCA_023529315.1 of Papaver bracteatum. Taxonomy (NCBI): domain Eukaryota; kingdom Viridiplantae; phylum Streptophyta; class Magnoliopsida; order Ranunculales; family Papaveraceae; genus Papaver; species Papaver bracteatum. The sequence goes on along the minus strand of JAJJWX010000478.1, from coordinate 582,797 downwards.
ATTATGGTCGACTTAGCTTGTCTACTTCATCCCTTGAACCGTTTCTTGGGCACCACCCTTTTTGTGGTGGGGGATTATTATGTGCTAAGAATATCTACCATGTTGTTACAAGGGGTGTCTTAAAAAGTGGAAATGACTAATCTATCGTTAACCTAATTTAATTTATAACACAACCTAATAACCACAAATATATATATATATATAACAAAACCATTTAATTTATTTTCTCACAAACCCATTATTTTTAGAGGGCTCATCTTCTTATCTTCTTCCTTTTCGTCGTAGATTCAAAGAAATTTCCACAAACTCATTACTTGCGATTCGTTTTTGGTTGAAAAATGAATAGTAATCATCAAAACGAGTTGAAAATGGGAGTTCCAGAGAGAAGTTCGGTTAGGAATTATCTCCAAACCGAACTTTTCTCTGAAAGAAAAAATTCCATTAAAGTTGAGTTCATCTACCTATGTTTTCTGAAACTTTAGTCGAACTACACTTGCAAATGAGTTCGGCTAGCTGTTCTTCAGATGTCGTAGCCGAACTTTATTTGCATGGACGAAATTAGTTTATAAAATTTTCATTTTTTCAAAAGTTTTGGCCAATTCAAGCAACATTAACTAAATTTGAAGAATACCTATGTACCCAAAACACTCATTTTGAAATGAACCATCTCAAAATAAAATCAAAACCCTCTTCTTCTTTTCTCTCAATAATTATTCTTATAATAAAAATACTTTTACATTTAACCTAAAAAATCACTAATTAACTTAACTTAATCATTAAAACTAACTAATTTTATATTTATTTAATTAGAAAGGGTAATTTTGGTATTCACATAAATACGTAGATAAGGGATGACTTAAGTTTACTTCATAATGACCTCCTAATATTGAAATGATGGTCCCCATGAAAAGGGGATGGTTCCCAAAAATGGTTCTTTGCTTTCTATGAAGAAACTTTTCGTGTATTGGTCACTATATTATGGTCGCAGACTAAAAATATTAGAAGGAGATATCATTTTCAAAGAGATTTTCAATTGTTGAATTTGAATGATACATGTTCGTGAACTAGTTTTATGTAGTTGAAAATGGTTTAATGATTTCTCATTTACCGAATAAAAATAGAAAAAGGAATGTTATATTAGAAATATTTTTGTTTTTTTTTTGACAGAATATACAGGTCTAGGTCAAGAAATCTAAGAAAAAAAAACATGAAAAAGGGAAAACCAGTAAATGGGTATATAGATACTCAAAAAACAAATGTGCATTTTGGATAAGAATAGTGCAATAAAAGTTTGAGTGAAACAAGACATTCTTATGTCAGCAAATGACAACAAAGCACAATGCAGGAGCTTGTGGAAGAACGTAGTGAATTTTGTGCCAGAATTACAGAACATCTCTCAGTTCACAGTGAGGAATGAAATGGGAATAAGATTCTAGAAGAATAAGGTAGACAGGGGATGCTTGAAAGATATCATTCTAGATGTTGGACACAAATGGATGCAGAAATAACTTTAAGAAAACTTTAGATGATAATGAGAAGCTAGAATAGGATCTAATCAGAAAATATTTAGGTAACACTCTTGTGTTGGTAGAGGATGAAGATGATATGTAGTTTGTGGAAAAAAATTCTACAAAGAAGTTTTATGATGCTTTGATGGGTGAACTGGAGCCATGTTAGTTTGAAAAGCACTTATAGAAGAGCAACATTCCTAATAAGATGAAATTTATGTTATGGGCAGCTTTTCTTATTCATGTCCTACAATAGATATGTTGAGGAGTCAGGGTATTCATGTGGAAAATGTCATTTGTGTGTTGTGCAACTATGTAAGGGGGACATCTGACCACATATTCATTCACTGCACTTACTCTTTTGAGTTGTGGGATTATTCCATTGAAACTTTTAGAATCTCTTGGCCTTTAACTGGTTCTTTAAATGAGTTGTTTGATTCTCGGTCTTGGAATACTTTACATGGCAGTGGGAAGGAAGTTTGGGAGATTCTTCACTTTGTTGTATGTTGGACTATTTGGAACGACAGGAATAACTGTGTCTTTGGAGGAACAAATAAGAGCACTATTGAGAATATAGATTTGGTTAAGTAAACTTTAGTATTATGGTCTTGTGAGTCTGATACTTCCAAGTTTGTTGGCTCTAGCCTCAATTGGAGTAGCTGAGAGTTGCTTATGAACATGTAGTTGTAGCTCAAAGCTATTGTATCTCTTTCATAAGTTTTTCCTCTTTAATATACCATTTTCTCTTCAAAAAAATATTATTGAATTTGAATTTATAAATTCAATTTTGTACACCCTTTATTTTTGAATCAGAATTTCGAAATTAAAATTTACACGCATAATAAAAATGTTAATTTGATATTTCAATTTCATTGGCGAAGTATTATTTATTCACTAATCCCAATATGGGTGCTAAAAATTTATCTTTCATTACATAGGATGATAAGTCATAGAATGATACTGAAGGTACATGATCGTGTGAAATAAGAGTCGTAGCAACACCCTCTGATTTAAGAATACAATATGGAATCTTATGTACACACTTGTTAAAAAGTGTTCACAAAAATTAGACTCTAAATTATTCCTAGAAAATAATTTTTAAAAGGAAAAAAAGGTTTACAATTTTTGTTTACCTAGTTAGAGCTCCTACAAATGTTGATCTTCAAAATAAATTTTTTTATTCCGCATAAAAAAGACTAATATTTTCCATTTAAATCATTTGCAAAGATTCTTATTCTACTATATGAACTATAGTTTAAGATGTAAAATTTTCTTGATCATAATCAATGAATTTAAATTTATTTTCGAATATTGATAATTTTTCCTTTCTTTAATTGTCATAAAGCGAATAAACTTTTATGGAACCCACTTGAAGAGTAACTAGGTTTTCCAGGTAATGTCAGGATATTTAATGAATCACTGACAACAGCAGAATAACAGGAGCTTGAGATATTATGGTGAATAATAAGTAAACCAAGCACAATCAACAATAATAATACGAGAAAGATTAATCAACTCACAAGACACAATATTTATAGTGGTTCGACAAATACATACAACGTGTATATATTTTCTACGTCCACTTTGAGACGCACCAACTCAAATCCACTATGAAGAAAACTATTACAACATCGTGTGAATCCCAGAAAACCCTTGGTTACACCGCAACAATTACCTGAGATGATAACCTTGTATCTTGTTCCTCACCAATATGCTTTCACAACGAAACCCTAGATTTTTACCCTAAAAGTTATACGAGAAAGAACTACATTTTCTCTCTAAAATTGTATTCACTCACAACTTTATTCACACTAATTCTACAAGGCCTAATTACCTATTTATATAGGTTAAAACTTGGCCACCAAAAATCCTATCCAATTTAGGAAACGTCTTCCCTAAATAACCACGGCTAACCTATAGTAGGAAACTAATTAGTCTTCAATAACTAACAATCTCCCACTTTGAAGACTTATCGATTATCTTCCATTCTTCAACTTTGTATTGACGGTGCTAAAACATCTTCATGTCGGTGTGGTTTCCCTCCTAGATCCTCATTCTGAGAGACCAACTAAAGCCTTGCAGAGCTTTAGATTGTCTGATGTAACTCCCTTGGTAAACATGTCCGCCGGATTATTCGAACTAAAAATCTTCTCGAGCTTCAACTCTCCTTATTCTAAGAGATCCCGAATGATATGATATCGAATATCTATAAACTTCGTCCAAGCATGATAGGGTGAGTTCTTGGCTAAATGTATAGCACTTAGACTGTCAATATACATAACACTATCATTTTGTTTCTTTCCTAACTGATAGACACATTTTTGTGTCTGAATTGTCCTCAGTGTCTCTATTGTTATTGCTTGATTTTGTATTTATTATGGTGTTTTTTTATGTTTGTATAGGTGTTTTTGGAAAAATACACTTGTGTGGAAAAGTTTTCTCGAAAAGTGCTTTTCGGGCATCCAGAGAAAAATTACTAAAGGCACCTCACTTTGGATAAGGGAACCCCAAAACACCCCAACTGTTAAAGACGCCCCTACTCTGGATAGGGGCACACCTTCTTCTCTATATTCAAGGTTTTTGGCAAGAAATTTTTGCAGACTCGCAACAGATTTTGGTTGTGTTTGGATGATACTGAACGTCTCAAATCGTGTGGGAAGGTTTTATTGGGCTTAACAGGCTTGGTAGAGGTGTTGGATTCAGTATAGTTGGACCATATAATCGGTGAGAATAAAACAGGGCTACGTGGTTAAGAGAAGAAGACTTTCACGGGATTGTACGTGTTTTTCTGTTCTTGGTGTGAGATGGAAGTGTGATTGATTACATCTGAGGCGTGTACATGACGTTTTGGAACATGATGGAAGAAGATTAACGCGTGTTGAAGATAAAAATGGAAATTATTTCTTTTTTTGGCAGCAAAGAATAAAGGAGATTAATGAAGATATCCTTGAGATTTTGGAACCCTGTCGAGTATAAGTAGGTTGTCGGGTGCATATAGAAAGGTTATGGAGAGTTTGGGAGAGTTATATAGCATTAACAGAGCCGTACAAGTAAGTCGGAGAGAATAGTTTTCTGCTGTTGTGAAAAATAACACGGAGAATATTAGACTGTAGAAGACAGTCGTTGTGCTAAAGTGACAACGACACTCTATTTTTATCGTTCCCTGTAACATCTCGGTTTGTAACAAATATAACTGTTACAAACCCGGTTTTATAAATTTTCCTCCCATTTCATTATTGTGAACACCCGTTGAGCAATAAAAATGAATTTTGAGCGTGTTTCCAACATGATGATGAGCTAATTCTCCCATGACCAATGCGACAGAGGAAACTATTCACTTATGCTTGATTGGTATTTTCTTTTTATAATTTCAATTATTATTAATTTAATTTAATCCACTAAGATCATTATTATAATTGTGTGTTTTATGAGATGAAAATGGTTTTCTTAATTAGTTGTGAATCAATGTGATGTCTATGCTCAGAAATATTTTTTTGATAATTCATGCTTAGGGATTACAATTTAATGTTTGGAGACCTTACAGATATCAGTGAGTTAATGTGAAAAAAAGGGCTTAATAATAATTCTTGAAATAATCTTTATCAACCAATTAGTTAAAGGAATAGTGGAATCCGGAGTCTTGGTCTAGTTTTAAAATCTTGAAATCAATTTTGAGTTAAGTTTTCTCTATTTTTAAGTTTTATTAAGCCTAAAATTTATTGCTTTTACAAGTCTCAACGAACCTATTTACTACAACATTATTGAAAATAATCATCACCAACTCAGCTATAATCCTTGTAATCAAATCATCTCCTTGCTCGCTTCTATCACCGATGTGTACTCCGCTTCCATAGTGGATAATGTCACCAACTTCTGTAACTGTGATTTCCAACTCACTGCAGCTGACCCCATAGTATAAACATAACCGGTCGTACTTTGCCTTTTATCTACATCACCTATGAAGTCTGCATCCACAAAACCCCTCAAGATAAAACCACCTCTTCCATAACACAATGGTACGTTTGTGTTACCTCTCAAATACCTGAGAATCCACTGTACATCTTCCCAATGTTGTTTCCCTTGGTTACTTGCATATCTACTCACTACTCCTACTACATGTGCAATATCTGGTCTTGTGCACACCATAACATACATTAGACTCCCAATGGCTGAATAATATGGTACATTAGCCATGTACTCATTTTCTTCATCTGTCTTCGCACATTGCATACTCGAAAGACGAATTTTACTTCCAAGTGGAGAACTAACTGGTTTAGCATTCTCCATATTGAACATTTTCAACACTCGCTAAATATATTCAGCCTGACTAATCATTAGAGTTCCCTTATCTGTGTCCCTTATGATTCTCATACCAAGAATCTGTTTTTCTTACCAAGATATTTCATAGCAAACTCACTTGCTAATTGTTTCTTCAAATTCTCAACTTCTTGTAGAGATGTTTCGGCAAGCAACATATCATCCACATACAATAATAATATGATGTAATCATAACCATACCTTTTGAAGTAACAACAGTGATCTGCATTACACCGTTAGTAACCACTTCTATGCATCAAGTTATCAAACTTCTTGTACCACTGTGTCGGGGCTTGTTTTAAACCATATAAAATCTTCTTTAGCTTGCATACCATCTCTTCCTTGCATTTTACTATGAATCCTTCTGAATTCTCCAAGTAAATTTCTTCTTCAAGGTCACCATGAATAAAATATGTCTTTACATCCAACTGTTCAAAGTAGAGATCTTCAGAAGCCACTAAACTTAATACTCTGATAGTAGTCATCTTCACAACTGGAGAAAATATCATGTTGTAATCAACAACGGGTTCTTGCTGGAATCCTTTCACAACCAACCTCGCTTTGTAGAGAATTTCTCCATTTTCTTCAGGATTCATCCGTTAAACCCACTTGTTATGCATTGCCTTCTTAACTCTTGGTAATTTTGCTAGCACCCATGTGACATCCTCCTCAAGTGAATTCATCTCATCCTCTATAGCAAGTTGACACTTTCTTGAGTCATCAACCGCTAGTGCTTCTTTAATATTTTCAAGTTCACCTCTATCCGTAAGTAATAAATAATTCAAATAATACCTTGGATTTGGTTTCGAAGTTCTTAACGATCTTCGTATTTCTTGTGAAATTATAGAAGTAACTCTCACTGCAGTAGAAGTTCCTTCATCTTGTACTTCTACGCCATTAGCATTATCGTTCTCTTCTTGTACCATAATTTTTCCAGAAATATCATCAATATTGATATGCAACTCCTTATCGACGTTGCTTGACCTGACATCTTCAGCTTGTGTTGCATTCATGTCCTTGTACAAATCATTCTCATTAAAAGTGACTTTTCTAGTTCTAATAAGTTTATGACTCTCATAGTCCCAAAGTTTATACCCAAAAGCGTCATTTTCGTAACCAAGAAATATACACTTCTTTGCTTGAGCACCTTTCTTAGACCTCTCACCGGGACTAATATGAACATAACCAACACAACAACAAAAAATTCAAATAATAAACATTTATATTTTTGTCAATACAAACCTCATCTGTTATTTTCATATCTAATGGAATACCAGGTGTCATGTTGATTATATAAGCAGCCGTATTTGTTGCATGTGCCCAGAAGGTCTCAGGAAAACCATACTACAACCTCACGCACCTTGCACGTGCATTCAATATCCAATTCATATGTTCTGCTACTCCATTCTCCCGTGGAATCCTTGGAACCGTCCTCTCCAAACGAATTCCATTTGTAGCGCATAAATGTAAGAATTATGTTTTGTCATTCTCACCACCGTTGTTTGACCTCGAACTTCTACTTCAGACCCATCTCTATTTCAACCAAAGATTTAAATTTTTGAAACACTTCATACACCTCGAACTTATTTTTCATGAAGTAAAGCCATACCTTCCTTGAGTGATCATCAATAAAGGTGACTTAATTATGGAACCCTCTATGAGATACAACATCAATTGGTCCCCATACATCTGTATCAACCAAATCAAGTTTCTCACTTCTCAAGTATCTTCCTCCTTTGTTGATGCTAACCCGTTTTTGTTTTCCAAGAACACAATCTTCACAAAAACTCATATCAACAGACTAAACCTTAGGTAGTTATCCTCCCGAACATAGAATCTGCATGTTCTTCTTACTCATGTGTCCCAATCTTCTAAGCCATTAGTTAATATCTTCACTACTACTAGATGTTAGAGCATAGCTCGGTTAAACCCACCAAGAGTTGGTGTATCAAGTTTGGTTGTCATATTTTAGTGAACCAAAACTCATTTAAGGAGTCTCTTGACTATGTACTAGAGTCAACTTCGTATAGGTTAGCTTGAAAGTATTAGGATATGAGACATTACAAGTATTACGAATACTTGAAGAAGTGAATAATAAGTAAGGAGCTACAACGACAACATCATCCTTCCACTTGAGGTTAGTGATATTTGACTTGAACTTTTTGATTCCCTAACATATCTTTCAAGTCGTGCATATTGAAAACATAATTGCGAAGCATGAATGATTACACTCTAGTTAGACGTAGTATTAAGGAATACAATAAGAGGTTTGTTGCTTAACCATTAAACTTTGTATATACGACATCGACATAATTGTTTGAATTTTATTGTGATTATATATGGGTATAAGGTGAATATTTCATCCTAGGAAACAATGTTTTACATTTGTTTAAAGGAAGTAAATTCATGAACTTGTTGTGTGAATCGAAAGGGAAATCGCTAGGCTTTATTGGTATTGTTATTCAATGCATATCTTTTGAGCTACCAATATGTGTGATTAGTATAATCGCTCATGACTTGTTTATGTTCTTGGTAAAACTATTATTCACAAATGCCTGACTTTTGTATTGGTATGACTTTTATTAGTGAAACTAATCTTAAGTAATCACTTGAGATGGTATGATCGATTTAGTGTTATTGGTATGACAAACTCTCGGTAAAGTGGAATCAATCCTAGTAAGAGGTTCAACCTATCACAAATGGGGAATCGATCCTTGTATGAGGTGCAACAAGTTTTTAGTAGAAAGGGGAACCGATACTATGGACATGTACAACACATTTTTAGGCAAAGGGGAACCGATCCTATGGACATGTGTAACAAGTACAAGCTAGATACCATATATGTGTGCGAGCCGATCCTAGTACCTAGTCAACTGAATTTTTAAAAAGCTAGTGTGACTAAATCTAGTACCCACATGGAGGTAGAACCGAAACTTGTTTTGGTAGAACCGTGAAACCCATGTTTGGTGATTGAGTGTTCTTGATCAATCACGTTGTTCTTGAAAGTTATATGAACCAATTCTAAACTTGTTTGAAAGTGTGGTAAATCGGTTTCAAGATCGTAAGTATGAAAGAGGACTTACAAAGTAAGGATGTCGACATACTTTGAACATGTACAGTAACGCTTATCTTTTATTGTTCAAAGATGTTCCTTAATAGCTAAAGGAAAAACCCCAAATCGAAAAATAAATTGAGAATCTTTTATTTAAGGTTGTTAATTTTATTTTGGAAAAATGAAAATTAGTAATGTGAATTTACTAGTTGGAAATTTTCTAAGAGATTTTCGGTCAATATTTGGACAAAGAATTTCCAGGAATTATGGAAACCGAATTTGGAATATATTGCATATATTGAGAATATTTTCGGTTTTGGAAATTCCTTGGTGTTCAAACTTCCTTGTCTATAAATATCAAACTAATCCTCAGAGCCAGCAAAACTACCTTAGTTTTGTTGTTACTGGTGGAGCCGCATATTCGGAGAGGAAAGTAACCTAATTAGGCGAAATCTCTTACGGCCGCTCAGTTTAAAGACTTCTTTAGGATTGAGAAGCTCTATTAGTACCGTTGGTGGGAAACTAGATAGTTGCGGTTTATCTTTTGTTTTCGATTGATTTGATTGACTAACGGTGGTTGAACTTTGACTGCACTTAGTTTTTTTATGCATTAGAATCTTCTCTTCTGATATAAGATTCACTCAAACTAGATCAGAGTTTCGACGGGGATCTTTAGACTGTTTATAGATCTAAAGACGTCTTGTGATAATCCATTGTTAACAGACTCTGTTCTATGCGTGATTGATCACAAGAGATTCAAGTTGATTGTGTGCAGGTGCTGATTGAAAATTAAAGAAGATTTGAAGACAAAGAAGACTTTGAAGATTTCTGATTTGATTTCATAATCTTTGGTGTGCACAATACTTTTTTCGGTAAATGAGGATCCAAATAGAATCGGTTTATCATTGTGGTAGATTGGATTGATTAGTTGTGTAGATCGGCATCAATACAATTTTTTGTGATTAAAAGTATTGATTGCAAAATATTAACAATTATTTTGGTAGTTGTTGATAAGATAGATCTAAGAACCTAACAAATGAGTTTATTTGAGATAAACAGAAGAGCCTTTTGTCGAACTCACATCACTTGGTTGAAAAGAGTTGATACCAAATAGATTTGTTGTTTGATACCAAATATGTTCTACACGTAGCAAGCGACAACAACATAGTCAATATGTTGAATATTATTTCTTTCAAAATAATACTACTACATAACACTCCACAAGAATTGGAAGAACCGCTACATTATGTTAGTTTTTCATCGACTAATTTTATTTTATTTGTTTGAAAATTGATAGTTCAAAACCAGTTCATTGAGGTTAAGCATACACTACTTAGCTCAATAAATATAAAACAAATTTGGTTCAATAGTATCATTAAGGGTTTTATTTGATGTATTAGTTCCCAAATTAATTAGGAAACATATGATTCTTCATCCCATGGGCGAAAATAATTGGAAAACATATAGATTTCAATAATTTCTAACAATTTGCTTATATCAATTTTAAATAATGTATATATGTATTGCATCGTAATTTCAAGTTCTAAATAAAATCAATTTATTCGATCCAAGTTTGTTTTGTTCTTTTTTGGTTGTTTATAACTGCATCCCATTCTTGTTTGGGATGCAGTTGAACACACTCATACTGAGGATGTTGCTGAAGCAAATAACGTAAGCAAGGAGGTAGAGGTTCTCAATGGACTTTAAAATTCTTTGTTGGAACGTGAGAGGGCTTAATGACTTTGATAAAATAACTTCTTTGTATTGCTTCTCAGAGATTTTCAGTTTGTATGGTACAACAAACAAAGATGATGAAAATTAACATATGGTTTGTTAAACATCTGAGTGGTGGCTTACTGACCATTTGGGATGCTGGGAAGTTTGAGAAGATGGATGAAAGATTGGGTTTCAATAATATCACAACTACTCTTACTCTTAGGATTAATGGTTTCAAATGGGCTATAAATAATGCTTACAGTCCCTGTGAATATGATCCAAGAGCAAGTTTTTGGGAAGATATAGATCAAGCATTGGTGGATAGGGCCAATTTGTTTTGCTGGTGATTTCAATGCGGTTTGTTCTGATGAGGAAAGAAATAGAGGTGCTGGAGATAGTAGAAATACTGTATTCCTTAATAGCTTCATGTATGAGCATTTGATTGACCAACTCTGGCTTCATCTCTAGATTAAAATTCTTTGTTGGAACAGTGAGAGGGGCTTAATGACTTTGATAAAATAACTTCTTTGTATTGCTTCTCAGAGATTTTCAGTTTGTATGGTACAACAAACAAAGATTCCTCATCGGGAGCTGGTAGATCAACTAATGATTGGTGGTGCTTATACATGGTCCAATAATCAAGCTGATCCTATCTTGTGCAGGCTGGATAGGTTTTTATTTAGTGTGGATTTTGACGAAGCATTCCCTAATGCTCTTCAAATTGCACTAACAAGGACTATCACAGACCATAACCCTATTATCATTATTACTTTTCCTTTTACAGGTTCCAATCCTTACTTCAAAATGGAGAAAAGTTGGATTGAACACAAAGACTTCAAAGGTAAGGTAAAGCTATGGTGGGAGACAATGGTTTTTAATGGGGGGTGCAAGTTCTATTTTCTTTTGGAAGCTTCAAAATTTAAAGTACTTCATTAAAAAATGGGGGTTGCTGGAGTTTGATGCTGTTAGAAGAAAAAAAACAACTTTTGACTGACAAGATTGGTGAACTCAAGTTGTTGGAGGATAGAGGTCCATTACATACTGACCAGTTTGAGGTTAGAATGCAAAGCTATTGAAAATTTAGAGGCAAGGAAATGGAAGCTAAGAGCCAAACAAAATGATTTTAAATGGGGTGATGCTAGCACTGGTTACTTTCATAGAATTTCTAGCGCTAGAAAGAAGATAAACACAATTGCTAAGCTACAAATTGGAGGTGAATATATTTTTAATCAAGATGAAACTAAATAAGAGCTAAGGAATTTCTATATCAATCTCTTTTCAGCTCATACAAGTACTTATATAACATTGGATTCTCTTAATTTTCTAGTGGTGGATGGAGTTCAAAAAGAATGGATTGAAAGAGATTTTACTGAGGAAGAAATGTGAGAAGTTATTAAAAAGATGGGATGCAACAAATCACTTTGTCCAGATGGTTTCTCAACTGAGTTCTATATAACTTGTTAGAGTATTATCAAAAATGACTTTATGAACATGCTTAATGACTTTCACATATATGGGTCAATTAATTGGAGATTGAACTGCTCATTTATTACACTGATCCCAAAGAAAGAAGATTCATGCACACCTAGAGATGACGGACCTTTAAGCCTAATTGGTAGTGCTTACAAGATCTTATCAAAAGTACTTTCTGAGAGACTCAAGGTTGTGATGCCAAATTTAATCTCAGACTTTCAAGGAGCTTTCATTAAAGGTAAGCAGATTCTTGATGTGGTTCTTATAGATAATGAGTGTGTGGATAGCATGATAAAATTAAAGAAACCAGGTGTCATTTGTAAAATTGACATGGAAAAGGCATTTGATAATGTTAACTGGCATACTCTTTTCTGTGTTTTTCAAAGGCATGGTTTTGGTGATAGATGGATATTTTGGATCAAATGGTGTGTCTCTCAAGCACACTTATCAGTTCTGGTTAATGATGCCTCCAGTAAAAAGTTTAAGCCATCAAAAGGACTGAGACAAGGGGATTCTCTTTCTCCATACTTGTTCTTATTGATGGTTGAGATTCTTTCTAAAATAATGAATGATGTTGTCGAAAGAGGTCAAATTCATGGTTTCAAGATAGTAGATGATGGGTTGATGATTTCACACCTATAATTTGCAGATGATACACTGCTCTTTGTGGATGCTGATGAAGATGAGGTAACTATAGAATTCTCATTATCTTAACAATTTTTGAAACATTAACTGGTATGAAGTTGGATTTAGAAAAGAGCATTATGATTAGTTTTGGAGATGATGATAATATACATTCTCTAGCTAAAATCTTGGGGTGTAAGACAGAGAAGCTTCCTATAAAGTATTTAGGAATGCAATTGGTGCACATTTTAGAAATATCTCTTTTTGGGATTATGTGATTGAAAGAATGGAGATCAGACTAGCTTCATGGAAGAAAAGATTTCTCAACAAAGATGGTAGACTTGTTCTTATTAAGGATTGTCTTTCTATTATCCCTATATACTATCTGTCTTTGTATCACTTACCCGCAAGTATTAAGAAGAAAATGATTAAGCTAATGAGGAATTTTGTTTGGGGGATGTTGAAGGAAAAAAGAAGATGTCATGGGTTTCTTGGAAGAAATTGACTATTTCAAAGCAAAAAGGTGGTCGAGGAGTTAAAAACTTAAGAACTACTAATAAGGCTCTTCTATTGAAATGGATGTGGAGATATGCTACACAAAAGGGTGATTTGTGGAGAAGAATAGTTCAGCATAAAACAAAAGTGAATGAAGATTTATTGCTTTCAGCAGATGATGCAACAGCTCGAGGAGGTAGTTTATGGAGAAATGTGGTTAAATTGGTTCCTGATATTCACAATTATGTTACTTTTATTCTTAAAAATGGAAGATGCATTAGATTTTGGCAAGATAAATGGGTGGACAAGGGGTGCCTCAAGGATCTTTTTCCTGTTATTTACAAAGCCTGCAGAAGAAAACATGCCACCATTGCTGAGATGATAAATGATGGGAGATGGTAGGGAACTTTTAAGAGAAACCTTAATAGCAATGAACAGATGGAATGGGATTTACTTCGAAGAGATTTGGGTCCAATTCCAGTTCTTATACATGAAGTTTGTGGTTTGAGAAATTTTTATGGAAATCTCAAATTCCTAACAAAGTGAATACTTCATTCTTTGGGATATATTTCATAACTCTCTCCCAACAAGGGATGTGTTAATTCACATAAGAGTTCAAATTGACAGTGAAGTCTGTGTTTTTTGCGGCAATGTAAGGGAAACAACGAACCATCCGATGCTGCATTGCAGTTTTTCTTTTCAGATCTAGGACTACTTTATAAAGGCATTTCATATCTCATGGCCTCTTCCAGATTCTATTTTACAACTCTTTGAGGCTTGGGATAACAATGTTCTTACAGGGAGGTGCAGGAAAATATGGGAGATTATTCACTATGTTATTATTTGGACTATATGGAATGAACGCAATGGAGTGGTTTTTGGTGCTAGGAGGAAAATATTGGATGAAGTTATTATTCTAGTCAAGCAAACTCTTATACTCTGGACTCATGAGGAAGATGTCTTCAGATCTGTGGACTGCAATAGTGTCCTTCAAAATTGGGAGAATGTTCTTCATATGTAACTCTCTTTGACTTCTGTTGTTTTACTTTCGTTGTATCTTGTCACTCTTGTAACAGGCTTTGCCTGACTCCTTTTTCTCTTTAATATAAAATTTTCGAATTCGAAAAATACATAGACGGTATTTTTTTTAAGTCAAAATATTATTATTCCTCATCAAAAGAAAGAAGTTAACAAGAATTGGATGGGAGTCTCGCAACAAGTTGAGCTCCAATCCCTTTTTGAATGACGGCACCTAACCTATGGAAAAGAAAATCTCCAACCTTGACATTCGCATCATGACTGAACATTACTATTCATAGTTTGTAGATGGTAGTTATCATCGTCATTGCCGATTGTAGTTATTTGTGGTTAAACCTAATTGTGTAAATGGTTATGACTTTTGCAAAACACATACGTATATTTATTACAAATGAATTCAGATAGAGAATCTCAAAGATTCACTCTCAAAATATACCAATCAAGCTTAGCAACGTCAATAGTAGTAGTAGGTACTTATGATTTTGACTCTTAATAAACACTAACTATTACCTTAATTGAAGTTTAAGGTTTAAAAATTATTAATATTAATTAATCTCAGAAGTGAGAAGACATCATTGATGGTATCACTGATTGGATCCCCTACCCCTTAATCCGGATTTTGCATCATGATACAATTAATTTTTAATAATCTCAGAAGTGAGAAGACATCATTGATGGTATCATCATTATGGACGTCGGTGTGATAACATTAGTCTAATTATATACAATTAATATAAGTATCCGAAAATACGACTAAAACAATATGCTTCAAAAAAAAAAAAAAAAAAAAAAGACAAACTGACATATAATTAGTATGGATATTGCCAAAAGAGTTTCTTAAATCTATATTAGTTTTGATAGAAGAATCATGCATGCATGCACGTTGATTAGGTTATTCAAGCTGCCTCTATGATCGACCATTACTTCCAAAAGGAAAATTTTGAGTTTATATTCAAGAAGATCTTCAAGTTCATTCATGCACCATATCGATTTTTTTTTTTTTTATTATTTATTTAGCTGAATAATGCGTCTGTTTCAAATATTTGAACAAACTATAGCTTGTAAGATAGTGTTCAACTGCTCTGCATTTGTAGAGTTCGGCCCCCTTTCCCTTTTATAAGCAAAAACACCTACAGACTATCTATTATGTTATGTCCTTGTACGTACTTAAATAATTTATTTATTTATAATTATAAAAGATAGTACTTCTTCCAATAGCAGCTTCTTCTTGTTAATTTGTTAATTTGTTTTTTTTTAAATTAAAAAAAAAGAAAAGAAAAAAAGAACTTCAATAGCAGCTTGATTTTCAATATGCATTGACTGATATTCTCTGATTATTACATACATTTTTGATGATCAGATGCTAAACTCATAAGTCAAGGTCAAATGTATTGCCACGTTACGTACTCTGTCTCGGAGTAAGGTGAAAGTGGTACGTGATTGTCAACTTATATATACTTATGAAGTATGTTTATTCTACCGAGTTGAAATTCTAATACACACTATGACATCACTGATCTTCAACACAGAAAGATAGGAGCATGTTAAGGGTACTATTGTTTTCTTCCTTACCTCCCTTGGAAGCTTGAACAAGTTATCTTGTATAACTAATCCATGGTTAAAAAATAATCACTTTAGAAATCTGTGACATTAGTTACCATATTTAAAATTGCTACGTAGAAATTGTATATCGTCATAGAACTTAATTAGTTTCCTTGACCTTAATTTGATTGTTGCAGTAAACAAAGATTAAAAGACAACTAGTCACTAGACCTTCTTGTGGATTATATGAAAAGTCAATGAGAAAAATTAGGCTTTTAACCCACTCATAACGACCGGGTCGATCGACAAATGATGACAGATATCAAGATTTTGGAGATCATTAGCGTACATGAACAAAATCAAGGAGCTAAACTACCATTATTCTTTTCATTTTGGATCGATAACAACCATTTTTATTTTTTTTGTTGGAGTAATTTATCATTTTACCACAATAACTCTACTATAATGTTATCAACCTAACTAGAGGTGTAAATTGGGTTGTGCCAGCACGAGCCCAGCCCAACACAGCACGCTAAAATTTGAGCACAGCCCAGCCCAACATGTGACTTAGCCCAGCACGGCACAACACGTTAGTTAAATGGGACGTGTTGGGTTTGACTAATTGGCACAGTAGCACAACACAGTACGCGGCACGGATAAGCACGTGGCCCATCCCAGCACGTTAAGAAAGCACGTCATAATATGTACAAATACACCATATAACAAGACATAATACATAACATTTTTTGCATATTTAACAAAAGAGTCACTGTTCTAGCTAGTTTTTAACATTTTATGCTGGCTTATTTATAACAACACATATAATACATTAATATTGGGAAAATATGTTTCAATATCGTTGTTATAATGTCGTCACCTATATTTACCTAGAATATTAATTTACATGGCAATAATCCAATTTTATATTTGATGGGCTATTTCTTTTTATTGAATAAATTTGTTAATTTTACTTGAAATAATTTCAAATGATATGTTGTCTAATTAAATTCTTGTGATAATGTCCGACTAAATGTATACATTAAGTGATTTCAAATTGTTTATAACACGTGTGCCATCACGGCATGTTTATTCGTGTGATGTGCCCGTGGGTTGTGTTGCGCCTAGCTTTTGACTAGTAAAGCACAACACGACACAACACGTTTAAATAGTTAGCACATCATAGCACAACACATGGCACATGAAGCACGCGACTTCGTGTGCCAGGCCGACACGTTTTACACCTCTAAACCTAACTACGTTTTAACACTGCTAATGATCTTTTTAATTACAGGTTGTCTTTGGGAGATGAGAGAGTTCATCAGCGGGTGAGTGTTGTTTCCATTGTCTCAAACCAAGAAATCCAGCAACGGCTTAAGAGTAGAAACATGGTGCCTTAATCTTAAAAGGCAAATCCAATTTCAAAGGCGTGCCACAACTAGGGGTGAGCAACGGACGGACGGTTGCGGATTAGGGGTCACCCGCAACCAAACCGTCAAAGTTGCGGATTTGGAAAATTGAACCGTGACCGGCCCAATCACCCGCGGATTTCACATCCGCGGATCCGCGGATAATGCGGACCGGTTGCGGATTAACCGCGGATTTAGAAGGGAAAAAAATAATTATGTTAGCACAAGGTAGTCCAACTTGTCATCGATAACTTGCCATTGTCAGAGAGCTCATTTGGATAGAAGACATGGAACTTGGAAGGATGAATAAACGAACAGGATGTTTTGAAGCCCATCCTATCAGATTATTGTTTATGTGTAAGAATGAATGAGAAATGAGAATGATTGGGCCGGCCTAAAACCTCTTATTAACACATACTCAGCGGGCTTTATTAACTAGGCTTTATCCTTAGTAATTTTATTAAGTTCTCTTATTACCTTGCGGTGCGGGTGAATCCGCGGATTTGCAAAACCAACCGCACCCAAACCGCTAAAATGTGCGGATTTAAGAATCCCACCCGTATCCGGCCCATACGTCTTGCGGTTTGGGTCAAATCCGCAATTTTGCGGACGGTTGCGGATGAAATCCGCGGTTCCGGTTTTTTTGCTCATCCCTAGCCACAACTCACGAAAACCATCTTGATCCGATGTATGAGAAAATACCAAAAGTGGGACGGGCCTGGGAAATTTGCCTCTTTCTCTTGCCTTCCCTGGGCTTTTTTCTTCTTTTTGTCTTTTCTCGAATTTATCGGATTGAAATCGTTGATCTAGGTAAGTAAAAATTGATATACATGACATTAATCTCATAATTTAGGTTAGGGATCGTTATTCAAAAGGAGATCGGTGCCCAACTTGTTGCTAGGTTACCCACCGTCCCTTGTAATGTTAACTTTGATGTTGATTTTTAATTCTTAATAAAAGCCTTTATGGCCCCTTTTTTTTTAATAATAATAATAACATCCCCTAGCTCGGCTGGTCATCCCCGTTCCCCGAAGTTTCATGCGTTCCAGGAGATCCCAGGTTCAAGTCCCCAATAGCGTAATATTGCAGGAATTAACATGGAAGGTAGTGTTAGTTTTCCCCCCTTATGACACAATCTCTCCCCCCCTCCCGCTTCGGCTCCCCTTGGAAAGGTTACCCATGAGGCTCGCTGGTAGGCTAGCACAACAACCTGTTCAATTAATGTAGTAGTATGTCGTTGGAGCCTAGCTTGTTAGGCTTCCAACTAGTTAATGTAATACTCTTTATCCAATAATAAAAAATAATAATAATAATAATAATAGATGGAAGAACGGGCCCTAGCTCAGCTGGTCATCCCCGTTCCTCGAAGTTTCATGCGTTCTAGGAGGTCCCAGGTTATAGTCCCCAATGGCGTAATATTGAAGAAATTAACATGGAAGGTAGTGTTAATTTTCCACCCTTGTGACACAATCTCGCCCCCCTCCCGCTTCGGCTCCCCTTGGCAAGGTTACTCATGAGGCTCGCTGGTAGACTAGCACAGCAACCTGTTCGATTAATGTAGTAGTATGTCGTTGGAGCCTAGCTTGTTAGGATTCCAACTAGTTTCATGTAATAATCTTATATTAATAATAGATAGATGTACAAATACTGATTACGAATCATTTTAATTTTTAAATCTTCCTACCCTAGCAAATTAGTAGATGTTTCTCAATTCTCATATCAGAGTTATTTTGCATTTAGGTCATAAGTTTCGGTATGTCTTAAGACCTATAATACTGTAATACATACCAAAACTAAAGTCTACTAATACTTATTAGTCACAAAATCATACTGTCGAGCGTGCTTACGTCCATTTAATCCATGATACTGGTTCATTTTCACCATCTTTCAACTACCCACTTGAATTACTACAAAAAGTTCGAAACGAATTGATTCTTAAAGGTCTGGACAAGACTCGATCCGCTGTGTCTCGATCTAGGTTCAATGGTTGTAAGTAGTAGAAAAATTTATATGCAGCTGTTTACAAATTTGTATGAAAGCTATCTAACTAGATTTTTGGGAACATTGCCATCTGATATTGTTTTCTTTAACAGTTTTACATGTCAGTATTTATTTAAAGATATAATAATTGTTAATGGGGAAACCACTTCTCGAAAAGCTGATCTTAGTCTTGGCTATTTGACTTCCCGTGGATATTGGGTGGATTTAAAATAAACTTTCCCCCGTCAAAAAATACGCTGAAGTTTTAGATGAAACTTTGGAGTTTTACTAAAGGGTGAACATTTCTCTGCAAGTGAAAACCAGTACAGTTGGTGAGGCGCAATATTCATCGTAATCCAAAAATACTTGCAAATGTGACTCACCCGTGATTCGTTTTATTCCACGAATCAAAAACCACAAAATTAGCATCATGATACACCAATGCTGGAATCTCGTCAATCAGATCCAATCTTAGCGTACGAGGTCCTTTTTTTTTTGATTCAAAAGAGAATTTATTGATTTAAATAGAAAGATTACATCTTGAAACTTCCTCTTGGATCCATGTAGTAATATCCAAGGGATAATTGTTTGTAAAATCAAAACTCATACCACTAGTTCTGCATTTTTTTGCTATTAAGTCTGCTACTGTATTCTTAGACCTATTTACTAAATGACAAACAAAATTAACATTACTTTTAATTAAAGAATTAATGTCTAGGACTAATCCTTGGTTTAGCCAATGAACAGAAGAGATTTCTTCCTTTATTGATTTAACTAAAACTTCACTATCAGATTCAAAAATAACTTTGGAGAAATTCTTAGAGATAGCCCAGCTCACAGCCTCATGCATTTTCAGGCACTCCAACTGCTCCACTTCATGGACTTGGATCATTCCTCCATTGTAGTAGCTCCCTTTAACTCCACAACATTGCCCTGCAAAATTTCTAGCTATTAGACTAGTGCTACCTGTCAAGTTTTCTTTTAGAAAAGAAGCATCAACATTAATCTTAATAAAGTCTCCATCTGGAGGATCCCAAACTTGAGGTTGTACCTGCACACTAGAAGATCTGTTAGAAGTAATGGAAACATTCTTCTTACAACTATCTAGTAGAGACAAAATGTTATTGGTACTGAAAGTTCTATTAGGTTTTTTCCTTTGAAACACAGCAGAGCATCTATCTTTCCATAGAGTCCAGATGGTAATCATAAGCAAATACAGAAAATGAATTCTGTCAATCCTGGAAGCAGTATTATTGGAAGCATTTATGCTAAACCAACTAATGACCCAATCAATCAAATTACCATGCAGATTCCTAACATTATTAACATTCACATTCAATCCCAGCCAGACAGATCTAGCATAGGGACAGTCTAAAATCATATGCTCAGCACTTTCAAAAGCAGCATTACAAACACTACAGTGCACTTCAATACCTTGTTTGTACTTAGAGAGTTTGTCTCTAGTAGGAACTATATCTTTAAGGCACTTCCAAACAAAAAGTTTAACCTTATGTGGGAGTTTACAACCCCAGAGAGACTTCCAGACATGAATACTTACTCTTTAAGGTATAAAATTATCAGCAGAGTGGATTGTGAGGACTTTATAAGCACTTTTGACACTAAAATTGCCTTTCCTATCATGAATCCAGTTAAGGGTATCATTACCACATTTCGGAATGTGCATAGAGATAATTTTGCTGGCTGTGTTCAGATCAAACATGTTATGTATCAGCTGTAAATTCAAAGATCTAGTACCTGGCAGAAAAAGCTCATGAACATGGCTAAAATTATAAGAAAAGTTAGTACGAACTTTAGGAGCAGGAGGGTTGTCTAGACCAATAACCCATTTATCTAACCAAATCTTAACTTTAGTTCCACATCTAACAGTCCAAAAAGTATTGTCTTTAATGAACTGAATCTGCTTGTATATGCCTTTCCAGACCCAAGAACTTTTATCAACAAGTTTTTCCAAATGAAGGGGATTAGTAGCTTTGAAATATTTGGCTTCAATAATTTTGGCATAGAGATCATCTGAGCTAGAGAAAATCCTCCAAGCTATTTTGGATATAAGAGATCTGTTAAAAACCTCTAAATTCCTAAACCCTAAACCTCCTAATTCCTTTTGTCTTTGAAGATTAGGCTAGCCAACAAATTTAATACCTTTTCTAGCTTTGTGCCCCCACCAAAAGTTCCTCTGCAAAGAGTCAAGTTTATCAATAAGAGTAGTAGGAATCTTAAAACAACCCATTTGATAAGTAGTAAAGAATTCAAAACAGACTTGATTAAAGTGGTTCTACCAGATTGATTCAAAGTAATACTTATCCAGTTATTTATCCTAGCTTCAAAGTATTGAGCTATAGGGTCAAAAGCCTTCACTTTAGAGTGTCCTAACAGAAGAGGAGCTCCTAAATAAGTTTCAGAATCACTGACTATTTTCATGTTCAAATGATTAGCCAAATCTTCACAGATAGCTGGATCCAAATTACCACTGAAATAAACACAGGATTTATCAAAGTTAAGAGTCTGACCAGAAAGAGTACCAAAATCATTCAGAATGTTTAAAATGCCAGTAATATTCCTCATATCAGCTTTAGAAAAGATAAGTATATCATCTGCAAATAAGAGGTGAGAAACAGATGGGGATCTTCTAGTAACTTTAATACCTGCAATTTCTTTGTTAGATTCAGCAATACTCAATTTCCTAGAGAGATACTCCATAGCCATGATAAAAAGGTAAGGAGATAAGGGATCTCCTTGCCTTATACCCCTAGAATGAATGTACTCTTGACAGGGAGAACCATTTAGAAGCACACTTATGCTAGTGGTACTAACACACTGATATATTAAATCACAGAAACCATTGCTAAAGCAAAAATGAGATAAAATTTTAAGAAGAAAAGGCCATTCCATCTTGTCAAAAGCTTTGGAAAGATCCAATTTTAAAGCCATAGTACCTCCAATACCCTCTTTTTGTTTCATAGTATGAATGATCTCATGGGCTATTATGATATTATCATGAATAGATCTCCCTGGGACAAAGGCAGCTTGATAAGGAGAAATTAATTTTTTCAGGTGAGGCTTTATCCTATTAGCTAAGATTTTAGACACTATTTTATAAGAGACATTGCAAAGTCCTATAGGTCTAAACTCAGATGGATTTTTAGGATCTTTAACCTTAGGGATAAGACTGATAAAAATCTTATTAAGATCTCTAGGCATAAAACCAGTGTTAAAGAAAAATTGGACAACATCAATAACATCCTTACCCACAATATCCCATTGGGATTGATAAAAACTAGATTGGAAACCATCAGGACCTGGAGAGCTCCAAGCTGGCATAGATTTAACAGTACTAAAAATTTC
Organism: Papaver bracteatum; assembly: GCA_023529315.1. NCBI lineage: Eukaryota > Viridiplantae > Streptophyta > Magnoliopsida > Ranunculales > Papaveraceae > Papaver > Papaver bracteatum. Next base: position 560,283 of record JAJJWX010000478.1, on the reverse strand, counting down.
ATCAGCAGAGGGAACATCAAGCAAACCCACATTATCAGAGTCACTGATGATATTAGGTATAACATCAAAAGCAGAATCAGTCAAGACAGGATTACTAGTACAAGCAATTGTGCTAAAGTGAGTAGTAATAAGTTGACTAAAACTATCTCTGTCTCTATGCCAGTTTCCTTCATTTTCCATAAGAGCAGATATATTATTTCTATGCATCCTTTTATTGACTAAAGAATGAAAGTATTTAGTGTTTTTATCCATATCATGAATATGTTTGTCCCTGGATTTTTTTTTTGTAAAAACTAGTCTGAATTTTATACCAATTTTCAAGATCATGAGTTATATATTTAACCTTCATTTCTTGGGAAGCAGAGTTTGGCTCCTTTTGAGCTATATCCAATTTATCCTGCAAAATCTTAATGTTTTTATGAATATCTCCAAACTCAAACTTATTCCACCTGGCTAAGAACATTCTAGTATGTTGCACCTTATTTTTAAAATTTATGAGCAGGGCTACCATGAACTTCTATATTCCAAGCATGAACCATACTAGGCTTAAAAGTATCATGTTCCATCCAAGTTCCAAAAAACTTAAAGGGCCTCCAAATCTTTTTAGGAATGGGATCAGTAATGAGCATAGAAAGATCTACATTGACACACACTTTGACAAGATCTTTACCCTTAGGCATAGCATCTTTCGGATCAATCCCTGTCACTTCCCCCATGAGCTCACCAATCTTGGTTACTGAAGCAACATTCATTAATTCTGGTAATAGATATGGAAGCTGGATCCAAAATTGCTGAAATCCCCAATGCTTTTCAGTATAAATCATATCAGGAATATAATCATGGACATTTAAAAGATGCTTATTAATGATCCATGGTCTTTCATTAATCACTGTATTCAGAAACTCCCACTTGCTAAACTTGAATATCATAAGATTTGGCTCTATCTCAACAATTCTTAGGTCTTCTGGAGCTAGAAAAGGCCATGTAAACTTAATGTGTTTGCCAACTGAATCATAGCTCATTTTCCCTTCAAAAATAATCTTTCCAATAGCACTTGCTTCCCAGGTTGTATCTTCTGCATCTTTACTGGTAGCATCTTTCTCCACAATCACAGCTTCATTAATATCACCCAGATCTAGGGTAGCTTTCTTAAACTTATTAACCAACTCTCCCATATTACTAGAGCTTCCCACTTCCATAATGAAAAGAGAAATAGGGTTTATGATCCTTAGAGAGTATTGTTGTAAGGGTGTAGAGAGATTATAGTTATAAGGGTTTTGAAATATTATAATTGAATGCAGATGGATATTATGACGATAATTTAGGAATCATATTACGGTAGAATCTCTTTTAGAAAGGCTAGACTTACAACTATAAATTAACCAAAGGAGTAAAATTAGGTACCAGAATTTCCTTTTGTGAGAATTTTTTTGAATTTTGAAAGTCATTGACTTGAGATGAAGGCGGGATAACCTAGTCCAGTAATTCACCGATTTGACACATTAGTTGTTCTTCTTCCCAGTGACTCTATTGAAGACCAAGATAACATCACTAAACAATCCTGTAAGCAAACACTTAATGAAATACTCTGCAAACGCTTGATACACAACATAAATTAAGGCAAACGCCATTAGAGACAGAAAAATCTGAGAATACATGGAGAATCAAAAATTTTAGCAAGACATTGTAAAACAGGTCATAAATTTGATTGAAAAAACTACAAATCCAAATTAATCAACAGATATAATGAACAACGTAAGAAAATACATATTGGAAAGATTTAAAGCAAAAGAGAAGATCGAAAGAGTAGATTAATCATTTGAAATCTAGAAAAAAATTTAACCGGGTTGACTCAGAAAATCACCGATCCTCAGAGCGTCTCTCTCCTCCAAAAGTCTTTCCGAAATTGGTGATACTTGTTATCCAGCGTACGAGGTCCTTGATTTAATAAGATTTTTCTTCCACAACTCGTTTGATTAGATTCATAAATCAGATATGGAAACCAGACAAAAACTATGGAACAATTGTAGTCCTAACATAAAAACAGTTGGAGTTTTACCGAAGGGTCAACTTTTCTATGTCACCGTTCCTATGTGTATCCCGTTTAATCCAATTTTTTTAATTAACAAACAATTGCTCAACACCCAAATACTTACATAGGTGAAGTACTAAAATGGAGTAAGCTATATTTTTTTTATTTTTTTTCTAAACTTGGCATAGGCCCGTCCTGTCCCCTGGCAGCGTAGCCACCGAGCCTACTCCCCTGAGCAGACCCGGCCCATTCCCACAACAAAGATATAAGTATTTGCATAAGAGAAGTATTTCATGAGGTCTCTAAACTCGTGAGCGGAGACTCGATCCGTTGACCTCCTACTTGAGAGTCAGGCTCTTGACCAACTGGGCTAACCCCTGATGGTTAAGTAAGCTATCGTATACGAGAGCAAATACATATCAATATTTCTTACGTCCATACAGTGGCTACTATTGGAAACTTTTTGGAGATTGAATTGTACAAAATGGCGACCATTTTGAAATTCATTAACAAGTATATATAGTCGGAGATTGCATAATGGCTTTCCCCTTATTATGAAATCCACCCAATCTTGACATAAAGTCAAATATTGTAGACCGGATCAGTTTTCCCTCTAATAAAAGTGGCTTTCCCCTTATTAATTATCAAAGATATATCATGTCAGTTTTACATGTCCGTATTTATTTGTTCTTTAAAGATATATCATCTTCGTTGTTGTTCAAGCCTGGCATTTGGAAACAAGCAAAGCGTTAGCCAGGATGCCATTACACCTGCTAACATTGTTTATACATGACATAGCAATATTAATAGTTTCCAAATTTTGTATTTTGTGGATAATTTTAAGACGAGTTAAAACAAAAGTAATTGGACTAATTCTAGTGATAGTGTCTTCTTCTTCACTTCTCAAAGATACATGGTAACTGAGATGAAATCTTCCTTTGACTTCTTGATGGTATAGAAGTTTGAATATGACCAGAATTTCCATGGACTCATCCTATATTTATATATTGATATGATGCATTTCTTTGGCCCAGCTGAAGGCTAAGTCCGCTCCTCCTGTTGATCCTCATTCTCCAGAGTGTCCTGGATATCCTCTGGTACCAATGGTGTTTCCTGCAGAGTCCAATATAGTTAAAGCAGAAAAATAAATGAGACTGTCAGGGTCTTGTAGGGTGCATATTTTTATGATAAGACCAAAGTCTAGACTAGGGTAAGGATTCAGATCACAAGGAGCAGTAGTGTTTTCCTTCATGTCAAGCTCTCCACTATTTAGGGAAATAGTTTCATTATATGAGAAGGTAATTTGTGAATTCTGTTATAATCAAATAGATGATGTGTGATGCTCAAATATGTTTTCCTTCCATTTGGATGGGTGTGGTTGAAAACCTTACCACATCTAGCCTTCCAGATGAACCAACATGTAGTTGCATAGAGACTAATCATTTCATTTGTAGCACCAGTCAGATACTAGGAATTGAGCCATTCCATGAAATTTGTAGTACTATCAAACTGATCATGGTAGGGCCGATGATTGCATGCCAAACATGCAATTTAAGAATAAATGTGTCATGGTTTCCTCCCCATTATTGCATACTTGGAAGATTGGGTCTATGTTATGCAGAATGCTTGCAGATTTAGCATTTGTGGGTAGGATTTCATGAGTACATTTCCAAATAAAGATCTTTATAACTGGAGCAATGTCAATTTTCCAGATAGCTACCTAGTTTCATTTTAAGGGGTCATTTCTGTAAAGATTGTCTATCTTGGCCTTGTAAAGGGCCTTGACAGAGAACTTTCCAGAGTCATTTATGTTCCACTGGATCTTGTTTTCCTCCCCTGGTTGGGTATTTAGAGCAAGAATGACTTGATAAGTGTGGGGGTTAAAGATATGTTGAACCAGAGTATCATTCCAGTTTTTATTGGGTTGTAGAAGGTGTTCAACATTCTCAATGTGTTGAGAGCAATGAATAGGCTTGATGAGTCTGGTTGTGGTATTTGGGATCCAAATATCATCCCAGATTTTGAGTTTCCTCCCATTGCCAATTCTCCAAACACAGTGTTGTTGAAAGTTATTAATTCCTTCAGAAATTCCTTTCCAAAACCAAGAGTCTCCATCCTTAGGTTTAGGATCCATGTTTAGCACATTTATGCCAATGAGGTATTTAGCATCCATTAGTTTGTACCAAAGATAATTTTTGTCTTGTTACAGTATCCATCCAATTTTGGTGATCATAGAGCTGTTGAAGAGCTCCATATTCATGAAGTCTAATCCACCTAGTTCTTTAGGCTTGCAGACTGTAGTCCAGGATTTTGGGTAGTAACCTTTGGGGTTCTCCCGATTTTTTCCCCAAAAGAAATACCTTTGAAGTTTGTTGAGGTCCTGACAAGTTTGTTTTTGGATCTTGAAGCAGTTCATTTGATAAATGCTAGCTATTGAAGTGACAGATTTGATAAGAACTTCCCTCCCAACAGGGTTTAGAGGAGTATTTTTCCAACTAGATAGTCTTAATTTGAGTTTGTCAACTCCTGGTTTGAAAGATTAATTTGATCTTGCTTCTGTGAGTAAATAGAGGAAAGGCTAAGTACAGTAAAAACTCCATATATTAATAACCTCTATATATTAATAAAAAAATTGGTCTCAACTTGTAAAATCATATAGAAAATAACCTCCATATATTAATAATTTTGTTAGGTCCCAAGTGTATTAATATATGGAGTTTTTACTGTACTTATCATCCAGCTGAAGCACTTGCACCCCCATTATGTTGCTGAGGGTATGAGGCTTAGATTAGTGTTCTTACTAGAAAAAAATCCAGATTTATTGAAGTTGATAAGTTGAGCAGAGGTTTCACCAAAAATATTTGGAATATCCAAAATGTTTTGTGCCTCAGTCTTGTTGGCTTTACAGAAAACCATGCGGTCATCAGCAAAAAGAAGGTGGTTGATGAATGGGGCAGCCTTGCATATCTTTGTTCCAGTTATAATCCCCATATCTTCAGATTGGATGAGAATTCTAGAGAGAGATTCCATGCAAAAAAGAAAAAGATAGGGAGATAGAGGATCACCTTGTCTTAGTCCCCTACAAGGTTTGAAGAAACTATAAGGAGAGTTATTAATGAGTGTAGTAGAGGTGGTGGTTGAGTTGAACTGCATAATTTTGTTACACCATTGGTCATTGAAACCCATTTTCTTCATAATGGTGACTAAGAAGGTCCAGTCCACTCTGTTAAAAGATTTTTCCATGTCAATCTTAATGCCCATGGTTCCATTAGCACCTTTTATCCCTTTCTTAGATCTCATAGAATGAATGATTTCATGTGCTATTGTTATATTATCAGAAATTTTCCTTCTAGGAATGAAAGAAGATTGGTAAGGGATATGATCTTATTGAGGTAAGATTTCATTCTCTTTCCCATAAGTTTTGAGATGATTTTGTAGGTTGTGTTGAAGAGACTTATAGGTCTAAAATGGCTTGGGGAAGTAGGATTGTTGACTTTTGGAATGAGATAAATGAAGGTGGAATTCATCTCTTTAACCATATGACTAGAGATGAAAAAATGCTGGACCATTTTGACAAGGGAATATTATCTATATACCCCTACTATGATACCCCTTACAAAAATACCCTTATGAACTTTACAAATACCCCTAAGCCTAATACATTACTAAAATACCCTCTTTTATATAGTGTATATACAAAACCACTAACCACTATTTAAAAAAAAAAAAAAAAAACTACATCTACTTTCCACCGCCAACCACCACTGTCCACCACCAACGCCGCCAACCACCACCACCGACCACCACCACTGTCTACCACCACCACTTTCCACCACCGCCGCCGCCGTCGACCACCACCACTGTCCACCAACACCGCCAACCACCACCATTGTCCACCACCGCCAACCACCACCACTTTCCACCACTGCCACCGCCGCCGCTAATAACCGCAACCACCACCACCGTCAACTACCATCATTTCCGCCAACCACCGCCACCGACGACCACCACTACCATGTGGAGTCAACTTGCTGAAGTTGTGTCCATATAGGAGGCAACTAGCTCAAGTTTTCTTCAACAATAAAGGCAACTAGCACAAGTTGTCTCCAAAAGTGAAAGCAACTAGCCCAAGTTGTCTCCATATATGGAGGCAACTAGCCCAAGTTGTCTTCAGATATGGAGGCAACTAGCACAAGTTATCTCCAAAAGTGAAAGCAACTAGCCCAAGTTTTCTTCAGATATGGAGGCAACTAGCTCAAGTTTCCTTCAATCTAGAATCAACTAGTCCAAGTTGCCTACAAAAGTGAAAGCAACTTTCTCAAGTTGTCTCCAAAAAAATGAAGAAACTAGCTGAAGTTGTCTCCAATTACGGAAGTAACTTGGTCAAGTTGTCTCCAATTGTTTGACGCATCCAACACAAGTTCACTGCAACAAACCATTACATCTAACACAACAAAACCACCTCTACTGCAACAAACCACCTCCACTTCATTCGAACACTGACCCTGCAATATTGCAATTTCAGTTCCACCATTTCCAGTACCACAAACAATATGAAGCTACATGTCACTCTCTGTTGCAGTTCAAGACCACCATACCCAAGACTCCATCCGTTATCCCAGTTCATGTACATTATCATAACAATCTTCCATTGTATGTACCTACATCTTCTTGTTATTTCTCAGTTCATCTCATCTTCTTCCAACAGCATCACTGACTCCATCTTGTCTTGCACCTGTATCTCAAACTCAATCTCATTCATTCTCAGCTCTGCACTGCCTCCAACAGTCCACAACTTCCCTGTAATATGCAGTATCGCCAAGTATTTAGCGGCATCACTGACTCCATATTGTCTTGTACTTGTATCTCAAACTCAGTCTCATTCATTCTCAGCTCTGCACTGCCTCCAACAATCCACTTAACATAACCTTCAAATTAAACCCAATTTCATAATAAATCAACAACCCCAACAGTACCAACATTCACTGAATCACCCAAAATTGAATTCATCGACGTTCCTCTTCCTTCACTGATTTCTTCAGTTAAGTTCTTGCCTGAGACTCATAAATAAAACCCATTACTGCAGCAACTATCTTCCCTTCTCGACATCAATAACCACCAGATCAACTTTCCTCTTCTCAATCTGAGACAAACTCATCATGTTCCATTCTCTGTAATCAACCACAAATTCAAGACAAACCCTATCTCAACATCATCACACAGAAATTGTATCATCGAATCTGCTGGATAATCTTCACTATTAATAACTCAAATTCAATCCATTTTCAATTCTTCCATTTCAAATATGATTTCTCTTGGTCTCTTAATTTTCGTAAGTCTCAGATTCACTACAAACCCTAATTTGATATCACATCTCTTCATCTACTCAATTTTTTCATCGATTCCAGGCCAGTGATTTCGAGATTTGAATTTGTTCATATCTTCACTTCAAACTAAAATTGCAGGGTCAGTGATTTCGATATTTGATTGAAGTCGAAAACCTAAATCTCGATTTCTAGATCTGTTGAAAACCAAACGTATAAAATGTAGCGACGATGATTGAGATGGTGATGGTGGCGGCGATTGAGATACCGATGGTGGTGGGGGAGATGTAGATGGTGGTGGGAGGAGAGATAAAGCATTTTCTGAGATTATGAGTTGAGGAAGAGGGTTTTGAAATTAATCTTTACAAGATGATGGTGATGGAGATGATTCTGGTTCTGGTGTTGGTGTTGGTAGCGTTAGTTGTGGTGGCGACGGAGATGGATATGAAGATGGTGGTGGAAGTGGTGGAGGTGGTGGAGAGATCCATCAAATTTTCTCGTGTGAGAAATAAAGAAAAATCTAAAATCTAAAATGTAAAGGTTAAAAATGAGATTATGATAATTATTTTTCTATTCATAATTTCAATTATGCCATCAGGGGTATTTGTAAAGAATCATAAGGGTATTTGTGCATGACCCATGGATAATAGGGGCATAAATAACATTCCCACTTTTGACAATGTCATTTCCAAGAAGCTCCCAGTTGTCTTGAAATAAATTGGGAGGAAACCCATCAAGACTCAGAGCTTTATCTTTTGCCATGCTGAACAAGATGGACTTAACTTCATTGTAATCTGGAGTTTTGTTTAGTATAATGTTGTCATTTGTAGTGATGGTAGTAGGTATTAGGTTGATGATTTCTGAGTTTATGGTAGGGTTTTCAGTTGTACCCATATTAGAGAAATGTTGTGTGAAACCGTTTTTCACTTCTTAGTAGTCTGTTATATCCAAGCTCTTTTGTTGTCTTGAATTGTATCAATCTTGTTTCTCCTAGTTCTGCTCTTGGTATCTCTTTGGAAGTAGCTTGTGTTTTGATGCCCAAGTTTTTTAAATTGATCACTACTTTTGGTTTTCCAAAACAGTTCTTCAATGTTCTGCCAGTCCTTGAGAGTCTTTCTATATTGAGCTTGAGCATGACTTCTATCATGTGTGAAGTAGTTGTTGTGAATCCAATGAAGATGTTGCTTGCATTCATCAATGTTGGTTTTGATGTTTCCATAAACTTCCTTGTTCCAAAAACTAAGCTGGTGTTTGATATCTCCAAGTATTCTATCTATGAGGAAAGCATTAGATCCATAGAGATTTTTACTCCAACACTCAACTATGATTTTCTTACAGTCCTCATGATCCAACCAAGGGACAAAGAACTTGAAAGGAATATTACTAATTTGCCAATTGGGATTAGAATTTAATAGAATGGGGTGGTGATCATACCCAATAGCCAACATATTAGATATGGTGGTATTTGGATATAGAAGTAGCCAAATTTCAATTATTAGTCCACTATCTAATATTTGTTCAGTGAGAGCATGACCACTTCTCTTGTTTGACCAAATGAATGGGAAACCAGTGAAGCCTAGATCTACCAAATCAAGATCCAAAATTTTGTTGTTAAAAAAATATAGCTTTAGTGGCATCAATTAGTTGAGTATTGAACTTTTCAGTGTCATGTGGGATGATATTGAAATAACCAATTACCAACCAGGGGGGTTGGTTTGTAGCTGCAGTTTTATCCAGAAAATTCCAGGTTTCAACTTTACTGTTGAAATCATAAGGGATAATAACCAATAAACATCCTAGGGGGACCAATTGCAAGCCTGACTATATCATTGATATAGTTCAGTGAGAAATCATTTATTTCAATCTCAAGATTGCTCTTCCAAATCAAGGCTAAGCCACCAGCAGTGCCACTTGTCCCCCCTAGGTTAACAAACTAATAGTTGTTGACGTTTACCTTAATCATGGTTTTTTTTTTACCTTTTCTTGTTTTTGTTTTGATTCAGATAGAAATATGATATCTCAGTTTAGTTTATTTAGCATGCCATTGAGATATTTCTTAGCATCCTTAGTTCATAATCCTTGACAATACCATGCCAAAGTGGTAAAAAATTGCCATAAATAGGACACATTAGGATATTTGAAGATAAGTCTTCTAGATATATTATCATAGAAATGAGTTGTATATAATTGGAAAACTAACCTGATGTACTGATAGAGAAATAATAAAATAAAAAGGATGGGGGAGAATTGTACCATTCTTTCAGTGGAGGAGCTTCCCAAGTCACAATTAGCCAACAAGGGAGTAGTAGTACCTAGCTGGTCTGCATAATGTTCATCCTGGTCCTTGAATCTTTTGAGGCTATCAGTGACATTCATCCTCAGTTGGAGAAGGCTTCTTCCTTTTGGAATCCATCATGGTAGGATAATTAGGTTCATTCATAAAAGAATGAGCTTTCTTCTTAGCCTTCCACGCCTCCTTCTTTTTTTGATCCAAATCAACCTCCATTCTTGTCTTAATTTGGGATAGAGTGGGTAGAGAGTTGAAAGGAAAAGGCTTTAGTGTAGGGGAAGAAGGGAAGATAGCATCAGTGGCAATAGAGTGAGTATTTTCAGTGGGGTTAGAGTTTTTAGTTCTTGTAGCATCTTTCATTCTTGAGAGATTTTTCTTGTAGGTGCCAACAATTTTCTTGGATAAGTATAATTTTTTGTTCCTAAATTTGACAAGCTAGCACATTTGGATGGGGAGTATTTTGATCTTCGTTTGTTGTTTATTGATCTCCAAAGATAATATGGATGTTTGAGGTAGTATCAATGTTTCCTATAGCTTTTTCTAGTTCCATACGTTTTGCAATTTTATTCTGACTTCAAATTCAGCTGCAGCATCAGCAGAATAAGGTATGTAAATGTCTTCTTTAAAGTTACTTTATCAAGCCCACTTCTAGTTTTAGGTCTTGCAAAAAACATTCTTCACTTGCGAATGAGGTGCATAAGATATTCTTCACCGCGTTCTAGTGGGAGCTTTTGTTGTCTCTCTTCCGTTGTCATAAATTCTCTTCATATCTTGGCCTCTCGATTCATCCAAGCTTTGTTTAGTACCTAAAAACACAAAGTTAATTAGTAAAAGTATTTATTCTTGAAAACAATGAGAATACAGAATCTGGGATAATATATGATTTTAAAGCACAAAAGATGAGTTAATTGCCAACAAAAAGGTGTAGAAATATGCAATATTTGTCACTCATCATCTTACAGCTGCTCAATACGGCCAACAAAGCTTCGGAAAACAAAACTGTCCCAATACTTCTCTATCTTGCACCATCCAGTAGCAACAATAAACTTAGGAATGAATTCTTGGCTCAAATCAAAACACAAAACGATGTATACTTTCACCATTCGTCTTGGTCTTCAAACTCTTTTTAAACTCAGGCCATAAATTCCGCCAGAACTTGACCTCAAAGCTATAGCTCCAACTTCTTCCTATCCCCTGGCAAACGACCCATAAAAATCACGATAACATTAGTTTCTCTTGTTGTTTTCTCGGCTAGAAACATTAGTCAACATTCCTATGACCATGTCCGTGTCCTTTGTAAATACCAAACAGAATCGGAGAAGTAAACTGGTGCAGTTGAACTTGAAGTCACAATGAACTGTTCTCTTGAGAATTTATACAAACACGTTGTATGCATCTTGCTGTTGATGGCATGACTAAATACTGCTGATTCAATTGACATTCCCATATATCTCATTCCCTGCAAAACATGAAAACACGCAAAGACAACTCAATTTACTATCATTAATCACTTAGAATCGATGGAAGTATCTTGTTTTTACTTGGCAGAAAATAAGTTCAAAACCTAACCGGACTCATATAAAACTCTTTCCTTTAACTTTCAACTTCATTCTAGCACAAACCCATGTCCAAATCTCTTCCATTGAACCGGGAATCAATGGCAAAAACTCACATCTCTAACCCGTTTTTTTCTCGGCATGAAACTGACTTCATTCTTCCTTGTTTCTTTGTTTCCTAACTCGAGTGTAAATCTTCATTTCAGCATTGACTAACCAAACCCTTTGCACACAATCAAAATTGGTCTACTGACGGCATGACTTGGTTCAACATCTCTCGTTTTAGCATCAGATACTTTGTGAAAAAACGGGGGGTCTAACAACCACATCCAATATTTTGTTTGGAAATCTATATTGACTAACTCCAATATAATTCCAAGAGAATCGACTACACAGTCATACTCAATCAAGGAAAATATATCCAAGAGTTATATCATTGTTTCTCAATGTAATCAGCAAATCAAATAGATAGAATCTGTGATCCTGATTATTATGAGAAATAACTTGAATGGTACCAAATACCAATGTTTAAGTGTCAATCAATTTCAATCAACAACCAAAGGTTGGATTTACCAATTGATCGAACTACGCACAACCTGAGATATTTCAATTATATAAACAAATATAATACGGAAAAGAAATAACACATACACCAGAAGGTTTGTTAACGAGGAAACTGCAAATGCAGAAAACCACCGGGACCTAATCCATATTTTAAATCCACAGTGTATTAAGCCGCTACAGACTCTAGCCTACTACAAGTTAACTTCGGACTGGAATACTGATTAAGGTACCATCTTGTTTCTTACGTCTCTGAATCCCAGTAAGACTCTATGCACTTGATTCCACCGAAAACTAAAAGTTGATCTCACCAAAAACTAAAAGTTTCTACGACCCAAAGTCGAAGACTTGATAAAAAAAATCTATCTCCCACAGAAAAGTCTATTCTGAAAGATAAATCTGTCTCCCACAGAAATACCTACGAAGTTTTTGTTCCGTCTTTTGATAAATCAAGATGAACATGAACCAAATGATAATCCGGTCTTATATACCCGAAGAACATCCTAGAAATATCAATCACCTCACAATAACTTAACTATATGTTAGTAGAACAAGTTATTGTGGAATCACAAAGAATGAGACAAAAAGCTTTGTGATTAATTTTTATATCTTACCTATCGGAGAGAAATCTCGAGAAAATCTTAGAGAAGATATTACTCAATACGATAGAAAAAGTAAGATCAGAACACATAACTATAGAGAAAATAGTTGGGTATGGATTTAGAATCCCAAATAAGTCTATAAGTTGTTAACCTATAATGGTTTTAGGAAAAACCTAAGTTAAAGTAGAATTGACTCTAGTCGCAACTAGTATCACACAGGAGGTATGAGGATTAGTTTTCCCAGTTGCAATAGTTCTCCCTTATTTAGTCTTCAAATCAGGGTTTGATAACTTTGAGATAAAGCAATCAATATTCACCATTAGATGAAAAACCTGATTTAAGATTCAAACTTAGTTTGCACCGTTAGATGGTCTTAGCTTGTTACACAAAAATAAAATATACCTTCATTTAATATGGGCAACCGTACCTAAACGTGTATATTGAGTCGGCTCAATAACAGTTAACCGAAGTTATCCATATGAACACTTTTGTATTAACCATGTTCACCTCAGCACTTGTAGATCAAATGATAATCAAATGAATCTAATTGTGTTACTCATACAGTTCTTCATTTGTTTATATTCTCATAGTAGTATACAAGACACAATTGAAGCAAAATCAGATTGATTCAAAAGAATCTGTTCATGAATATTTTAGCCACGGTTTGCAAAGATTGTATTCCTTAATATAAAAATGTATTTGTTCATGAGTATGAAATCACACTTAACTGAGTTTAGAACTTAACCACATAAGTTTGCACGAGTACGCAAACTTAAGTTCCGGACTCGATCTTTTCCAACAGTTCGCAAACGGGTATGCATACTGTCGATCCAAACCGAACTAAGATGAAAGAGTTTGCAAAGGGGTACAAAAACTTAATTCCTGGACTTTGACAGTTAAAACCATTCGCATACGGGTATGTATACTTTCACTAGTGGAAAATGGAAGTTAAACGACTGCCAAGACAAGAGGTAATATCTCTAAAAACGATTGTGTTCATCAGTTGGATTCTAGAAGTGGTTTTTTCCAAAACGACTATTTCTCGCTGAAGTTGATATCTTTAAAAATACGACTTTCTCTAGCAGTACATCTATAAGTACTAATATAGATAGTAGTTTTTATTGATTATATTTAATAAAAAAAATTGATATTGCTTCAGCTGAATCAAAAACTAAAATCTGAATCTGAAGCTGATTCAGCTGAACCTGAAACTAAAAGCTGAATCACAATTAAGTTGACAATGACTTCAAGACTAAATTTAACAAAATTAAATTGATAGCGACTTTAAAACTCAGATTGTATTGGAAAGTGAATTCAGTTTACAATTTTAACTATCTAAAATATTGCAAGTCCCAAGTCTGAAAAACTCCAACACTAAGTTGGAAAACCTTAACCTATATTATTACAAGATTTACAACCATACAATTCCAACACATGAAAGTAAGACGTCTGTTACCAAAAAAAAAAAAAAAAAAAAATTGGACGTCACCATCTACGCTTTCATTGCTTCATCTTCTGATAAACTAACTCAAATCAAGTCCATTAATCCGTCCCTAAGCTGCAAAAAAAAACCAAGTCTACAATAATTAACAACAAAAAAAATGGGAAAAGAGACGAGGAACCCATATCTCAGGTGGAACCCATGGAAAGAAATTCCTAACTCCCAGCACTTACCTATATCAGAAAATGGACCAACTAACATACGACACTCTTATCTCAGGCGGAATCCATGGAAAGAGAGTCTCAAAGGCTGGAGTATTTTGAGTTGTAATCATTCTTGTTTCTCATATTCCTAACGGTTAAGTGACTCAAGTAAATATAGCAAGAGCAGCATCATGGTTATACATACCGGTTGGAGTTGGTTCTTGCTTTTTGGTGGAATGCAGTATCATAGTCCCACAAAGGATGGTAACAAATCCACATATCTCAGAGGTTATGCTGCTTGCATCCTGACTAGACCAATCTTGCACATGACATAAATGGTAACCAACAAATTTTAAGCCATTGATATCTAGAAGTAATTAAGAAGATGTACACGTGAGAACAAATAATCTTGGAATACCTTAAACATAATTGCACTTGCAATGATTGTCAGCGTGGTAAATGATACATAATAAACTGGATAAACTATTGTTTTGTTGAAGGTATCCAAAGCCTGATACAGGGATGCAACAAGAATCAGATGACTTATGTGAAATTTCTACCTTCCAAATGCGCAAAACAATCAAAGCTACTAGTGTAAAACATTTCTCTGTGAAACAAACTGTGAACATATGAACATTTCTCAAAAGAAGGTACCAGGTTGAACTGCAAGGCTCCAAATTTCTTGTACAGAGCTTGGTGGTATTTCGTGACCAACATCCAGTTGGAGGCATATTTAACAGAACCAAGTTGCAAGTAATCGACTTATCAAACTAAAACGAAAAAACAAGTAAACGAAGTTCAATCAAATTCATGCTGCTCTTTAAATTTGAAACAAAATGTGTTCATATCACTTATACTTGGAAATGTTGTATTCGAATTACCATCAAATAATTATCAAATTCTTAAAGCCCAACATAGTACTAAATTTACCATACTCAAAAAAACAAATTTTAGACTGAAACTTGACAATGCTAGACTGAAACCAACTACCTAGCAGGGAAAAAATTTAGCATTGATTGGTAGTGTGGTAGGATCTTAGAGGAAGTAAGGAAATGAACTTGCAAAAGAAACAAAAGTTTGTGAAGGATGATTACCCCAAGACACTCTAATATTTGATAGTAGGCCCGTACTTGCAAGGGATTGTACCCTTGTCTAGGCGTGGAGAAGTACCGAGTCCTACATGACAGCAAATGTGAGAATATGACTTCTCAAAAGTCTTGATAAAAAGTTAAATTATGCAAGTAAATTTAAGTCGCACCAGCAAAATAAAAACTGACCATTCAGTATAGCCTGGATCTACTGTAAAACCATATATGTTGACTATATCACACATGGAGAGTGCTAGTTCTATCGATTTCATTCCAGTCCCTTTGGCACATCTTCGCAGTACAATACCTTGGAACATATAGACTGGATTTGTGATGCCCTATAACACGCACAAAATTGAATTAAATATGGTGAGGATCATGGAAGCCCTTAAGTGAACCGTTTCATCCATAACGAACTTAAAAGGAGGTGCATATTGCAATTTTACACGTACCACCTTGGAGGTAGAACAGTAGCACCAAAACACAAGAATCCAAAAATTCATTGAAGAATATAATATGGTTGATCATGCATTTCATACCATATGCAGTGATGTGGATAAGTAATATTGAAGAACAAACTGGATGGGTCCAGAATCAATGTTCATACAGTTGTGCGATCCGTTGAGCTGCATAGGTAAGCCACAAATAAAAGGGTATATTGAACTAAATTCATAAATAAAAGGGTATATTGAACTAAGGGGATACCTCGCAAGCACCAAAACAAACACAAAAGTCAAAATAAAAAAGAAGGTAGTCAGACCTTACATCCAATGATGCAGCAACATATCATCGCTCACAGGTGGTTCTCGCTGCATAGAAGAGTGATTCAATAAGTTAGCAGGTGATCAAAGTCTAGCAACACAAATTTATGCAGCGAGAAATACTTTTGGAAAAACAGACTTACTTGAGCAAAAGACAGAGCAATCATCAAACATGCCACATGACATTTGCCACCAATAAACATAACCATACACCTACAACCTACCTAACAAGAAGCACCACCACAGCAACAACATACAAATAAAATGGCAGGACAACCCCAATCAGGCACAACTTTTTTCCATTCAAGAAAACCCATAACTTAAAAGGAGGAGGAAAACTGAAAATCCATGCTGAAAATTCAATTATAACCAATCAAATAACACTTAACACCAACCAAATAACACCCAAATCTACCTATTTGAAGTCCAAATAAGAAAGAAAAAAAAGGTCAAAATTAAATAAGCCATAATTTGAGAAATTGAAATCAACCAATAATACCGTAGAAGTTGTTTCTCATGAAGCTATTGAATCCGTTCAACCAACCTGAAAAAACACCAACATCATCATCAGAAACACTAAAACACCCCAAATCATATTAATACAATTAGAAACACTAAGAAAGCCAACATAAAAATCCGTCAACATAAAAAGATCGCCACCGATGAGAAGGCCAAGCAATAAAATCCCAAACCAAAGAAGCAACCATGGATCAACAGAGGAACCTGGTCAGCCATAACCCAACCCGACTCGACCCGACCCTGGAAAAACCTATCCACCATCTTCCCACCAACAGAACGGAGAACCATCAATTTCACTGGAGAAATAGAAGCTAGATAACCAGATCAATTCCAAAACAGCAACAATCAAAAATAAACACCACCAGCAATTTCAATACATCAAAAACAGACCCATAACAACAAGACGATGATCAAAGAAACACCCCATGGCCAACAACATAGAAAACCCAAAAGCCATCACCACCACTGGAAGTCATCACCTCCACCAGAAGAAACTAACAGCAACACGACCATCAGTCATATATCATCATCACCGGAAGCTGAAATCACCGAAAAACGAAGGGGGAAACACAACAAATAGCATCCCACCAACAGAAGCATGAAGAATCGAACTAAAAGCCCCAAAAACCCACCAACTAACAGACCCAGACCATAGATCTAGAAAGAGGTGCACTCACTGATCGATTATTCATGAAAAGAGCGAATACACCGTGAAAGAGAACCTATACATAACTAATTACACTAGTTACAAATGAATCTTACTCAATTTAATCCATAAAGGACCAAATCAGGCAAGATTCAAAGAGAGCAGATGAATTATTATTTTTTTGGTCGGTGTAGATGAGAAAAAGAGGAAAGAGAGAGGGGTAAAATGAATGGATTAGGAGATTGAGGGCATGAGGCTAGATGAAATGGATTTGAAATCGAGCAATTTTGGGTTTTTATGAGAGATTGAAAGATATTGAAGTTGAGTGAATGGATAAGAAGAAGAAGATGGCATGTGGGTATAACGCCTGGAACCGGGTGCTATAGAAACTAGTTTCTCCCATAGTCATTCTTTTACTCGATAAAACAGCCATAATTTATTATTAAAATACACCTTTATAAAACAACTGTGAATGCAAAAGGTTCAATTTTTTTCATGAAAACAACTGTGTCTCACAGCACCTATAGTTACCACTAGCCCAAGGAAGTCGTTTTATTAAATCCCAGGAAGTTGTTTAAAACCCATTATCCACTAGTGTTGGTTCCCGGACCAGAATCATTCTTACAACAGTTTGCATACGGATATGCATACTGTGATATATCCTCACAATGATTAATTGTTCTAAACTGCCATTTCAATCGTTGAAACATTCTTAGAAGACGACAATAGCTGTCTCACACAAACTATTAGCTTATAAGTAATTTTCAAGTGGTAGAATGATCAGTAAGAAACATTCCGAGTCTACATCAAATGGATGTCTCACACAAATCATGTAAGATGTTACAAGGTGATTTTCACATGATCATCTTTTGACTTTCGTTAAGAATAATGATGAACGTAGTTAAAGCAAAAATCTTTCCAACACATATTTTGAGAAAGATATAAGCGAGTTAAACTCCTATCGAAATATCAAATACGTATAATGTAAAGTCTATATAGCTGTACGACTTAGTCTCAATAGGAGGTAGAATAGAATAGACTTCTGAGTGATAGACGAGTTCAAGTCTCCACATACCTTTTGTTGATTAAGTTCCTCCAAGCTCCCCTTAGTATATCTTCGTCTTCAATCGATGAACGCCGTGAAGTCTAAAGCTCAACTACACATTATATCCTAATCCGAGACATAGCTATAAGTAAACTAGAAATCAAGACTTATAGTTTTGAAAACTAACTTGACAAACAAACTTAAGATAGCAACGCTTGCGAGTTCGACCAAGCAATTCTATTTAGATAATTTGGGTGTGGCGTAGGATTTCCCGTAGTCACAGTTCATTAGTAAAATGAAAACTTGGTTACTTCGAGATTTTTGGGTCCCAAAAATTCACCATGTAATAAATCTTCATACTTTCACTGGGCTCCACAAAATCTATACTTTCTCCGTCTCTAAAAGATAGGCAGGTACGGAGGGAGTAGTTTGTCTATAACTGGACCAAATCTAATGTGGTTACTTACAACTAGAGATATCTAATGTGGGCTCCACCGCACTACTGGACCAAATTTGTACTTCGTACACCACATTGATTGACCTTTTTGCATGTTTCAAATTGATTTATTCGTTTTTTTTTTTTTGTCTTTTTTTTTGAAAATGAATGATCCACCGAATAACCACATCAGTTTTTTTTTTTTTTCGAACTATTTCGTGGTATCTTTCTTAATCTATTCCTATTATAAAGGCAACTATGTTTACTGTTCATGAACAGTAAAATGAGACTGCAATTTTTGAATTTCCAGAATTGCCCTTAATTTTATAACTCCATAAAAATTGTCAACAAAATTATTTGAAGTTAAAAAGGTAAAAGTACAAAAAAGACCGGGTCCCATGAATTGCTTAAAAAAAAAAAAAGAATAACATATAATAATATTTTCTTACCTTGAAAAAAAAAAAAAAAAAGTGGGAGGGTCACATGAGAGGGCAAAAAACAGAGCACATGCCGGCAATTTAGTACAGTAAAAAGACATCTTACACCACCAAGAAGACAGCACGTCATTAGAGACGTACTTTTTCAATTTGAACCAAAATAAACCCACCATGTATCTCCCTCACCGTTGGAATCGCTGCCGTTGTTCTCATCCATAGTAGACCAATTAATCGTCGTATATATCGAAGATCAGTATCAATTTGGGACAGACTAAGTCACTAATTTTCTTTGACAAAATCCTTTTTTTTTTTTTTTTGATAATATCCTCGCCGCTGTGTTGGTGATCTTTCATATAGTTCATATATAACTTCCAAAACTATGAATTATATGAAAAGGAAGTGAGAAAACAGAAAAAGAATTTGAGAGACAATCAATCAAGCTAGTCATGGGTTCTTTCGTAAGAAGTTCTCTGATGACATAGTAAAATACAATAAGATATCCTAACATCAGGATCTAATATTGATGATATGAATCCAGCTCCAGCCGCTGTTAGCCGCAAGTTCATTTTGCTTGTCACGTAGATGTGCGCATGACAGCACGATTCCAAGTCATTATAACCTGTTTCTCAACACTACCCTCGTTACATAATTCCCTAAATATAATCAATGGTTAAGATTAAAATGTTACGTGCACACTCGTTAAGGAGTGTGCACAAATTCACACTCCATGTATTAACTACAAGTTGTATAGTGACGAGCCTAAAAAGAAGATGGAGACAGAAATTTATAAGAAGATGCGGACAGGGATGTAAATGTACATCTTCACTAATCAAATCCTTAATAAGAGTTCCAGAAAATACTAAAAATAAAATTTCCTTCGTAAGAGCATATTTAATAAGGAGAGAAAATAATCATACATACCGAACATAAGAAAAACAATTAAGGAGACGAGACACCAAGGGTAGATTTTTCTGTTCAGTTATGGGAATAAATAATTAACTCGGGAGATTTGTTGAGGTACCAATGCTATTCTTTGGAGTCGGATATATACTTACCTGCGAATTTGCAAATTTAATATGGAATGCCAAATTTAGGGAAAAAGTTTACATGTATATATAAACTAGTAATGCTATTCAATAATCCTCATCGCCTCTCTTGATTAGTTGATTTCAGATCACAATTCTCTCTTCGTCAGAAAAAATCAAAAATATACTAACTATAATGGCAAAGCTTGCCGATGTAGCTTGTAGTTTACTATTGGCTATACTCATTCTGATAGTCTTAGTTCATGAAAAAGGAAGAACAATCCAACAAAGCAATAACCAAAACCATAAAGGTTATTTCTAATCTTTTATATTTATCTATGCCAATTGATCACAGTTCGTGTTCTTACAAATTCATTGAATTATAACGTGTAGGGTGATAATGATGTGATCATTGACTGCTACGATGTATACAAACAACCAGCTTTCAATAATCCTTTGCTCCAGAATCATACAATACAGGTAATATATACTTTATATTGTGCCATTTATTTTTATATATGTCTTTTTTTTTGGTCGTATATATTTGTCAAGAGTTCATGTTACAAAATTGGCTAACTATTCTTCTCACGAGTCAGATGAGGCCAACTTCATACCCCAAAGGATTGCATTCAAATAACTTGGGGACACTGAATCTTACACAACCTTGGCACAAGTATGGAACATGCCCTGAAGGAAGCATTCCTGTAACAAGGTCTAGAAATAGTTACATTTCAGAACCAATGCTTAGGAATAACTATTTTTCAGACAAGGGGCTTGTATATCAAAGGGAAAACCAAGAGGTTACAAACCAGTACGAGGTAATATATTTACGAATATACTCTTTTTCTCCTATAAATTTTAATATGCATGAGTAATATAATTGATTTTGAAAAACATCATGTCATAGCAAGCAAACATTATTCTCCAAGGCGACGATTTTCGAGGTGCACAAGCCAATATAAATATCTGGAAACCAGTGATCGAACCAGGAGAATTTAGTGCATCAATGATTTCGGTTATAGCGAGTGATGACTTTGCAGAAAGTATTAATGTTGGATGGCAAGTAAGTTATTGATCCAAACACGATGTAGATATTTTTGTTTTGTGAATGATCCTATGATATAAATTTTGTGATGCGCCATAACATGTTAATTTTTTTCAATAGGTCAATCCAGCCTTGTATGGTGATAATGAAGGCAGGTTTTTTGTGTTCTGGACAGTAAGTATTATATCAAGATATTCGTATCAGTATTACTGAATTACTGATTTATATACATGTATCAAGTTATGCGATAGTGTTTGTCTTTTTTTTTTTATATAAACTTTTTTGTTGAAGCAAACAAATTTTTTCAACAAAGCTATCTCTAATTTGAATACACTTTTAGGCGACCTCTTCTCATGTTGATATAATTTTAGTAGTTCTACACTCGCCGGGATTTATCCCGGGATTAATCCCAGGTAAAGTCCAATTGGAACGACTCTACCAATGAGATTGAGAATGGCATAGAGGGTCCCAAACCGTTCACAGGGTGCAAATCCCTGAATATCCTTGGTGTATTAATCATTTTTGTATTTTCTCATAATTTCTTAATAAGTATTTAAAATATTTTTTCGGAGTCTGCTTTTTTTCTCCCGGAGGCCAGTCAAAAAATATTACTATTACATAAAACCTTAGAAAATATTCATTCTTGTCTTTCAGGTAGACAACTCCAAAACTACAGGTTGCTATGACCTCAAATGCACAGGCTTTGTGCAGACTTCGTCAACTATTTCCCTTGGTGCCGCTTTCAATCCAAGATCCGGATCTGTTTTTCAAGGAACCCAGTACCACGCCACCTTCAGTATATTCCAGGTAAACGACTAACATTGATTGATGTTTTTGCACTTCGTATGGTAATTAAAAAAAGAGAGTAATATGCGACAATTTTGCAGGACCAATCAACTGGAAACTGGTGGGTACAATGCCAAGGTGTTGAGATGGGATACTGGCCACCATCTCTTTTCAAGCAATTATCTACCAAAGCCACCATAGTAAAATTTGGTGGAGAGGTCTTAAATACAAGAAATCAAGGAAGACATACTGCCACCGAAATGGGTAGTGGTCATTTACCATCCGAAGGAAATTTCGGCGTATCAAGTTATTTCTCTCAAATTAAAGTAATTGATGGAAATCATAGGGCTAGAGAACCTGAGACTGTTTTAGTGTATCAGACAAATCCAAACTGCTATGGTTTGTCTGTCGATCACGGCCGACATCTGGAAGGTTACGGTTTTTTCTATGGAGGCCCTGGTTTTAGCTACAATTGTCAGTGATCAAGAGGTGCACATTTTCCCTTTTTAGTTTAAAGAAAAATTTCTAGTAGTCGTTACTTTCTATTTCTAACTAATATTTGTTATTTGGTCTAGACTATATAATATATGACAATGGTTTTGAATCGTTATTGTGAGTATGTCGGAAAATTATTAATACATTGCAATCCTTTTGAATCGTTACTTGTTCCGAAGTGAGTTTAGAGTCCATAATAAAAGAGTGCAACTGCAGGCTTAGTTACATGGCTCTTTGAGAGTGTGCGCTTTGGAATGGATTATTTATTTATATGCTATATCAGGCTTAGTTACATGGTCTGGATATATATGATGACGACTTAAGAACATAATCAAATCACACTATGCAGTTAAGTCAAGTACAAGTACGGGTACAGAAGAATAAACCTAACCAAGACAAAATAGTACTACTTCACATAACACACACAAATGGGCCTCTTGTTTTCCTCACACCATCTCAACAATTTGGACCAATGGCTAAGGTATACCACCTAATGGTGAAAAATAACGAGGGAAGGGAGTGGAGAAATTGTAGCAGTTTCCCTGCTAATATATACCAGTAAGTGAAAAATAATCACTGCTAACAAATATTGTGAGTCTGTGACATTTATTTCGTCACATGACAAGAAAATACCGTGTTCGCCGACCTGACTATAGGTGGGACAAATCGGATGGATAAATACGGGATATGATGTGGCGTCCATCCTCACCGGAGATCTAGGTGGTGCACTTTTGGTGAAGCTCCAAATTGACGCCACATCATGTCGCATATTTATCCAATGTTTTAGTGGGCTTTTATTCCACCTAGCCCACCTCCTGTGTTTTCATTTTAGCTTGTTTATCATAGCTATTTTTACCGGTTGACACAAATAAATATCTGAGTTGACAGCAGCCGTAGCGGCAGCAGCAACAGTGACCTCCATGATGGAAGCGGCAGTTTGGGTAAAAAATTTCAAAATTATGTTTAGGTCAATGTTCTGGGATGGGCTTCTTATCGTCTGGGCTTTAGTGCTTTTGGTCTTTCTGTATAGCATTTTCCCTTCATTGTACTTGCAGTTGCATTGAGCTTCATTACTCTTTGGTGAGCCCCGACGATAATGTAGTGAAACCAATAATAGTAAATCACTAACAGGGGTTAGTCAAATGAGATTTCAAACGACTTTCGGAGAGTCTTCAAATCTATTGTTAGTCCATAGAGGTTTTCGAAGAATCTCCAAATGTCTCTTGTTATTGGTTAGAGACTTTTATTAACAGGGGTTTACTCAATAAATACATTTGTAGATTTGTAAAGATTTGAAAAGAGTCATGAAAATTAATAACTTTGCGAGATTTATACAGAGTTGAACAAATTTTTGTGGAGTTATGCAGAGTTGTCTAATGTCTTGCAGACATTTGTAGAGTCCTTAAGAGTTGTAAAAATATTTTTTATATGGAAATATGCATGATAGACATAAATACAAAATTTATTGTAGCTTATTTACTATAGTAAATTCAACTAAATTAAATTAAATTATTATTATTTTATATATATATAAAAAAAAAATTTTGTTCAATAAAATACAATAAAGTGTAACAATAAATTAAAATAATTATTATTATACATATGTACATAATAATTAAAATTAAAAAAATGTTTAATCATATCATATAATTTATACTCATCTATAATAGAAGTTTTTTATACATTGTGTATTCATGAAATAAAATAAAAGAGAGTAAAAATCATCTTTATAAAAAAATTGGAAGTCTTCCAAAATCTTACATATTTTGCAAGACTTTTATCAAGGCAAATATATACACAAAATTCACTCAAAGTTTTGAAAATAGGTAAGTATGCAAAGTCTTTGAATTTTCAAGTTTACAAGGAGTAACAAAAACTTTAGAAGACCTTTTGACAATCTACAACGAGTAACATAAACTTTGAAAGAAATTTTAAAAGTATACAACCAATAACACAATACTTTGTAAATCCATTAAACTCTTTGGAAATCAATAAAAGTATTTATTGAGTAAAGCCCTGTAAGTCATTTAAATTCTCTGAAACTCCATGTTATTATATTAGGATTTCATAAAAGTCACACCAACATTCTTGTTATTCGAATGAGAATTGAAAATCATTAATTTGTTGTTTTCAGATATCCGGAGAGACTTTTTTAGGAAAATAGGCATGATAGAAATCTCTCCCCAAGTCACATATTTTTGCACTGTAGAGAATCTAAGAAGTTATCGAATTATTTTCTTGAAAGCTTTGGGTTGTCTTGGGTTTTCAAGGAACACTAGACTTTATGGAAATAGAAGCAAAACCTTGGCTCAACTCATAATCTCAGTCAAGTGCACTTTGTATAATTGGTCTAGAAACATTAATCTTTTCGAGGGGTACCCTTTGAGTACCTTGATTTGTAATTGACTGTACTCTATCTTTAGGTGTCACCACTTGATGACTCCTGAATTTTTCAATGAATTTGCCCTTTTTCATGTTAAAAAAAGAAATCTCTCCCCAAGAGGTGATATTTTGGGAAACTTGGAAATTTTGGGAATATTTATTTCTGACAATAAAACCATTTTTATTTTATTTATTTTTACGTCTGAAATGATGACCCAGGAACTGGCCATTAGTTTGACGATCTTTGTCTTTGCCACTTCAAAGCACAACGGTGATATTTATTTTGACGATAAACATATATATTAATAAAAGTATTCATAGTGTTTTTAGTAACATTATAACGTGTAAAATAAAAAAAGAAATAGTAGATGTTTTGAATTTTTAATTGGATATTATACATATTTTGTCTCTATAACTTGGGAGTTCAACCCCTAGCCACCTGGGATTAATCCCAGTTGGGTTTACTCCTTGTAAGTTTGCTCTAAATGTTAAATTCAAGTGAAATTCAGAAAATCAAATCATTATTTTTTCAGCTTGGGGGTTAAATATTCAATATTTCCATACTTCTAAATGTTTGTTGAAATGCCTAATTGAAAATAATACTTAGATCTTCTTTGGTTTAGAAGTCATCTGTTTATATAAAACTAATGTTAAATTTTCAGTTGTGCTTTATGGTAATGGAGTATACACTGGCTCGCGGATATCAGGTGGGAGTTACAACTTATAAGGCATTCTTACTGAACTTGGTAATGTCAGCTTGCAAATTTTAGAAACACAATAATGTAGATGGGGGCTCAGGTTAACCATTACCCCTATTTTAAAGTTGAGGTTAACTGTTCATTATTTCTTAATTTGTTATCGGGAATGCACGTTTGAGGTCCAATTAGGATCCCTGCCTAGATTGATTAGTTGTCATACATATTGTTTGCCTATTAATATGGGGCTTAAATATGATATGTATATAAACCACAATATATGGTTTTTGTTTGACATGACAAAATTATGGAAGTTCGTTGATTAGCTACAGAATAGAAAAAATATATGATAAAGTGTATTCGTTTGCCTTTTTAATTTGTGTTTGTCGCATTTAATGATATGAATTATTGAGCCTTTTTGCTGATGTGTATAGTGTTTTGCAGATATCCACGCATTTGGGTGCATGTTGGATGCACATATTCGTGGCACATAGGGTGATTCTCCTATTTATGCCTCATGTGTGATTCTTATTATTGGTTGTTTGATGGGTAAGCTTTCCTTTTACCTCCTTCCTAAAAATTGCAGCGGTCAGATATTGTTTCCTATTAACAGTTATGTATAGGGTCTAAGGTTTTGCTTTTTAAGTACATACTGAATTTAAGCATCATCAATCTACTATCAAGGAATGCATGAGTTTTTCAGGAATGTACATACGACTTCCAATTAGGATTCACTGTAATCGTAGGGCCATAATATGTAAAATTAATGTCATGCAATCACCATTTTTTATTCGTAAACTTTGTTATGTTCTCCTGATCCCGTACCATCCAGTAAATTGTGCCGTTTAGTCTTGATCCTTCGTCGGATCACAATAATGTTGACCTTAGGAATCCATTAGAGAGAGAGAGACCATCCGAAGAAGGTGATAATAAACTCTTTGGGTCTTGATGCTGAGACGAATGTTAAAACTTCTTAAAACTAAATGGTGTAGTTTGTTCAGCATTTTGATGAACATAAATATCTTTGGTAACTACTTTCATAAATATTAACCGATTTGATGCTAACCAAACAATGATTTGAAATGCGTATTTGGTAGTCTTTATGTCTCATTATCTACCATTTCTGCAATTCTATTTTTCGGCAGTTCCAAATTGTTAAAGCATTATATTTGCACGGCAAGTGCATCGCAGGTGCGGTTTCACTAGAGTGCATTATATTTGATTTAGCAATTATATGTCATGGCACCAATTGTGTAACCTGATTTCTCTTGGAGTGGCACATTTTCTACTTGCCCAAGTTCGTACTAGATTAACATTTAGGCCTTCCATTATAGTTTTCTACGGAAATACTCTTAGTGTTAAGTTTCAATGTTTCGGTAGAATTTTGTTAATGATCAGCTCCTCATTGAATTCTCGCCCTAATGGATGTTTGAATTTGGTTCCTTACTGTGTGATGTTTGTTTTGTGTTCAATTTAATTCCTTTACTATCTCTGAATTTTCGTTTTGTGCTTAATTCATTTTAACATGTTCTTTAATGAATGCAGGAATCGGATGAACTTATACATTGAAAAAATGCAAGTTTCTCATAAAAGATGTCATTTTCCCACAAAAAAACTGCTAACATTTGTGGAACCTAGATTATATGGGCAAGGAAGGCAACATCATCATTGTTAGTACAATGCAAATATTGTTGCTTAATGAACTACATGTAGTCAAGCTTCTTCCAGCATATATAGTTGATTTAAACCCAGATGAGGCATATGTAGCTAACAGAACAACATGGGTGTTTTCACGATATACACAACTCAATCCACTACTAGACCGGGGTTTCTTATTGACAATCTGTTGATATTGGATTTCATTCTTGGCGGTACCTTATAAGCATAGTGATATTCGGTCTTTGTATTTTTCACATGTCTGCCGCAATATCTATAAAAGACACATGCAAAAACACTTATTTATTTATTTTTGTAGATGGATATTTTTTTTTATTATAACTAGGGCTGTCAATGGGTACCCATTACCCGGACACGGAACCGGACCCTAGAGAAATGGGTCCGGTTCTGGGTCCTAAAGTTGGACCCATTAACAACTTTGGAACCGACGGGTAATTACCCGATTAGACCCGAATCTTAACGGGTCCAAACGGGTAATACCCGCAGGGTACCCGCGGTTAATGGGTACCCGGTTATTCTAACTTTACTTCATCTTTTTAGCAAAACTATATGTATTTTGTTAGTTTTGGCTTAGATTTTTTTTTCATTTTTCATTTTTTCTTACATTTAATATTTATTTAGTACATTAATGAAGAAACAATAATAATTTTTTGTAAAAAAAATTAAATTCAAGCCAAAAAGAGAAATATATCAAGTTTTTGAAGTTTTTTTTATAGTTTTCTTGATACCCAATGGGTACCCGGAACCGACGGGTACCCTGGGTTTTTAAAGGGTCCGGTTTTGGGTCCACAAATTTAGGAAGCGGACCCGGAACCGTTAGGAACCGGACCCGACTTTTAAAAATAGGGTCCGGGTCTGGGTCCAGTGATACCCGGGAGGACCCGGACCCATTGACAGCCCTAATTATAACCAAGTTATGAAATGCAAAGTTCAATTTATTTCGGGATGGAGCGGCAAGCGCATCGCGCGTGCGTGTTATACTAGTATATATTAATAAAAGTATTCATAGTGTTTTTAGTAACATTATAACGTGTAAAATATTAAAAAAAAAAATAGTAGATGTTTTGAATTTTTAATTGGATATTATACATATTTTGTCTCTATAACTTGGGAGTTCAACCCCTATTAATCCCGGTTGGGTTTTTACTCTTTTGCTCTGTGAATTTTTTTAATCAAAAAAAAAAAAAAAAAAAACTTTGTTGAATATATACTAGTATATATTAATAAAAGTATTCATAGTGTTTTTAGATCCAAGTAACATTATAACAAATTTTCTAAGGAAGAAAAACCAAAAGCAAACCCCCAATCCTCTTTTTTAATTTTCACCGTAAAATATTAAAAAAAATAGTAGATGTTTTGAATTTTTAATTGGATATTATACATATTTTGTCTCTTTTACAAAGTAATCTCATGGGAAATTCAACTATTACCTAGCCATTTCTCATCATTCAGGTTTGATTTAATCTTTAATTAATCTTTGTGATTCCTTTTGTTTGACTCACCGTATTATAAAATCAAAAATTAATCTTTTACTTTTAAACCTTGATTTTTAAAATCCCTTTTGCAATCTATCTTTGGTTTACTCCTTTCGTTTTCTTCTAAAACCAATTTCTCCTTATCCTTAATTTGTTGGCTCCTTTTGTTTCCTTGAATGTTGAAAGGCAATTTTCTAACCACCAAACAGTTTCTCTGTTGTTTTAGTATTGTTGGTGGTATCTTTTTTTAATTTGCTTGCCTTGTGACTTTGGAGAAATCATGTTGGGTTCTTTTCTAAGAGTTTTGTTGGTGTTAGTATCCTTCCTAGAATCCGGATTTGTTTTCTCTGCTTGGTATTGAGTCTTTTTAGAGGCTTTTTATGATATGGGTTTTTCCTATTGAGTCATGGGGATAGCTGCTTTGAGGTTTGCCACGATCTTCTTTGGGTTTTTCCTTTTTCATAGGTTAAGTGTGGTAGTTCAAAAAGGAGTTGGAACCCAGCTTGTTGCTAGGCTTCCGACTTTGGAAATTAAATGGAAAAAAAAATTGTAATAGTTTTAAAAAAAAAAAATGGGATCAAATTCAACCTCCTTATTATTAATTATTTTGACTTTGCAATTGAATATCCCAACTTACAATCCCAAGGTATCATATCAACATTCTGTAATTCGTCTTGTGCCGTTCTTTCAGTTTTTATCTTTTGAATTTATGGATCGAGCCAAAAAGCAAAGGAGTACATACATTTCACTCGGGCGTTTACCGCATCAAGATTCAAGAGCATTCTCGGCGTCAATCAATTGCATCGGATACAATCTCGGTTCCTCAACATTGTCATGTCCATCAAAATACTGACTTTTCTTGGAAAGGTCAACAACAATAAATTGTTATTAGGACTTCCATCTTGTGTAATAGACCCAACTTGTCAACAATAGATGTAGGACTTCCATCTGTGGACCCAATTTGACTGCACTGTTGCAATTTTCTTTGGGAACAAAATTTCTTCTTGAGGTCTACAGTCAGGTATCTTCTGTAGCTTAGGATGCTCAGCTCTCCTACTCTTACCAACACCTAATCCACCTTTAGTGGGATAATATTAATATCTTAATAATTCATCCATAGTACCTGCATTTCAACACACACACACAAACTTTAAAACCTTACCACAAAATCATGATCCTGCAAAACAAATAAATCTATGGTAGTCATATAAGTTAGCTCAGATGTAAAGATTAAATGAAAACAAACTTAACACACTAATAACTAAAAGCACTAGATAACAATTCAAGTAGAAGTAAGTTCTCAAATACTTCTTTGTACATGCGTATGTACATCTATCGTGTACACTATGAGCAAAAAAGAAAAGAAATATGTTCATGTACATCTGTACGTACATTCATTTAAAATAAACAGAATAAACTCTCTTTTGTCCCGTGCATTTTGCGCAGCAAAATCCTTCCCTATAAGCTTACTCTATGGTCAAGTTGTTTAGAATCTAGTTAGCTGCAGTTTAACCCAGATCTACTTAGTTAGCATGTGCAACATATGTATGTACCATGATTAGAAATACATCGACATGAACCAATCACTAATTTACAAGTAGCTGGAGGTGACAAAAGTAGGAGGTGCTCTATCTGCCTCCAATTTTTTTTTTTATTACAGCATTTCATGTTGCAGCAAACATTTCATATTTTAAAGCCACTCGCAATTGAAACCATCAGGACCACGCATGCCAACTTTGCATGACAGTTCACCGACAAATGGCATCCGGAAATCAAGTTGCAGTTAAAGAACTTCCGTTCATTATGCAATTTCCAAACACACTAGCAATCCCACATTTTCACACACATACAGAAAAAAGAAAAAAAAGAAGAAAAAAAATTCTATTTCTTATTTTGAAATTCACAGCAACGCTCGATCCAGAAAATATAAATTTAAAAATGCTATAAATTCATCAATTGGTAACATTACTTTTAAAGAGATACACAACCTAGAATAAAGATAAAATTTATTTGATTAACAAAAATGACCGATAGGAGTTCAGAGCTATGTTGTAAAAGGCACACTAGGTGCAAGGCTGGCGCCTGGCAAAAAAAGGCGCTCAGGCGCCAAATTATACCTAATTCTTGTTTTTTCTAAAAAAAAAGGCCCTCGCCTGGGGCGCCTTAGGCGCTGGGCTTGGCGCCTCACCTTGCCTAGCGCCTTTTACAACATAGGTTCAGAGAGTTAATTTTTGCCAACAACCACTCCATCCTTTCCACTATATTCATCTCTCATACTTCTTCGTTATCCAAATAAGATGTAGGATTATAAAAAGAAAACGGAAATGTATTTCTACTAAAAAAATGTCTTAGAATAAGAAGAGAGATAAATCCTATCTTTTTCGGCAAGAGTTACAAGACATGTCTTAAAAGTTAAAACGCACTAACAAGACACGAGTAGTAGCCTTTGAATAATTGAAAAGGAAAACATCAAAGAGATATCAAATTGATGTAGTCAGGAATCCACCAATGCTAAGAATATGCAAGGATGACAGATAAGTGGACTTGGACTGCAGTTTTAGAAAGCCAACTTCCTAACTAAACAAGCTCATATTCATGTGCTTACCCAACTTTAGACCCCCAAATGCCAATTGGTCACCCATTTCGGGATGTTTGGTCGAGTTAGTGATGGTATCATACATTTAAGATGGGTAAGCCTTTGTCGAGTTAGTGATGGTATCATACGTTTTAAATGGGTAAGCCTTTATGCATCTACATAATTAATCAGAATCACATAAAAGTAGCATGAAGCTAATGCCTCTAAATATAAGTCTAATCTAATCGTACAGGTTTTGATGTTTGAGGTTTAAACTTGATCCAAACCTACATACCCAATGTAAGAAAGGCTCTTAGATAGAGTGCAACCTGACACAATTGCATCCCTATCAAAAGGCCCAATTTTGAATTTGTGGCTAGTATGTTACATTCTAAAATTGCAGTTTTCCCGTATGACATCACTAATGTTGCATCATTTGTCATACAATTTCTGCACAATTTGGTTGATCAGCATATAATCATGATTGTAATCTCATGGTTCCAAATGGCAACCTAATCTTATCAGGCAATAAATGGCTTTGAGTGTAAAAACAGATCCCTCGACTTAAAATTTCTGACTTAATTTTTTACTTACTTTCTCCACCATCAGATGCAAGTGGATGGGAGGTTGATAATACTTCCCTTGGTTTTGGAAATCTCATCTTGAGCTTTATCATCCATCCACTTGCGTTTGATGGTGGAGAAATTAAGTAAAAAATTAAGTCATGAGTTGAAGTCAAGGGATCTGGTCCCAAACAAAATATATGAAGAGGAGCTGGAAAACTAAGTACATATGAGAAAATCTACCACGAAGACAGGTACTGCCTGCTAAGGATGACGGATGAATGATCGCGACGAAGACAGGTACAGCCCGCTAACCGAAACAGGTGCAAGGTTATATTGATTGATGAAATTGGTAATTGATCATCAAGTTGTGCACATGATCATACAAGTAAACCCAAGCCAACAAGTAAAACCTTTGTTGGCTTGGGTTGAGTCATGGTGACTTTTCTTAAGTGGCTCAAGATTCAGGTCATGGCACTACCATACCTCACAAAGCAACACATACATTTTTAACTAACCTGATCCAAACAAAATCAGCTTTGACAGTAATTTTTCTGATTAAACAGTTTCAAGAAAAACCAGTAGTTTGATATCACTAAATAGTACCCTGACAGAATAACCCTAAGTGACAAATAATCTCCTCAATATGAGGCATTAGTTCTATGTTTCTCTTCAAATACACTAATCATAGTGATCATCATCACACTTTACAGGAGGAATATTCAACACCCTCATTTCAGATCCTAAAACTTCAAAATTCCCAAATTAGCTTTCACAATAACTACGTGAAACTAAAAAAATAAATAAAGCTAGAACGTAAGAAATTAGGACAATGAAAAAGAAATTCTCCCAAATACTACCTAAATGCCCAACCCAAACAGAAAACATTAAACACTGGAAAGAAATTTCAGAGCAGGTAGTCTACCTCAATTTGACCCACCTAAAGCCGCGGAAAAATGACTATCTTTTCAAATATTTTCGGCTCAAAGATTTCTGTGAGCGAATATGATCTGAAACACAACATTATCCAATTAAAATAAAGATACAAATCCCAGAAACCTTCTATACCCAAATTTTTAAGGAAAAAAAAAATTCACTACCTGCTGAAACGATGACCAGGCAGCTGACAGAATAACCCTAGATACATCTATTCTTGATGGGTAATGTAGCCAAATATTTCTTGAACCAAGTCTGAGCTTCAAATGTTGAATAGCGTAGCCCTTGATTGTGAAGGCACCATGTCTACAAACAAACAAAAAAAAACTGGCATAAATAGCCATTTACTTCAAGAATAAGAGGAGAAATGTAAGCAAGAGTAAAAGATATTACAGAATTTGATTGAGGATTGCTATTTTCGCAGGATGAAAGAACTTATAAGGCAGAGGAACATCAGAGATGACATCCTTCGAGAAGTTCTTGACTGGTGCAGCACAGTAAGTCCACAAAGATGAATGCCACTTAAACCACATTTCACATTCCTTCTCACCAAATCCTCAGACTCCCCAAGCATCCAATGTCCACAGCATTGTTTGATATGGAACAAAATCGGTAGGACACCTTGAAGAGAATTCCAGTGAGTAGTTAAAGGAACCTTGGAGCCGGAAATAGTTTTTCTTCATCACCCAATATGATTCTTGATAAATTCCGGAGTAGATCTTTATCAAGAAAAAAAACTGATCACAACACAAAGAGGAAGGTTTCCCGCCAACAGAAAGAATACAACAACCAACTGAATTTCCCTCCAAGGCCCGAGTAGGTCTGAGCTTTATGCAGCAAAGTTGTCTTTATTTTGCGCTTCTAATCCAAACGTTCCATTTAGCATATGATGCATCTCTTCCAGCTGATCACATTGTGGTTATCGTCTTGATCACCATTGCTAGAGAGCGAAGTTCTTTATCGGCAGATACAATGCTAGTAATTTATCGGCCAAATTGGCAAACCTTTAAACATATTTCAGCAGAGAATAGCAAAAAAGGATGTCCCCATGAACCCATAGCATTGACCTTGGAGAGTTAACACTCGGTGAAGATGCTTTGACCAAACTCCTAAACTTCATCAACAAGGTGCTCACTGATTTTGTAGCGAAGATTTGCTACAATTGTAGCACATCCTTCTTTAGTGAACGCAATGACGACACCAGTCACCAAGCACTCTCACCGGGATGAAGTGATCCGCTTACAAGCGAGCAACGGTTTGCATCTTCAATGGGTATTGGAATACCAGCATGAACTAAAAATATCTTCACATCTCTTACCCCGTCATGTATCCAATAAGGTGGCATAATGAATATTTCTACTCCTCGGCACAATGAATAAGGTGACATAATGATTAACCGTAAGAAGCAGCACTGGTCTTCCATTTGGGGTGAGGATGAAGCATTACTGGTCTTCCATTAACAAGACTACAATCATTGACAATTATAGTTCCGCTTGGATATACAAGGATATTACTCCAATCAAGAACCTACATTCGAACATGAAAAAACACACCATAAGATTTAAGAAAGATATAATGAGGTACACAAACGATATAATAACAGATATAAAAGGAGACGAGAAAAACAAAAAATAGTTAAGAGATGATAGACGAACCGTGGGGTTGTAAAAATTTGTGTTCTCCAAAACAACCAATTATCCACAAGCATGGCCAGTATTGGTAACCCAGTAACCCAGTCAAACTTGGCTGAACTTTTTTTTTTTTTTTATTCTCTTGCAAGTCGAAATTATTCAAATCAGTGAACGACCAAGATACCGAAAACTGATACTTATCCAACCCCAGTTTTAAGTTGTTCAATTATCTGCACCAATGTACCCAGGGAGCTGCATAGTTCATTCTTTTGATACTCGCCGTAAGCAGCAATAGAAGCTGACATCGGGTACATGCTCGATAAGAAAGAAGACCACCTCACGAACAACCTTTTTATCTCACTTAAAACGCCTCTCCTGCAGAATCCAAAGATTCCAAACTCAGGCTACAATACTCGTCTATGTACTACGAAACCTGGCAATAGCAGATAAAAAGCTTTGAAAGGCATTATACTGTCCAAAGCACCCAATCAAGTCAGAACTATCAGTTGCAGTTTTACCAAATGATGATGGCCCACCACAACACATATCCACTGACAGTGAACATAATTCAAGGCAGATTCCAGGCTAGAGCGAATACCAGGTAATATATTAAGCTCATCTTTCATAAATGCATATGGTTGAAAATGGGCTATCTCAACAACAGAGTTCCGCCAAATTAAGTTCTGCGGACTGCAAGATCTCGCGGGTAAGGATTGATAAATGCATTCACCCCAAAAACATCTTCATGGAGTTTTATGCCTTCTCGACGATGAGGTGCTGCATGCATTCTCTGGACGTAGACTACATTCAGAAAACAATGTGCTCTTGATTTCTCGGGTTCAAGTTCTATAATGTGGCATGATCGAATGACGCCCCGCAGGTTAAACTTCCAGGTAGAACCATCCTCTTATTGAGTCAACCAAATTGGAAAGTAATGATTCTTGGATTTCTGGACGTAGCTTCTTACCTATGTGAAGATAGTCCTCCTTCACCAACTCATCCACATAAACCTTTGT
Organism: Papaver bracteatum; assembly: GCA_023529315.1. Classification (NCBI taxonomy): domain Eukaryota; kingdom Viridiplantae; phylum Streptophyta; class Magnoliopsida; order Ranunculales; family Papaveraceae; genus Papaver; species Papaver bracteatum. The sequence continues at coordinate 525,041 of JAJJWX010000478.1, read as the reverse complement.
AAAACCGTTAACGAATTTTTTTGGAAGGCCCTTCCTTCCTCCACCCTGAGATGAAGGATTTTAGCAAGAAAAATGTCTGAAACATGGTGGACACTTACAAAGTACGTCTTTGGGAGGCATAGTGGTCAAGTATAGCATTCAAGCCCTCTAAGACAGATTCTGGAGAAAGATTCAGTGCATCCAACAAAACCCAATCACCATTTTTTAGAGCTTGAAGAAGAATCCCATCATTCCAAGCAAATCTGACCCCAACAGATTCATCATATCTGTCTGTTCACAAAGTTTATCCGCACAGCATTATGACCTGAATAATTCTCAAGTGCAACAGTTAAACTTGTAACCAACACATGGGCTTCCCTCCAATAAGACAGGTTTCAATAGTTCCATCGCTTGCCATACCCTGGATGTGTTTCCAGGAGTTGTTGGAGCCAGGAACTGGAACCCCCTCAGACTTGTACTAAGATACTGTAGTCTTTCCACCGCCAGTCTCACCAACTGGATGGATCAGCTCACGCATCTCATAGCTATGCTTGGCAAGAAAATACTTATGCTGCATACTTTGGGTCCACGTTATACTGCAAAACGGTTTTATATTACTAACGAGGAACGACAAATGTGGTAAAGTAAACTAAATGCACACTAGGTACCACACAACAGTAACAGTTCCAAAACAATCAAACATTTCAACATATAGAGAAGATGAGAGCCTCAAAGTAACTGATGTTGTTAAAATTCAATTGGAATTTCCAAAGAGGGTTAAAGCATGTGAAAGAAACCAGAGGTAGCCAAGTACTAATTAACTTTTTAATAGAATAAATCTCATAAACGCAATGGTGAAGTATTCAGGTAGAGTACTCTGCCTTAGAACTGTCCATTGAATTATTGTAATACATGTTTCACGGAAACAAATAGAAAAACAAATATTGAGAGAACTCAAAAGGATTAATGGTTCCATTGTTGAAATATTGAAAGAATCAAAAAGAAAGTTAAGACAACAAAAAGAAAAATAATAAAAGCTATAAACATAACATGATATTGCGCAAATTATGAGACTAGTAGCATTAGATCTGTCCATTGACTTCTTATAACACATATGTTCTGTTTTCCAAGACTTTAGATTTATAATTGGGGATGAAGTTAGATGGAAATTGAGATAGTATGGGTCACATGTACCGTGTTTGAAAGTAATTTTTCCTTCTGCCGTCATAAGCTCGTCTTTTAGGAATATACTCAATTTTGAAATGTGTATTAAAGCATGTTTGCGCAGCATTCAATATTGTACTTAATTTGTACCAGTCATACTCAATTTTCATTAGTCCATATCCCATGTGCAACCACCATAAATCTTGGATTATACTACATTTTTACATATGTGCTCTCTGAACTAGACAATTGTTCCAATGTTTAGCAGAAGAGAGGATCATCATACAACTAGGTTTTAGCCCATTCTAAAATTCGATTGATGTGCCGTGTGTGTCTACTTAGCAGATATAGCCGTGTGTGTCTACTTAACAAATCCTAACAATGGGCTAAAACCTAACAATGATCTGGCCGTGTGTGTCTACAACAAGACAAGTATTCTATTGGTTTGTCATGCATACTCCATTTCGATTGATGTGCCGTGTGTGTCTACTTAGCAGATATAGCCTAATCCTAGAGAAGCAACAAGACAAGTATAACGATATAGCAGATTACTAGTACCTTTGATTCTTCAATCATCAGATTCCAGTGTGCATCTTGCATCCGACCAGTGGCATTGCGAGTTCCTCTATACTCTTCGAAAACAACACCTCTTTCTTTTTCCAAATCTTCTGTTAAACCTCGAACCTATATTGCATAAACAATTAAGCGACAATGAATCAGCCTTTTAGACAGGTAGATCAGAAATCAATTAATACGAATTATCAATACCTCGGAGCTAAACTCTGCTAGGACTGATATAGCTTGTGATAATAGTTTGGGCTTGTCCACAGGCACAAGCTTCATATATCATTTCATCTGCTGACAATGTGGCATTTTGACACACACCAAACTCTGCCCAACACTTTCTGGAAACTTAACAGTATCATGATTTGTGTATTTCTTTGTTGCACTGAAAGCCAGACGCCCAACTAGGTGAGCAAGCAAAAACACGCTCATCATCCTCTTCCACAACTGATCTGCCATGGGTGAAATTAACTCGATTATTCAATCAAGACAGTAATTATACACATCTAGAAAACAAAACCAGTGCAGAACCAAAAAATATTGCATTGAATTCCATCTTGTTGCTGACTAAATAAGTAATTGCTTTCAGTCACAAACAAAAATCCCTTGAGCAAAATGTAACTGTACTTTCACTAGAATTTCTCGATCTTTTCCAATTTCATTACAGTTTATTCCAATTTCACAGCACTATCCCTTGGCATTATGTCATAACTAATGTCCCACCCACCCCCACAGCTATCACTAGCTTATATCTCCGACGTCTATTCCAAATGAACAGCTCCAGCCAAATGCAGGGTCACACTTAGCTTATATCTCCCACATCTAATCCTCGTTATTTAATCATTAAATTAAAGAGTAACCTAAATACCTAATCAAATTCAAACCCAATTCCCTCTAATCCCCAAATCAAAACCCTTCTCTGCAATTAACCTAATAAACCACTACAACCCAAACAAGACCAAATTAAAAACACCCAAATCATACAAATCCAAGCTTTAATCAAACCCAACATTAAACAATCCAATAGAAACTACAAACAGTTAAAAAAACTGAACTTTGTACATTAAAAATCAACTTACCCAACTTTAACAGCAAGGTTGCGTAATAAGATAAGCCATTATCAAGTACCCCATAATCAGCACCAACTGGTCTCAAAAACTTCATCCATTTTTATGTAGTATTAACGAATTTTAATGACCGGAATCCTTGTTTTTCCAAAAACTCAGATGAGTTGAAAGAGATGGAGAAGATGAGTTGAATTGTTGAAAGAGATGTAGAAGATGATTTGAAAATCACGAAGGAGACCACCTGAGAGATATTAAGAAATCTAGAGTTTTTAGTTTTTTTTTTTTTTTTTTTTAATAGAATAACTTAGGCCTAAAAGACCCTGGCTTGATTGGAGTATACCCAGATTAATTGGGGTATACCCAATTTTAAAGGGACATTTTTTTTGGGTTTTAGGGGGAGGCCTAATAGGTAAGTTACAAAAATACCTTTATCCTTTAAAAACCTATTACCTTAAAGCAGTTTTAATTTTTCTTTTCATTTCATCTTCTTCTCTTCTTCTCCTCCACAACCTTACCCTACCGGCTCCATCACCCCCACCACCACCAAAACCCGTCGATCAATTCGTTAACATCGTCGATTCGAAAACTCCGATTAATCTTCATCAATGGATCCACCACGGAAGAAGGCAACTCGTATGAAAGAAACTAATCGCAAACCCAATGAATATAACCACGGAATTGCAAGTTTGGTTGCTAAGAAAGTGAAGAAAAAACGGTTGAAGAAGAAGGAATTGAACCCATTTGAAACACGTGAAATGGTGCGCTTAAGAAAGTAAGGGCTTGTTTAAACTCACTCTAGTACTTCGATTTCATATTTGCATGTCAAATTAGGTCGAGAAAATTCGAATTTGTGAATTGCCGGTTACCACGCTTGCAGCAATGTTTTTTTTATCGACCCTTCCGGGTTTCATAGTTAGGGTTTGGTCGGAATGGTATAAGCTTGAAGAACCTCAGTCGGCTAGGTAGTTTCTCAGAATCGCTACTAACGTGCCGGAAGGTAATTCAACTAAATACGTGCGGGCATTATTTTAGTTTTAAGGAAGCTTTAGGCATCTTATTCGTTTTTCACCATGCCGGCTACTTTTCTTTGAATGTCTCTTGATGCCTAGAATATTTTGTCCCGGAAGGGTAGTTTTTAAAATCATGTCGGCGCTTTGTCGGCCGGCAATGTATGGTTAATGGGCCTTGCCGACATGTTTAGTGAAAAATTCTTTGTATTTATTGTGTAAATTTGTTTGCTGGCCGGAAGGCTATTTTGATGACACCCTACCGGGTGTGGCTTAGCCGGTAAGCATATTTTGGTCGACCTTTCCGGCTATGTGTCCGCCGGATAGGTTGTTTTTGTAGACACTGCCGGATTTTGATTTTTTTTTTCTGAATTATTCTTGTTTGTGAACGGAAAAGAAGAAAGTTGCTCTGAAAGCAGCTCTTAGTAGTCCTCCTTCAAAACCTCCTCGTGTTGGTGATAAACTCTTGTCTTTAAAACATCGAGGGGCATATGTTGAGCGGGGAACGACAAAGATCATTATAAGCAATAATCCTGAACCACCGTCTGAACCCAGTGATTCAGACGACACTCCAGATGAAGACCAATCAATTTCATCTAGTAGAAGAGGTGATGATGATGATGTTGATGAAAGAATTCTGGCTGCTGTAGGAGGCAACAATGATGATGATGATGATGATGATGATGATGATGATGATGATGATGATGATGATGATGATGATGATGATGGTGATGATGATGGTGATCAAGACATGCCAAATGTTGGAAGAGGTGATGATGATGGTAATAGAGATAAAGGTAAGAAAACCGTCGAAGAGGAAATTGTTGAAGAGGAAGAGGAAGAAGAAGAAGAAGAAGGAGATGGAGAACAAGTTGTTGAACCCACCTAAGCTTCAGGGTCAACTTCAACCGGAGCGAGGAAGAGGGTGATCACTAAACCACAGAATTCTCACATGCCTTCCGAACACTTGATGGTTAAAATGAAAAAAGATGAGGACCCAAGGGGGACCCCAAGAGATGATGGCAATGTTCTTTTTGGATACAAAGACTCATGGGCATGTATGATCCATAATACTATCGTAAGTAATCTTAATCCGTATTTGTTCTTTATTCAAGTGTGTAACTACAATGGAATTAAATTTGCGTCAAGTGTTAGTATATCTTTTCATTTTTATTTTTATTTTGTATTTAGGATCACAAGAATGCCATCCGTCTCATGAGGCGCCAAGCTTCATGTTCAGTGGCTCATACTTGGGATCTTGACAAGGAATGTGAGGATGTGAAAGTGATTGTGAGGAACTCCGGGTTGATTCCTGCGATTGAGAGTTCGAATATTAATCTTGATAAAGTTACCGTCTCTGCATTCTGTGAAAGGTTATACGGAGAGACTGATACCATGTTATTCTCGTTCGGTGTGATGGCGATAACTCCCAATGATGCTCAACAAATTCTAGGCCTCGAGGTTGAGGGAAAAGTAGTCTGTGAGGGGATGGATAATTCGATATCTTTCGAGAAGATTTACGATTTGAGAAAGAAATTGTTCGGTTGGAATCAGGTTCAGACGGAGGTTGTTCTTGACATGAAGGATGGTCATCTAACCAAGAAGTTTAATACGAAGAGGTTGAGGGACACATTATGGGATACACAGTCAATCCTTGACAGGGAAGGAATGGTGAACTCGGTGCGAATCAATGTTTGTCGCGGCTTAGGTTATTTTCTATACGTCCTGGGCAAATGTATCTTCCCCGACAGTTCCGGAAACCAAGTGGAGGCCGGTTACTTGCAACTATTGGATCCATTAAATAAGATGCGTGAGTATTCTTGGGGTACTACGATGGTCGCCTTCTTGAACAATGAGTTGACAGAATGTTCTAGGGCACTCACTAAGAAAGTTAACGGAAACACATGTCTCTTCCAGGTAATTTTATTGTCTAAAACATTTATATTACCGAATATTCTCGTAAGATAAGGCTCTTACTAAACTTTTTTTTTTTGCATAGGTTTGGATATATGAGCACTTCCCTTCCTTGTTCAAAGACAGCTCCTACATCAAAGTGGATGAGAGTGTTGTGGTTAATAGGCCAAGAGCGCAAAGGTACACTTTTAAGGGTACTCAGGATAAGGAAATGTCGCAACGGCTTACGAAACTCCGAAGTACCATCGACGAATTGACTGCGGAGGGGGTGATTTTTGATCCGTATCGGGATGCTAGAAATCAAGGTTTAATCCATCCTAGAAATGAAGTTGTTGCATTATACTATGGACCCTTGATAACTGTGTTTGAAGGATTTTCAATGTACGATCCATATCGGATTATGCGATAATTAGGTTACGTCCAAGAAGAAACTCATTTCGATGAAGATAAGCCGTTATTTACTTTGAACCGGGATGAGTGCACCACGTCCCAAAAAATAATTAATGTCTCTTACGCTCCACCGCCGGCTCAAGAACATTGGGACAATAGACGTGGTCGTAACATCGATGTGAGTCTTTTGGACTAGGTGACCAACGGTCATGAAGCTACTGAGAAATACATGGCGTGGTACTTGGAATGGGCTCGTCCTACTGTGATTAGGAAAATGACTGCTGAAGAACTGGCTCTAAAGAAGAAGTTGGAATCGAAAGACCCATCAACATTGCTTAAGTTCTTTGTAAGTATATTTAGAGTTGCTCTTACTATTTTAAGAGTGATTGCATTACCAAATCATTCTAATCATTGTTTGTTGTTTAATTGAAAATAGAAGGAGCATTTGAAGACCTTTGGGAAGGTGTTGTTGTGCGCGAGAGAAAAAGGACAACCTTTGTCGATTGAAGAGCAAAGCAAGCACGTTGACTATGTTAACAGTGTTGGAAATGAGGATGCCAATGAAATGTTCAAGCAACTTGAGGCTCAAGTAAAGGCTGAGCAAAAATCTAGGAGAGAAGCACAAGCCAAGATGAAGGCTGATAAAAAGAGGACTCGTGGTGGTGAAGGTAGCAGCAGTGGTCGTGGTGGTGAAGGTAATTCTCCAAAATGGGTATGTGCTCGTCGTGGACGTGGTCGTAGTCAATGAATGCTTTCGTAGTTCATTTCTTTATGTTATGGTGGACAAATGTTTAAGTTAATGGTGTGGACAAATGTTTTTTTAAGGTTTATGGGACGTGTTTTCATTTTGGACAAAAAGTGTTGGATTTCTAGTTGTTGAATGAATGGTTTGTTTTGCTTTGTAAAATTTTAATGCATAAGCCGGAATGTTTTTTTTAAATTTACCCTGCCGGGTGTCCCAGGGCGGGCATGGTGGTGAACTGTCTGAGTGCCGGACCTGACAAAGGAAATTGTGTAGTTATCAGAGCCGACATGTATCAAAATGATAACCCTTCCGGTTGAATTGTAGCCGGAAATGTATTGACCCAATATAGTTCCGGCGGTTTTGTTGCAAAACAACTTTTCTCCTGATGCCTAAAATCTTACACGACCGGCATGGTAACAAATTTAAGACCTGCCTTTGGTCTGGTTTTGACTTGTACCTCGTAGTGAAATCAAAATTCAAATTTTTGGCAAGTACAATTTCATTGATTGACTTGTACTTGAGCACTATAACGGCCAAATTTGGGAAAAATCTTATAAATACACTACTTCTCTCTACAAAACAACACACAACTATTTGCATATACTCTCCAAAGATCATATCATCATACGCTCCATCTAACTCACTCAATATCTCTCTACAAACAACAATGGCATCGTTTGATTCAAATGAAGATTTGGCAATCACCAAAGCTTGGTACGGGGAAGATCGACTTAGACGTCAATCCTCCGAAAGGGAGGATTCCAAAACATTTTGGGCTAGGGTACACAACAAATTTAGCGGCGAGTTTGGGAATCCTAATGCAAGAAGTATTCAACAAGTCCAAGCTAGGCACCTAGTAATCGAAAATGTGATACTTGCTTTTTTAGCTCTCCAACCTCGGATTTTTAACACTCTCCCCTTCACCTTGTCCATTGCACAATTTGTAAGTAATTTTGTGGTTTTTTTTACGTACCCCATGTTGTGTTATCTTCCAACATAACACCACTAACAAATGTAACTTGTTTTTATAGCACGAAGCCGTAAAAGCGCGCTACTTGGAAGTAAAGGGGGAAGCATTCGCATTCGATGCAATCTATCACTTCTTGGCCGATAGAATCCCGAAGGATAACCCGGACTACTTGGATGCGGTATCGTCTTCGTCGGAGGAAGATTGATGGTTTTAGAAGTTTTAGTGTAGGTTTTGTGGGTATACCTCTATGTAAGCCCTCACGAGACTATAACTCGTCCACTAGGGTCTCCTAGGGGTTTAAAGGCTTGATGCACATGCTAAGTGCATTCGTTTTTATGTTTCAATCAATGTAGTTACCAAAATTGCACAAATAAAGTGAATTACATCTTCCATAGTTTCTGTTTTCTGTTTGGCATAAGTAAAGGTCGGCAATGCTATAAATCCATAACCTTCCGGCCACATGTCAGCCGGCATGTAAAAAAACTATTTGCATGCCGACGTTATGACCGCCGGCATTGTAGGAAGATTTACCATGCCGAACGTAAAATTATGTTCCAATATACTCGGCGTGTTCTTCAACCAAGAGAATGTCGGCGCATAAAATCCGGCAGTTTATTCAAAGGGAACCACACCGGCTCATAAAAGTCGGCAGATTATTCAAAGTGAACTCTGCCGGCTACACTTGTCCGGCACCTTATTCAAACCATGACCTTGCCGGCCTCTGAAAATTTTCAAAACCAAATTTTTTTGATCGAAATCGAAATCATAAGACAGATGAAAGGTTTAATCTACTTATTTTCAAAATTTTAATTTAAACTCAATTAGTTAACTTAATCAGAGTTGTAGTGTTAATTAACAAAGGGCATATTAGTCATTTAGAAAATACAAGGTTAAGGGGTGGCTTGGTTTTACTTCATAATGACCTTATTTTATCTTATTGGGTATACCCCAATCAATCCAGGTAAAAGACAGGCACCTAAGGCCTATTATTATGTACATGCCAAAAGAATGGTGTTTGGCATGCCAGGTGGCATGCCAAACCATTTGCGCCACTATGAGGAAACCTCTGAGCGATCGAATTCCTAGCGAGCGATATTAACAATATCTATAGCGATAAAGTCTTTATCGCTAGCGATATTCACTCTAGCGCCAACGGCTAGTTCTTCATCGCTATAAATATGTAACTTTGAAACTCAAAAATTACACCAAATTTTTTACACAAAAAATTTGTCTTCTTCTCAATCTATCTCTCTTTTCTTCTATTTTCTCCAAATGGAAGAATTAAGCCAACTTGATTCGGCAACGCAACTTGATTTTTCTGGAGTAGTGCTTGAAGGTACCGTTGAGAAGATATGTGATAGATTTAAAGCAATAAGTAAGAAGCAAAGAAGTCTCCAAGTTTTGGATATCAACCAAGTCAAAACCGCAACTAAGAGAAGGAAAAGACAGGTTAAAAGCAAGGAAAATCAAGGCAAAACAAATTTGAAGCCAAAAAAGAAGATAAATAAAGGAGACTCCGTTCATGAGCGCATTGATTGGAAATTTGGTGAAATGAAGAAGATTAACAAGATGAAGAACATTGTCCAAAATTTTTATTTTTGAAGTCTAGTTATATTTATTTTGGAACTTATATGGTCTAGTTTTTATATTCTTTTGCGAATAAAGTCTCAATACAATGAACATAACTTCTGCAAATACATTCATCTTCCGCAATTGTAAATTTTGGTACTCTCCTCCTAATTCGAACTCTTTAAATTTCCGCAGCATGTTGGTTTGCTATGAAATAAGCCATACTCGCATTATCATCCATACTCGCATTAGAATATCAGAAAATAATTGGAGATTGAGAAATTCAAGAGAGATTTAGAATTTCTGGTGTGAGTTAAAATGGAATTGAAATCAGGTATTTATTGGGGGGAAATGGTAGTTGTTGGATGAAGATTTGGTGAGAGATTATCATATTAGCGAGCGATAGCTTGACTGTCGCTGGCGATTTGAAGACCATCGAGTGATTACATGACCATCGAGCGACCAAGACTCTATCGCTCGCTGGAAACTCTGTCGTGTATGCCAATATACCAGAAATAACATATTGGCATATTAGTTTGGCAGTTTGGCATACCCATAGTGGGTGCATATATGCCAAATACATGAGTTTGGCATACCCATAGGAATATGCCTAAGACTGATACATGGTATTGGAAGTGGTTGGACTATCCACCATGCCACTATTGTTCTCACAGAATGGTGCTAAATTAAGCGAATCCATATTTTGTAGACGATGGATAAGAGAAAGTCTTAATAAAACAAAGGTAACTGGATTGATTGCAAATTCATCCTGGTGAGTGTTTCTTTCATGGTAGCTTATATGAAATCTTCCTTGGACAGCTTCATGATATAAAATTTTGAAACGAGTGTGATCTTCCATTGTTTCAGCAGATATCTCTATGTTGGTGCTCTGCATTTCTTTGGCTTATTGGAAAGTTATGTCTGCTCCTCATGTGGGTCTACAAGCTCCACGGTATCCTGGATATCCTCTGGTTCCAATGGTGTTTCCAGCGAAATCCACCATAGTCAAAGCGGTGTAGTATAGTAAATAATGAAAGTGCAAACTTTGTTTTAAATTTTTAATTTGCATCTCACTCACCATTTGTATCTGAGTCGACCCTCGACTCCACGCGAATTAGATGTCATACCATTTGTTTTTTTTTATTTTGAGTAAGATCTAATTCGCTACCTGATTCGTATTTGTTTGAGTCAGGTAATAAAATTCCTCTAATCTATGGGACTAAATCACTGATTCACATAGTTTTAAAACAGATGAGTCAAGTCTGACAAACATATTAAGTTGAATCCAGATGAGTCATGTGATTTCAGTTAAATGTAGGTGTGTCATATCCTGATGAGTCAGATGTAAAAAAAAAAAAAAAACATAAACAAGGTGTTAGTTTTTTTGATCGACTCAGATGTTAAGCCCCATGAAGTCATCGGTATTTCAATACCTAACCCCAGGGGTCCAAATCAGGGGTTCATCGCGAGTCAGATTACAATTCATGTATGGAAAAGACTAACAAAAGAAACGATCTGACATCTGATTCAGGGTGACTCAAGAGCTGAGTCAGATCCAGACACTAAGCTAACAAAAAATAAACATGTTGCTGGTCAAACCTACCATGTCTTTTTCAATATATTTTATGCCTTAAAAATCTTCTGATGTATCTTCTAGTCTTAATATGCAAGTGTAGATGTTGTATGTGAATTCATAAACATACACGTTGAACAACGTTTAATATATGTGAACAAAAAGAGACCACAAGAGATGTTACCGAGTTTAATTGGCCCAAAACGAATCATAGTTTGGAAAAGTGGATGGACAATAGAAACTCTAATGAGCCACTGCTTTAGTTTGTAAGAACAAGTCTTATGGTGGAAGAATTCCATCTTCCAAGCTCCATGCCAACTCACTACTAGGAATAAATCATGGAAGAGCAAGGTATTGCGATAGAAACTTCCTAAGCGACAAGGGAAACAAAGTTGAGTGTCATTTGTATTGTCACTCCTAGTATATAATGTTGAATGTGAATTGGACATACGTTCAACGCTAATTTGGTTATATTTTCTTTCAGAATACAACAGGTCAATGGTTATATGGTGGCGCAGATTGGAATATTTCACAATGTTGTGAATGTTTTGAAACACTCTTGAATTTTGACGAGAAGACTATATGTACTTAAAAGTAATTTCATGTTTTTAATAACTCTAGAGTTAAGGAAGTTAGGCTCACAAACACTTTTCCTTATTTGACTCAACTTCTGAAATTTCTTTGTTCACGTACCAATCCTATATTTGAAAGTCATCTGGGTTCACGAATTTAAATACCATAGACTTAAGTTGAGTTTCTCATGCATTCATGGTCTTTTATGCTTTCAAGTTTTATCTTTCATGTCTGTTTCCTACAACATAGATGATATTATTGATAACAAGAGCAATGGTATTAAGATTCAAGGGAAGAACAAAAGGACTCTTGTTGAAGATGATGTTGATGGCACTGAGGAACATCCCAATATCAATTGGTAATTTGTATATGATCATTAGGATGTTGAACAAGAAGAGGTGATTTCTTCTAATGTCATTGTTTATTATTTTCTTAAAAAAAATGAAGAGGCAAAGATTAAGCTTGTTGAAGTATTGAAAATTCAAGACATGCTAAAGACTGAGTTGGAAAAGGTTTTTTCTTCCCTTGTTCTCATGAAATCGTGTGTCAGCTGTCTACGCAATGAATATATCTTCTATGAAGAGATTAAGCAAATTGTTGAAGACAAAACCAAAAGTCACGGAACCAAGTAATGGCTGCTCGATTTTGGCGTCGAAAATTTTGCAGCAACCTATTCGTTTGGGGAGTGGGAAGACAGACTCGATGAAACAAAGTGATGCTAACATTCTGTCTTGCCAGAATAAGATTAGTTGCAGGCATTATTCGGCTACAATACAAGTGCTTTCTTCATCAGGGTTGGCTCCGCGCAATGAGAGTACTTATCTTGATTTGCAAGATAAGAATCCTTCAGCTCCTTCCCCCATTGTTCCTTCAGATGCTGTGACACTTGACCCAATTACAGTGGATTCATGGGCTGTTTTGGGAGCTGTAAAGAGCTTCCCAAAAGGTACGTCTTATGGGCTTGATGGCTTACGCACGCAATATTTGGTTGATGTCATGAGTGGTGCTACAGCTGCGGTGGCGGATAATTTACTTGCTTCGATTACTTCCATGCAGGAGGCTGAGGATCAAATCCCCCCATCCTCATTTCTTCCAACGTTCTATATTTTTACTTCAACAACACTTATAAGTGTTGTTGTACATTTTTATTAAAAAAAAAAAAGTAAAAAAGCCAAAACTTGTGAATGGTAAGGTTGTTTGATGAGCTAGACTTCCATGAAGTATATTTATGTTCGAATCTCCCCTCTAACCTTATTTTTTCCAACATTCTATATTTTTACTTCAACAACATTTATAAGTGTTATTATACGTTTTTATTAAAAAAAGATAAAAACTTGTGAATAGTAAGGATGGTTGATGAGCTAGACTTTCTTGCAATAGGTTCATGTTCGAATCTCCCCTCTGACACTTTTTTTCATCATCATATTTTGGTGTTCTTCAACAACTATTGTGAAAATTGTGATAGGCTTAGTCACTACCTTTTATGGAACAGAGTTGTTATAGCTAAATGTCGTCACAACTCTTGTGAAAATTGTGATAGGCTTAGTCACTACCTTTATGGAACAGAGATGTTATAGCTGAATGTCGTCACAACTTTTTTACTTAAGGAATTATCGTTTGTTTTCTTAGCGCAACCCCTTGATCTTAAGGGTTGGTAGTGATGATATACGACAACTCTTCCTTTGAAACCAGTTGTAAAACATAAGACTTTCTACGATGTTTAACATAGAGTTGTAAAACCCCAGTTGTAGATGTACATTTTTCCTGTAGTGACCCCTAAACCATCATCCATATGGAGGAGATTCAACGCTTACCATGTTTTTGGATTCCACCTTCATGAAGTGGATCTACGTGATTGCTAGCGTCCTGCCGATAATTGGTGCAATTGTAAGTGTTTTTTCATGTCGCAATGATGGGGGATCGACTTTTAGATGTTTCATGTCCTCCAACAACAATAATGATGCAATTAATCCTATGCCTAGGAGGTTTTGTGTGTAGAAAGTTATGAAAGAGGAAGAAGAATGAGATCTAGTATTTTTAAGTTTTAATTTTTATATGTTTTTCATTGTCGTTTGGGCTACGTTCATCATTGATTACTTTTTAAATAGAAACAAACAAAAGATAAGTCTCAAAGATCTCCGGTCTCAAGAAGCAATAAGATATATACTAAAATATAAAGGGTAATCTCGAGTAGTAGTAGTAAGCTACATATCTATATTGATATTAAAATCTAAGATGAGTATCAAGAAACATAAAATGTATGGATTGTTTCTAAATAGTATCCCCGGCATCAGCAATACTACACGAAGTGAATTGTTGTTTCCAATATACAATCAAGATTTGGGATTGTTTTCGCAATTACTTGGTTCCATGTTCCTCCAGATGAGTTTTTTTTCGCAAATCGATGTAACTGGTTTCTCACATACAAGATACTTTTTATTATGATGGTGCCATTATTTAGCGAGAAAATTAATCTGAGTCTCTTTCATCTTTAATACGACATATTTTTCTTTCTCAATATCGTGTTACATAATACTGCGAGAAAAAAATAGATGCAGTCAATAAAATTGATAACTAACTATAGATAAATTACTAGTATATATGCAATATTAGGAAGAAAAAAACTCAATGAAATTTATGAAATTACGCTCTTAGATAACTAATTATATAATAATGATATCAGTGAGATGATGATTAGTTGATAAGCTTAGCTTGATTTTTGAAGTACAAATAGAATTTTATAATCAAAATTTAGCGTAAAATTTCAATTAAAATTCAAAAAGAATATTAATGTGTCACACATAGTTTGATTGGAAACATAAAATTACAGAAACTAAGGCTGGGTTTAGTAAAAAAAAAAATTCTTTTCCATAAGCACTTTCAAAACTTATATATGTCAATAATCATTGAAATTAATGCTTGGTAAAAAAAAGAGAAGGTGTTTTTCATGCAAAGCACTTCCAAAACTTCTCAACTTTTAAAAGCTGAGGAGGAGGAGCTTTTAAAAGCTACAAAAGCATAAGCTTTGGTCTCACCTAAATTTAATGTTTGATTTATCATTTTTATCCATATTTTATTTTATAAATGACAAATGTCACCCTTAAATTTATATATAATTAACTTTTTATTTTTAAACTATTTTATATACCTTCACCTGTGAAGGGAGAGACACTTATATAACATCCATATATATATATATAAGTGGTAAGTAAAATAAGTTTGTTTAACAATCATAATAATAGTGGAAATTAGTACTTTAATATTATACATATATATATTTAATAGTAAAAAAGTAAATTATTTTTAAGCCCAACAAAATTGAGTAAAACTATTTTCAAAGATATGTTTGCTTTTCTCATTTGTTACAACAACAAAACTTAAATTTTATTTTTACCAAACACATTTTGATTGTTTTTTCGATTAACTTTAACTTTAATAGATATTTTATCAAACGTCTAGCTGCTTTTTTTATCACAGGATAACATAACAAAGCACATCAGAAAAGTACTTTTACAAAAACCGCAGCTATCCCATACTAAGCCTAAAATTCATGAATCTCTTTCAGCAGATTTCAAGTAATCTATCAAAATATACAAAAATCTATACCATATTAAAAACAACAATACTATTTCAGGATTTTTCAGCTACAAGCATTCTAAAAAGAGCTTCAAAACACTCAAAAAAAACCAATCGATCTACTCGTTTATGAATGTGTTAGAGCATTTCTCGGTCGATCTCAAGCTTGTTTGTCAAGTTTAGTTGTCAAAACTATCAGTCTTGATTTCTAGTCTACTTATAGCTAAGTCTCGGATTAGGATAGTAAGTATAGTTGAGCCTTCGACTCCATGGCATTCATCGATTGAAGACGAAGAACTACTCAAGGGAACTTGTGGAACTTCATCAAAAAAAGGTATGTGGAGACTTGAACTTATCTATCACTCAAAAGTCTATCTATTCTATCTCTTATTTTGATACAAAAGTCGTATTGCTACATAGACTTCAATTATACATATTACTATTTCGAGCCGAGTTTATCTCGCTTATCTATTTCTCTATATATGTGTTGGTAAGCTTTCGCTTTGGCCAAGTTCATCTTTACTCGTGACGAAAGTCATGTTGATTATTTCAATAAATTGATAATCGCTTTGATGAAAAATAACAACTAGATAACATCCTCTAAGAAAGTTTCAATGATTGAAATGAGAGTTTAGAACATGTAACCATATTTAGATATAAACATTGTGTGTTCTCACATTTGTGTAAAAGTCCAAAACCGGGAACCCAAAGTATGCGTACTTGTACGCGTACTGGCGGTTGTTGGAAATTCGGGTGAGTATGCGTACCCGTACGCATACTGGCAGAAAGTTCACGTCCGTGAATTTCTGCAGGAATTTGAAAGTGAAAAAAAAAAACTCAATCTAGTTACTTAATTATGCGTCCCGTTTGCATACTTAGGTAGGTTACTTTCTAAAATCGGTTTGTTCATGAACTAAAACATTTATATAATAAGGTATGCAATCTTTGCAAACCGTGGCTATAATGTTCATAAATCAGTTCGAGTGAATCAAAACCGATTTTTCTTCCATTGTGTCTTGTATACTTCTATAAGATCTAAGAAATTTAACAACTCTCTAACCATTTCATTTGAACTAGTTACGATGAAGATGAATAAGGGTTATATCAAAGTGCTCATATGGCTAACCATTTGTTAACTATTGTTGAACCAACTAAGTGTACACGTTTAGGTACGGTTACTCAAACCTAAATGAAGTTACATTTCATTGGTGTATAACAAACTAAGTTTTATCTAACGGTTGAAAGATATTATCTTGAATCTAATCAGGTTTTCATCTAACAGTAAATATTGAATGCTTTGTTACCAAGGTAACTTAGATTGCGAACCCTGATTTAGATACTATATAAAGGAGAACTCTAGCAAATGGGAAACCTAATACCCACAACTCCGGTGTGATAATAGTTGCATATCTATAGTCGATTCTCCTTTAACCTTAGGTTTTTCTATGACTTAAAGACTTCATTGGGATTGTGAAGCCATACCCAACTATTTTCTCTGTAGTTGCATGATCTGATCTTGTTATTTTAATCATGATTGAGTGCAATCGTAAGATTGGCTTGAGACTTATATCTCTGTTAGGAAAGATAAAAAAATAGTCACAAACACCTTCGTCTAATCGTTTGTGATTCTACAATATCTTGTTTCGTTAATAGATTAAGATTATGGTGAGATGATTAATAATTCGAGGATGCTCTTTGAGAATATAAGTCCTAGTTATCAATTAGTTCATGTTCATCTTGATTTATCAAAAGACGGAACAAAAACTCGTAGGTATTTCTGTGCAAGACAAATTTATCTATTCATATAGACTTTTCTGTGTGAGACAGAGATTTGTTTATCAAGTCTTCGACTTTAGGTCGTAGAAACTCTTAGTTGTGGGTGAGATCAGCTAAGGAAATCAAGTGCGAATATCCTACTGGGATCAGAGACGTATGGAGCGCAACTGTATCTTGAATCAGTGTGAGATTGATTAGGGTTCAACTACAGTCTAGACCGAAGTTAGATTTGTAGTAGGCTAGTGTCTGTAACGACTTAATACAATGTGGTGTTCAAATTTGGAATAGGTCCCGGGGTTTTCTACATTTGTGGTTTCCTCTTTAGAAAAACTTCTGGTGTTTGTGCTATTTCTTTTCCGCATTATATTTTGTTATATAATTGAAATATCACAGGTTGTGCTTTGAGTCGATCAATTGGTAAATCCAATCTTTGGTTGTTGATTGAAACTGATTGATCCTTGAACATTTTTCTTTGGTATCGTTCAAGTTATCTCTCTTATATTCAATCGGGCTCACAAATTATTATTTTTTGATTGCGGATTGAATTGAGAAATTGAGATATAACTATTTGATATACTTTTTATTAAGATTGAGTCTAATTGTCTAGTTGATTCTCTTGTAAGTATATTGGAGTTAGTCCATACAGATTGCTAAGCGAAATATAGGGTGAGGTTGTTAGACCCCCGCTTTTTCAATTGGTAGCAGAGCAGGCAAACACGTTTAAGACCGCATAAATCTGTATTTGTAGGGATCTGATTATATGGACAAAAATTCTATCTCCATAAACGTATCACCAGTATTCGATGTCTCAAACTACTTGTGGTGGAAAATCGCTATGCGTGCTTTTCTTCAAGCTCGTGATTTTCAAATATGGGTATGGGTTGTTAATGGCTATGATCCTCCAGTTACTATAGAAGGTGATTTATCTATACCTAAGGATATTGGTTAATACATAAGAAATCCTCGCTACAAAGCAAAATTCTGACAGCTTAAATGCTATCATACATGCCATTACCCCAGATCATCAATATTATTTGACTACTTGCACAAAGTCTAAAGAAGCCTGGGATATCTTAGAAACCGTATTTGAAGGGAATACCTGTGAAATAGAAGCTAGGCTTCAAAACCTAAATTCTGATTAGGAAAACCTCCTTATGGCAGATGAAGATTCATTTGATGAGTTTAATCACAAAGTTTCTGGAATTGTTAATGCATCTTTTGCTTTGGGTAAGACTATTCCTGAAAAGGACATTGTGATGAAGATTCTCAGATCTCTACCATCTAGATACGATTCTAAGAAGCATGCCATCATTGAAGGCAACTCTTTCCAGAAATACTATGCTTGGGAAGTTAAAGATCTTTGATTATGAGCATACATCCAAATCTGGAAAGGATGTTGCTTTCAAAGCACAAAAGAACACTTAATTACTTGACAAAAGTAAAAGTGTTTGTATCTCTGAAGATGATCTTTCAGAAGATGATTTATCAAATGAAAATCTTGACAAGTCAGTCTCCTTGATCATAAGAAAGTTTAGGACCTTCTTTTGAAGAGAAGTAAATGGTTCTCCAGAGATAAACCCATGTCATCACTTAAACCCCATAATCGTGTTCCTCCTAAAAACAGGGATAATGATAAAACTGATGATGAGGATATGCTTTAGTGCTTTAAGTGTAAAGGTTTTGGCCATTTTGCAAATGAGTGTCCAAATCGTAAAAAATACACTGGGAACAAAGGTCTTGCTGCGACTCTTGATGAAATGTCTGACAACTATGATTCTAATGAAGAAGAAAAGTCAAGTGTTGCACTTCTTTGTGAAAATATTGATTTTGATAATTGTAGCAATACATACATAAATCTTGATATTCTTTCAGAAGAAATCCCAACCGATCTGGAAGAAAAAAATTGATATACTCGTTTCTTCTGGAAACTCTTTTTCTGATTTTTCAGGTTCCACTATGTGTCTAGCCGCGTACACATCTCGGGCGTCTGAATCATTTTCCAGGTTGACATGCTCCTATTGTTCTCTCAAAGTCATGAACTTTCAAAGTGTTTCAAGTTCAAACACAAAATGAGATATGTCAACAAACTTCAACGAAGAGAGAATCGATTAGCAAACAAGCTATCATCAGAGGTATGTTAACTCATCTCTTCTTCAAAGAAGTTAGTTTCCAAAGAAAAAACTAGATCATTAGAAAGAAATTTATGGTCTAAACACTATGAGAAACATGGCTCTATTAATTCCGTTTGAAAATGATATGGTGGAAAGATTATTGTTCATCCCAGCACAACTTAAATTGTATTGGTTTGTGCATCTTGTCTCATGTGCCTGATCAAAAGAGACAAGATTTTGCACACCTCAGGCTTTAGGAAAAGTTTTTTTTTTTTTCCTTTTTCTTGTTTTTGCTCTGTGAGCATTGCAAAGTATGGAATTCATGCTGCTTTTCATATCTAATTGATATTGGAAAGTACTTCCCCATTTAATTAATAAAAGAGGGTTAAAATAGACAGTTCCGCCTTTTTTAGGGTAAGAGTTGTGCGTTCGTGAATACTTTGAGTGTATAAAGGTTATGTAACCCTACATTCCTTTTTCCTTCTCTAAGAAACTCTTTTTATCATAAGACTGCTTGTTGATATTATCTTGTGATTATTCCTCTCACAATTATGATTATATGGATACTCCAAGCTTTATGTCGACCGATGAAAAAGATGTTAATATAATTGTTAAGCCATCAATCATGAAAGGAAAAGTTAAATCTCCGTTTCCTCCAACTTTGAAAAGAAAAAGAAGGAATGTGAGGAAGCCAAGAGTTGTTCCTTCAAATTCTCAGAAGTTTTCTGATGTTCTTGAAGAGTTTACGGAAACAAGGAAGGAGATTCAGCAAATAAAGGATTTTATGTTTAAAACTCTTGAAATTCATAAGGCCCTGGTTCGAAATCATCCAAGAAGGTTTGTTGAAATCAACCCCTTTCTCAATGAACCTTATGTCCTAATTGTTGTTGACGACAAGGAGTTCAGGGACGATAAAGAATTTTTCAAAGGTCTTAATGTCTAGGAAACTTCTTATGAGAATTTATTCTTGTGTTTTTAAAAATTATCACTAGGGTTCGGAATAGCCATTATTGTGAGTACACATAGCTATTTCCAATGATTTTCATCTTTCAATGTTTTTAGATTTATTTATTTAAATTCTAAAGTTTATTTGGAAGATGATTTTCCAGCATTAATCTTTATGGTTTTATATATTGCAACTTGTTATGGGATATGTATGTTTGCGTCCGTGAACTTTGATTGTCCCATACGTGGTCAAAAGTTAAGTCTTTCATATGTCTAGTATTGATAAAAGATTGAATGAACTTTTGACAAATAAAAGATAAGCCTATTATATCATTATGCAAATATTAATGGAAGATAGGATGAACTCTTTCTTACAAAGATTAAATTCTATTATATGTCATTGTGCAAATGGTGACGAAAAATATAATGAATCTTTGTGTATTCCGCAGTATTGATCTTCCCTGATCCATATCTTTATGTAAATATTGTGCGTCTCCGTAAGTTTTCTTATGTGAGAATTTCCGATTAAATTAATCATGGGTTCTCTTGTGGTTAATTTAATTGAGATTTTTGGATAAAAATTCATATTTTTATGTGATTTTTGTTAATGTCCAAAGAAATCCTTCTTTTCTTGTGAATGTAAGGTCACTCTTGTTGTTCTTTCGGGAATGACATTTTATGGGGGAGAGTTTAACTGAACTTGTGCTTAATTTTCAAATCTTTGTGGGGAGTGCGGTTGTGGAATATTATAGGGGTTATCTTGTATCTTTATAAACTCCTTGATCAATGCATTTAGTTTCGGCTATATGATTGCATCTAAAAAAGTTGATATGCACTTTTCTTTTGGTCATGAAGTATCTCTATGGAAATTTCATTAGGATCCCAATAATTTCATACCTTTGCTAATTTTATTGACAAAAATGGGGAGAATAAATGTGTAGTTCACACTACAAATACATATGGTTTTCGGATCATTATCTAAGGAGGAGTGATTTTCATGTTAGATAAAGTACTGACTAAGGGGGAGTGATACATATCACCATAATATTGTTTTCGAAGTTGTGCTACAATTGAACTTTGATGATGTGTGATAATACTATGACACTGTATAACAATAATTGAGAGCTATTGTATTCTCATTGTTATAGATATAGATCTTCAACAACGATGATGCTGAATTGACTACCTTTAGAATCATTGGAGTACTTGGAAGTGACGAGGATTTCGAGTAATGTTGAAGAACCAAGGAGATCAAGCATTTGGATGAGAAGCTATAAAGTTTATTTATTTTGAATTCCATAACTATTGATAGTTTTGTCACTAAAATTGACAAATGACTAAATTGTTAGAGCATTGAACTTTCGAACTCGCAAGCCTTGATATCTCAAGCTTGTTTGTCAAGTTTAGTTTCCAAAACTATAATTCTTGATATCTAGTCTACTTATAGCTAAGTCTAGGTTTAGGATAGTAAGTGTAGTTGAGCCTTAGACTCCACGGCGTTCACTGATTGAAGACGAAGAACTACTCAAGGGAACTTGTGGAACTTCATCAACAAAAGGTATCTAGTCTATCTATTCTATCTCCTATTTTGAGACAAAAGTTGCATTGCTATATAGAATTCAATTATACACATTTGCTATTTCGAGCCGAGTCTATCTCGCTTATCTATTTCTCAAAATATTTTTTGTTAAGCTTTCACTTTGTCCAAGTTCATCTTTACTCTTGACGAAAGTCATGTTGATTATTTTAATAACTTGAAAATCGATTTGATGAAATATAGTTAGTGAAAAACAACTATATAACATCCTCTAAGAAAGTTTCAATGATGGAAATGAGAGTTTAGAACATGTAACCATCTTTGGATATAAACATAGTGTGTTCTCACATTTGTGTAAAAATCCAAAACCGGGAACCCAAAGTATGCCTACCCGTACGTATACTGGCAGAAAGTTCATGTCCGTGAATTTCTTCTGGAGTTTGAAAGTGAAAAACAAACTCAATCCGGTTACTTCAATATGCATACCCGTTTGCATACTTAGGTATGTTACTTTCTAAAATCGGTTTGTTCATGAGCTAAAACATTTATATAATAAGGAATGCAATCTTTGCAAACTGTGGATATAATTTTCATGAATCGATTCGAGTGAATCAAAACCAATTTTGCTTCTATTGTGTCTTGTATACTTCTATAAGATCTAAGCAATTTAACAACTCTCTAACTAGTTCATTTGAGTCATTTGAACTAGTTATGGTGAAGATATAAGGTTGATATGAAAGTGCTCATATGGCTAACCATTGGTTAAATATTGTTGAACCGACTAAGTGTACACGTTTAGGTATGGTTAATCAAACCTAAATGAAGTTACATTTCATTTGTGTATAACAAGCTAAGTTCGATCTAACGGTTGAAAGATATTATCTTGAATCTAATTAGGTTTTCATCTAACATCGAATATTGAATGCTTTGTTACCAAGGTAACTTAGATTGCAAACCTTGATTTGGAGACTATATGAAGGAGAACTCTAGCAACTGGTAAACCTAATACCCACAACTCTTGTGTGATACTAGTTGCATATCTAGAGTCGATTCTCCTTTAACGTTAGGTTTTTCACGAAATTCTGTAGGTTAACGACTTAAAGACTTCATTGGGATTGTGAAGCCGGACCCAACTATTTTCTCTGTAGTTGCGTGATCTGATCTTGTTGTTTTTATCATGATTGAGTACAATCGTAAGATTGGCTTGAGACTTATATCTCCGATAGGAAAGATAGAAAAGTAGTCACAAACACCTCCGTCTCATCGTTTGTGATTCCACAATATCTTGTTTCGTTAATAGATTAAGATTATTGTGAGGTGATTGATAATTCTAGGATGTTATTTGGGAATATAAGTCCGGTTTATCAATTGCATCCTGTTCATATTGATTTATCAAAAGACGGAACAAAAGCTCGTAGGTATTTCTGTGCGAGACAGATTTATCTATTGTTATAGACTTTTTTGTGTGAGATAGAGATTTGTTTATCAAGTCTTCGACTTTGGGTCGTAGAAACTCTTAGTTGTGGGTGAGATCATCTAAGGGAATCAGGTGCGTAGTATCCTGCTAGGATTAGAGACGTAAGGAGAACAAATGTACATTGAATCAGTGTTACTACAGTCCATACCGAAGTTAACCTTGTAGTAGGCTAGTGTCTGTAGAGGCTTAATACAATGTGGTGTTCAAAACTGGACTAGGTCCCGGGGTTTTTCTCCATTTGTTGTTTCCTCATTAACAAAACTTCTGGTATCTGTGTTATTTCTTTTTCGCATTATATTTTATTATATAATTGAAATATCACAGGTTGTGCGTTGAATCGATCAATTAGTAAATTCAATCTTTGGATGTTGATTAAAATTCATTGATCCTTGAACATTGGTCTTTGATACCGTTTAAGTTATCTCTCATATATTCAATCGGGTTCACAAATTACTATTAGTTGATTGCAGATTGAATTGAGAGATTGAGATATAACTCTTTGATATACTTTTTATTATCATCGAGTCTAACTGTATAGTTAATTCTCTTGTAAGTACATTGGAGTTAGTCCATACAGATTGCTTAGCGAAATATATGGTGAGGTTGTTAGACCCCCGCTTTTTCAGAATGATTCTCACATGAATCGGTGATTTCAACCCGATTTTTCTCAGTTTCATAATCTCAGAATTTAGATTCTTTTGATTTTAATTTATCACTTTCAACTTCAAGTTTGATTTGAAATAATTACAAAAATGGAAAACGACGGTCATCCAAAATCTATAAGATTAACAAACTTTTGAACGAGTTAGCATTGAATCAAAATACTCAAAATAGAATCTACAGCTATTAGAGCATAATATGAAGTTCAAAAACCAAAGATAAATAAATTGAAAATAAAAAAAAATTAGTTAAAGAAACTACAGCTACAAATATACCTTACACATGTAATTGTATCTCAAGAAAACCATATCAAATCAACAAGAGAGATTTTAGAAATTACCTAATGAATTATAAAGAGAAGATTTAAGTAGCAGTAGTAGAGAATTTCTTTTTAATATCAACAAGAACTATAAGATCAATTCGGCTTAAAATTCAAACAAAAAACTCAAAAATATAAGTAGAAAGGAAAAATGTATTACCACATCTATTATACTCTCTTTGTACTTTATTTAGTGCTATGATTATATATTCCATCAATGTATTACCATATCTATAATACTTTTTATCTACTTTCTCCACTGTTATGATTATCTGTGCAATTTACTTTACATGAAATGCCCGCCGATTCCTAAAATCTCGAAAAAAAGTTTTCAAAAAGTTTTGAAATTCAAATTCAAATTTTAGAGAAACTTTCCGGTCCTTGTAAGGTTAATGTACAATGGTCCAACCCTAGTGTTATCAAATTTTAGATAAGGATCTCAAAACACAAGCTAGAAGAATGCAGCACGGAGGTTGCAGGTGATGAGAAGGGAAGAAAGGTTGAGAAATAAAGAAAAATATCTTTTTAGTTTAAAAAAAAAATCTGTTTCAAATATCATTCAAGTCGTTGTAAGAAGTGCAAGCAAGGAAGTTGATTTTTTCTATAGTTTTTCTATGACATCATCTATGATTGCTTATGTTACTTTAGCTAGTTTGTTTTGGCTGAGTCGATCTTTTCTATGTTGTTCTTATTAAGTTCCCAAACCAAAACTATGTGGTTTATACAGTGAACAAAGAGATGCTTCCTTAATAAAACTGATTTAGTTGGCAAGTATTTGGTTCTACTTCAGAAGCTAGAAATTTAAGTCCATGTCATTTTTTTTAGGATGATTTGCATAATTAACGATGGTTATATTTGTCTATCTATATCGATGTTTATTAGATATGAGATGAATATAGGCAAACACTAGTTGTTCGGGCACATGTTTGTTTTTCTTTTATCTGGTTATTTGTAGGTAGTATAGGCTATTCTTCACTAGTGGACACTGTAGCACCCCCAAAGCTAGCAGCTGACTAATCCAAGAGATTAACTAAATAAAGAGGCACTAAGGATCTATATCATTTACTTAATATTCAATTAAGAAATCTGATATAAAACTTAACCCAAAAACTAGCCCCATTCTGAAATATATATATACAAGAACTACTCTCAAATAATACATGAACAATAGTCATTTAGTTTACAAATAAAATATACAACTTAATAAACATAATAAAAGTTAACTAATTAACGCACTCAACCCTTGAAGCTTTCGCTACGCAACTCTGATCTGTCTCTGAAACTGAAAGTGGGAATGAGTGAGAACATCATCCCTAAAAGGGGTGCCCAGTAGAAAGAACATTTAACTTTCAAGTAATCACTTGAATGATTTGGAAAACAATACATGTTTTTCCTAAATATTAAAAGACAACCAAGTCACATAAATAAACAATCATGTATATGGAACTAACTCCTTCTTCAAATAATGTATAATATTGATGCTAACCACACTAGTAGGTAATATTGTGGTGTATCTCCCTATCCATAGTATAAAACCTAGAGAGTAAGTAGATATAAATGAAGAAGCGTAACCTATATACCACATAAGGGAAATCTTATTTCCCAAGTATTCAAATGGAAATTCTTATTTCCCAAACATTCATAAAGACAAACAAAGCATTAAAATTCCTTTCCAAAAAATGGAAAGATTCAAAGAATAAACTGAACTTTCAGAATTCAAAATTAAACAATGCATGGAATACACAATCAAACAATGCATGAATTTATTAAACATAAACTTTTGTAAAAGAAAATAACAATAATCACAAAAGAGTTATAATTGTAAATACCCACCTCTTTTGATGACAAGCCACGCGTACCTCGAGATCCACGATCCACTGGTTCATTCTTTGAATCGATTGTTGCTAATAAAGACTAAGTGTTAATCATATAAGAAATCTAAGAATCTAGCCAAAAGGCTCACACAAGGCTCATAACATAATTTCATACAATTCTCTAGTTACAGGCTAAGTGAAACTATCTAATGGTTCTAAGCCCATTTATGGGTCTACACCTTTTCATTATCTATCTTTAACACAAATAAAGGTTTACTAATTCAATTAGGTTGGTTCTATATTCTCTTTGCTATGTTTAATGAATATCTACAACTTTGTAGAAGGAGCCAAAGGTCAATTCGGACCATAAGGTTCCAATTCATGTCCATTAAGAAAACTGGTTATAAGCTCAAGTTCACTAAGCAAACCCATTAACTAAGGCCCAATCCATCCGACTCAACTAACGGTCTCTAACGGTCATAGGTCAACTAACAGTCACCGTCTAAGTCCAGGCCAAAGTCAAAGTCCAAGGTAAAATGAGTAAACTGATCATTGACTCAGGTCTAGTGACTTAGTGAGTCAAATTGATTCGACTCAGTCAGATTAACTGAGTCAACTAAACAAATTGAGTCGGCTAAACTGATTGGGATGACTAATATGTCTAAATCATTGATTCAACAACAAACTCTCACTCTTCTTCGTGATTGACTGATACTAACACACCTATACACAGAACTTCATAAGACAATGTACAATTCAATTATTCTTAAATAAACATCAAACTTCAATTACAATTACAAACTAGGTTTACCTGCAACTCTAATTTCATCTTTTAAGTCTTCAGAACATCAATCAAATCCACAAATCCTAATTTTAGAAACCTTATCTTCAATTGTAACATCAACTCAATCTTGTTCTTCATGATTAACAGAAACACCAACTCCTCCTTCTCTTATACATCCTCACGATCTAATCCTCTCAAGCTGTATCTCAACTCCAACTTCATATCTTCGACAGAAGAAGAACATATAATGAATTTCTCTTCGATCCATTTGAGGATAAGGCCGACGATATTTACTGAGGCACCCAGAAACTAAGATATGGGCTGCCAAGTCGGTTAAACTGTAAAATTACTATTTTGCCTTTCAAACTAATCTGATGATATCTTCTTCGTCCGTTATCCAAATGACATGTTCGAGTAGTCCATTTCGTAAAACAGTTCGAGACCTATCCAATGATACTAGTTTCCTGTATAGATTGTTGTTAGATTAATTTCTATTAATTAACGTTCGTGTTAAACTAATTAATATATTATCGGCTAATTCGTCACTTCACTAGTCTAATAGCGTTGACAAGCTTGAGGGTCTTTACATTCTCCCCCACCTTATACATTTTCGTCTTCGAAAATAAAGCCCTCGTTCCGGTCTTTAAAAAAACCATCTCCTCACCTTATAGAGATAACAATATCTCTCGTCTAAGTGTAAGTACTGCTCATACTTAATTACAAACGATGCGAAAACTAAGTCATTTCAAACGAGTACGAAGAAAGATAAAATGACACACAACCCTATATGGCTTTCTACAACTAACTAAAATTTGTAACTCTAAATTCAACAGACCAGTTCTTATTTCAATAAATTACTGGTTCTAATTACGATTTTTTTTTATAACAATTTCTAATTAAAGTTTGGGATCTATCTGTTTACTATTCTTCCCAAGTGAACAATGTAAATGAAATAATTTGCTAATGCACTAGAAGTCGGAGAAGTGCTCTGGTTGTTAATAACGAGAATCATGGAGGAAAATTCAACGTAGGAGAGAAGTGGAAGCTGCAAGCTCCCGCACTCTCGTTCATGGAATAAACTTTGAGCATGTTGCCACATCCATGACGTTGGAACCACATGTTGCCTTACTTTTTCCATTTTTGAACCCAACCACCGCCAACAAATACGTACAATTGAAAAAGGAGACTGTGCCACGCACCCAAAGTTATTGGTTATGTTGCACCTTCTTTGATTAATGAGGACAGATGAACCATAAACTTATTCCAAACTTGTTAACCATGAACTTGACACACGCGACTGGCTAATTTTTAGGTGGATGAAAAAGTGAAGCGGTAGGATTTCGTTTGGTACATAAAAA
Source organism: Papaver bracteatum (assembly GCA_023529315.1). NCBI lineage: Eukaryota > Viridiplantae > Streptophyta > Magnoliopsida > Ranunculales > Papaveraceae > Papaver > Papaver bracteatum. Next base: position 497,169 of record JAJJWX010000478.1, on the reverse strand, counting down.
CAACACATACACAGAGATGGGATGTCCTCATGTCCATGCTTCAGATATATCTATTTCAAAAAATATTGTATTTCAGATAAACAAGGAAGAAGGAGATGATACAAACGGCTTCACCATGATCAAGAGTGATTGTGGTCGTGACATGTGGCATTATAAAGAAAGGATATATCTGCGTTTATAATGCCACATGTCACGACCACAATCACTCTTGATCATGGTGAAGCCATGTCAGCACCAACCATCCCTGTCAGCGCTACCTAATTGGCTATTCATATACATCATAATCCAAAAGGCAATCCCGAAGTCCCCCTCCAACAATCACCACTGTTTTAGGCATAACCTAAGACATAATCCAGACGACAACTTAAAGAGTCACGATTGGGTATTCGTATATAAGACAATCCAGTAGGCAACCCAGAAGTACCCCCTCTAACAGTCGGCAGTTTTAGACATAACTAATCCAGCCATAATCCAAACGGAAACTTCAAGCAAACATAATCCAAATGACAGCTTAAAGAGTCTCCAGAGATTAAATTTTAATCTCAAATCATCACACCAATTGGTAGAATCATAACTACACACATTACCAGTACCATCCCTCGACAAACCAAACTTTTTACAACTTCCAAGATCCCAGAACAATGGAGAAAGACAATGAATGGCATAAAGCGATGAAAGAGGCAAGTACACCACCTACTTTGGATGATAACTCATTAAGAGGATTGTTCATCACATTGTTACTATTTTGGGAAATAATCATTCCCACAGAATTTTGGAATCGACACTAGATAAAACTACCTGATGATATTCTGCATCAACAAAAAAAAAATGCATATTTTTAGATTGATGATCAACAACACAAAAACGTTGTTTTTCATTTAAAGTTGAAAAAGCAACTAACCTAATCAATTGGTATCTCAAAGAATTCCCAAATCTCTCATACTCTCTTCAACAAAAAAAAAAAAGCAAAGAAACTCATCGGTGAAGAACTGGACTACAACAAAACCCAAAATTTTGAAGATTTCTTACGGTTGCACAAAAGACTGAGTATTTTTGGAAGTGGTTGGACGAGAAAGACATATATATCGAAAACATTGGAAGTCGGCTTAATCTAGATCAAAAATTGTTTTAGCAATGTGGCATCGTCAGGAATAGCATCACTTTCACTGCCGAGAGGGAAAACAAAGCATTCAACGTTCAAAATACCCTTATAGAGAGCTCTTCCCAAAGAGGAATACGCAGTCTCTCATCACAAGGAGCATAAACCCCTGATAACATCCATTCAAAACTATCAAGCAACATTTTGCATTTAAGAGAGATTGAATTGTTACCTTTGATACAGTCTTCCACTTCAATAGAATTTTTATTCCAAATAATCAGGATACCCCTCGAAAAGCCAATTGAATCAATTGCTTCCCAGCCATGAACACCGTTTCCCCAAATTTGTTTAACAATGGCATCATTACAAAATTCCAATCTTGTTTCCTGAAGAATGATGATGTCAGGCTTCCAAAGAGCAATGCACTGCTTAACATTAACCTTTCTCCTCCTCTTTCTAATGCTGTTCACATTCCACGAAATACACTTAAACATAAAAATAATTAGTCCCAAAACCCCAAGGATAACCAATTAATTGGTTACTTCCTCCTCTCCGGCCAACGGAGTGTTTAGAGAACACTGATTTTTGTATGTTTCAATGTGCATATTTATCCCACCCGATATCCTCTCCATATACTGCTTCTTACAATTAGGAAATAACATACCTATTGGACCGCCCATTGCCTTTGATTGATCGAAAATCTGACCGAATTTTTGCTCCAAATATTTTACGCCCATCTGGATCTTAACTGGATCAGCTTGAGAAGATTTTAAGCAAGAAGAATTGGGTGTCCCGCCATATTCTGTTTCATTATAGTTATGAACTCTTGAAGAAGAAGAGCTTGCAGCATCTTTTTCCTCATCCTGAATTACCCTATTATCATCAACCAACTCGAGATTTGTAGTATCCGTCTGCGTTTCTATTTCCCCTTCTTACAATGGTTCCCTTATTGTTGATTTCAATGAGTTTGTATTTGACTGTTCTGGTTCAGGATCTGATTGAACCGGTAGAACCGGTTTGGTGGAAAGCGTCATCGATTCATCTGCCGACGAAATTTGTTTTGACCCAATTTGAAGGCTGATGAAGTCTTTTGGAAGTAGGGGTGAGCATTTTAACCGGAACCGCGGATTTCACCCGCATCCGTCCGCAAAATTGCGGATTTGACCCAAAACGCAAGACGTATGGGCCAGAAACGGGTGGGATTCTCAAATCTAGCGATGCGGTTGGGTATTGACCATTAGATCTTAACCTATAAATAAGCTGAAGCCCATCAAATATGCTTAGACCACATACAACTTCTTTGATGTTGGGTGTTCTTGTTAGTTATGTTACTTGTATGAGTTGTGCTACGTTTTGGTATGTTCTTAGTTTCGAGGTTTTGTGTGTGCGTTATGTAAAAGTGGTGAGTCAAGTATCACATGTCTTGGATGTGTTTATGTTAATAAAATGCAAGTTTTCTTTCACTATCGGTGTACTCATATTGAATTGACACATCCGCAACATTTTCACGATTTGAGAACTATATTCATAGAATAATATTGCAACAATGATGTTTGCCAAGCCCATACGTATAAAATAGCCTTGAAGCAACTTGAGCTCCCCACCGCACTCTAAATGCTCACCCCTACCTTGTGCTAACATAAAAAAAAAACCTCCTTCTAAATCACGTTTTAATCCGCAACCGGTCGACATTATCATGCGGATGTGAAATCCGCGAATGATTGGGTAAGTCACGCATCAATTTTCCAAATCCGCAACTTTGATTTTTGGTTGACCCGTGACCCTAATCCGGGCGTCCGTCCGTTGCTCACCCCTATTTGGAAGCATTCCCCATCTCTTGTTTTTACCCAAGCCCAAAAGTCCTTTTGAATTTTGAATTTGAATATTTTTATCCCCACCGGTCTCTTCAATTATTACGCCAACATCGTTGAGTGCATTGTCAGGGTATGAACTGACCTTAGCTGTTGATGTTGTCCCCCGTTGGACCCATTGACCTGAATCTACCCTTCCTTTAGCTGAAAATATATTCAGGCACCGGGACTCAGAATTAGCAAAGGAATCAGATTGAACCTCAGCTACATTAGCTATCGCCTTAATCCACATGTCGTTGATTTTAATCTTTATTGTCCATGGATTGTTGGGGATACAACCTTCCACCTTGATTTTAATCTTAGAGATGTTGTTTCAAGAGATTGTTTCATTGCTGATATCCAGTAAAGTTCCACATGAATCGCCCAGATTGGAGAATAAATCTTGATTCCAAAGGTCAGGAGTTATCCCAAAAATTTCAATCCAACTTTGACTGATAAGACCTTGATCAAAAGAAGAATGATTTCTATTTTCCCAGGCAGAAATGGATAGCACCGTTTTCCCCATTACCAACTCGAACAAGTTACAAATTCGAGTTTTTTCCGCTACAGATGTAGCAAAAAATATGGATTGTTGCTTTGAGATGGGTAATAGCTTTGAAATATCTTTCAGAGCAAGAATCGAATGGATGGAGCCACCCAAAACAGACCAATCATTAATGATGGTTTGTGAAGATAAAGTTACGGCTAAATCCCAGTTGCCGATGAAGTTGTAGTTTGAAGAAGACTTTGCAGCAACTGGCGCAACTACTTTTGTGTGATTAACAGCCGGCCACTCATCCTGAAAGACACTAACATGCGGAAAGGAAGGAGTGAATTCATGTATATCATTAAGATGACAGAGTTTGATGGATTGACATAAATCCTTCCACCCTCCTTTATTTTTTCCCACCGGAAAGAAACTGTTATGGAATTTTCCCCTTGAATCTGGTATAGACAATTTGAGATATTCTCCTCCCTTATTTTTATCCCTTGTCAGAGAAAAATATTCCATTTTGTCTTTGAAGGACCAGATTTCCTTTGAAAATTTTGCAGATAGAACTTTCCCGGAAATGGTATCTATTATCCATTTAGCTACTTTTTTGCTGAATGAATTTATCCATTTCCCTCCCTTACAAGATTCCCTAAGCGTGATAATGTTTTTGTCATTACCCCAAAGCTCAAATAGTTTTGATTCTATTGAGAAGCAGAAAGATTTTGTATTCTCAAGGAGAAACGTGCCTCTTCCTCCCCCATTCCCACTCGATTTTTTCCTTGAAACCAATGTACAAGGTTTTTCCGGTTCTACTGTAGATGAATTATCACTCATTCTCTCTCCTCTTGTGCATAGGGGGAGATTTCAATGAAATCCTCAGGATGAATGAAAGAGTTGATTGCAATAACATTTCAAATGGTATGTGTCAGTTTAATGATTTCGTTGGACAAAATGATCTGATTGATTTACCAATGTCAGGGAGTAGGTTCACTTGGGCTAGAGGTGAGCATATGAGTAAAATAGATAGTTTTCTTATTTCTGGAAGTTTTGATTCGCATTATCCTTCCATTCAAGCATCAGTTATGGATAAGCCAATTTCAGACCACTCTCCTATCAAATTCTGTTGTGAAATCGAAGACTGGGCCCCCTCTCCATGGAGATATGAGTTTATGTGGTTGCATGAATCCAAAATTATCGAACTTATGAATCAGCGGTGGAACTCTTTTAACTTTCAAGGGTCGGCGGGCTACATTCTTGCGAAAAAACTTCACGCGTTGAAATTGAAACTTAAAGATTGGAACATCAATATCTTTGGGAGGGTGGATAGAAAACTAGAAATTGTTTTCATAGAATTAGAGCACCTCGGAACTCTGGATAGTCAATCGACTCTAAGTGATGCTCAACTTCAGATGGTCCTAAATCTACAATCTGAATTTGACTCTCTTTCTGAAAAAAAAAGACATAATGATGCGCCAAAAATCTTGAATCGACTGGGTTCAACTTGGTGACAGGAACACTGGGTTTTATCACAGAGCGGTGAAAATAAGAAGGCGCAAAAACAATATCTCCTCAATGAAGTTCAATGGGGTTTCAACGGCTGAAAAGACCAACATTAAGAATGGGATTACTTCGTTCTTCTCCGACCTCTTCAAAAAGGATGATACACGGAGAACTAGCATTGCTAATATGGATCTCAACAAGCTAGATGAAGCTGAAGCGAAACAACTAGACCTGCCTATCTCTGTAGACGAATGCTTGGCGGCCTTAAAAAATCTGGGATAAGACAGGGCTCCGGGTCCTGACGGTTTTCAGGTAATGATCATCCTGAAGTGCTGGTTTTTTATGAAGGAAGACATCATGAAAGTTATAAAGGACTTCAATGATTGGGGCACGATGAATTGGAGGCTCAAAACGACTTTCTTGGCGCTCATCCCTAAGAAAGAAACTATTGAAGAAGCAAAGGATTTTAGACCCATTAGCCTTATGGGTAGTATATACAAAATGATCTCAAAAGTCATGGCGGAGATTCTTAAGGTTTAGCTTCCAAAACTTATTTCCGGAAATCAATCGGCTTTCATCAAAGGTGGATAAATTCTGGATAGTGTTCTAATTGCTAATGAATGTATGGATTCGAGAATAAATAGTGGTATTCCAGGTCTTATTTGCAAGATAGATTTCGAAAAGGCTTTCGACCATGTTTCTTGGGATTTTGTTAATGAAGTGTTAGAAAAAATGGGTTTCGGTTCTATTTGGAGAAATCGGATTCATGGGTGCATAAAAAACATACCGGTCTCTATTCTTATCAATGGTTCAGCTCATACTCAGTTCTTAACGGGTAAAGGTCTTCGTCAGGGAGATCCAATCTCCCCATTTCTGTTCCTGATTGTTTCCGAAGTTCTGAGTAACATGTTCCAAACTACTGTTTCGCATGGATGGATTGGTGGTTTTGATATGAAGCCTAATGGAGTTAAGGTGGGTTACCTGCAATTCGCAGACGACACCCTGGTTTTTTTAGATGACTCTAGAGATCAGGTAAACAATCTTAGGATTTTATTACTTCTTTTCGAACTTGTTTCTTGGCTTAGAATTAACTTTTCGAAGACTAGTATGTTTGGAGTGGCAGGAGTGCAAGATATAGAAGGCCTCGCTGCGATGATGGGATGTAAGGCGGAAAATTTTCCTTCTACCTATCTCGGGTTTCCATTTGGAGACAAGGCTATGAACTCTGAAAAATGGGACTCCATCATAGAGAAATGCCTTAAAAGATTATGCTCTTGGAAGAGAACTTCCCTTTCGAAGGCAGGTAAGCTCACATTGGTTAAGAGTGTCCTTGCAAGTGTACCAATTTATATGTTCTCATTATTTGCTGCTCCAATCAAGGTTATTAATTCTATCGAGAAAATAATAAGGAATTTCTTATGGGACGTAAGTGAAGTTCAGAAAAACTACCACTTAGTAGCTTATGAAACTGTGTGCACTCCAGTAAAGAGTGGAGGCTTGGGAATCAAGTCCCTGAGACACATGAACAGAGCTCTCCTAACCAAGTGGTGGTGGAGGTTTAACACTGAAAAAGAATCCCTATGGAGAAAAGCGATTGCTTCAAAATATGGGTTTGGCAGAATCGATAAGGAAACAAAAGCTCCTAAGAATTCTCAAGGAGTGAGTCTGTGGAAGGGTATTTATAAGCAGTTGGAATTCTTCAAGGCTAACTCTAAAATGGATATAGGAGACGGAAAGTCCGTTCTTTTCTGGGAAGATCATTGGATTGGAGACTCTTCTTTCTCAAGTGTCCTTTCCGTCGCTTTATCTTGCTTCTTCAGCTAAGCATCAAACGGTTTCCCAAGTAGATGAATTTATTAATGGTGGCGGTTCTTGGAACATGGGTCTAGAGAGAAGGCTAACTGAATAGCAAATTAATGAGGTATGTACTTTGACAGCATTATTAGAACCAGTTTGCTTATCGACGGAGCTCGACCAATTGAAGTGGTCTATCGATAAATCAGGGAAATTTTCTGTGCGGTCTAGCTATGATAAACTCGCTAAGGAACATGTGCTACCCATTTTAAATCTGCGCATATGGTCGAAATCTTGGCCTCATCGTGTGGGCTTTTTTCTCTGGCTAGTTTACCATAAGAGCCTAGCAACCATGGATCTTATTCGTACAAAGGGGAAGCTAATCGTAAACGGATGCCTTCTGTGCTGCAGATCGGGAGAATCTATTTCTCACTTACTGTTCCACTGTAAGTTTTCTTCACAAATATGGGTTTACTTCAGGACAGCTGCTGGAGCTTTTTGGACAATGCCAAACTGTATAGATGCTATCATGAAGAGTTGGAATTTAAAACTGGTTCACCCAATCGGAAAGAAATTTTGTCCTCTTATCCCGGCAACGATATGATGGTGTATTTGGAAGTCGAGGAATGCGGTTGTTTTCGACAATGCTACGATAACTACTGTTTCGGTCATCAAAAATATCAATATGCAACTGTATTTTTGGTGCACCAACTGTGAAGAGCTTAAAGGAATTTCTCTCAACTTTGTTCTTGCAAATTGGGACAGTTTCTTTTTAACTTAATGTTCCAAGCTTCCTTTTTGGGGAGTTTTGGTCTTTTTCGTTTTTCTAGTCTCTTTTGAGTTCTAGTCTATTGGGTTCTGTATGCTCTTTCAAGCCTTTTTCCGCTTACCTCTGGTAGGCTTTCTATAAAATCTTATACATTTGCCGATCGAAAACAAAAAGAAAAAAAAAACCCTTATAGCTTGATGAAAACTCAGTGTATGACATACTAAAGGGAATAAATTTGAGGGCGTTAATATCCAGTGAAGACATAATAATATGGGATGAAGAAACAATGGTGCTGATGCATAAGCATGCATTTGAAGCGTTGGATAAGATATTGAAGTATCTGATGAGCAATCAAACAGATATTCGGGGGGAAAACAATAGTGATAGGCAGAGATTTTAGGCAGATGTTACCGATGGCTCTTAAAGGAACCACCAAACCAGGGATATGACTGTTGAGCATCCATAAATAGATCGAATTTGAGGAGACATTTCAGAATCTTCAAATTTTATGAAAATATGCTACTAATTTCTGGAGTTTCATCTGCAGGGAAAGAAAAAAAAAAGAATACAGTAAATATATGTGCTTATCTTGGAAATGGAAATATTCCGACATCTGCAGTTACAAAATGGAAGTCCAAACTTTGATCAAAATACCAAATGAGTGCCCACTACAAAACAGAGGGCCTTTAGTGACGGTTTATAAACCGTCACAAATAACAAATAACCGTCACAAATAATGAAAAGACCGTCACAAAAACACATTTGTGACGGTGGACAATCCGTCGTTACTACTGGGGTCACAAATGGTTTTTGTGACGGTTTGAGATCATTAGTGACGTTTAGTCAACCGTCACGAATACTTATTCTATTTGTGGCGTTTGGTCAAACCGTCACAAAGTGTTTTCCTGCCGTCGTTAGAAATTTTCCGTAACTGCCGCCGTCACCGGATTTTTCAATTGTGACGGTTTACAAACTCACTAATATACATTAATTATTGGCGCCAGTTTTATGCCGACGTTTGCTGGACCTTATACGATCATTGATTCTTTGTTCTACGGCACCCGATATCGTCTGGTTCTTGTTCTCCGACACAGAATTTTAGATTCTCGGAATTACACACAAAATAAAAAAGCTTATACCATTCACGCTGAACCAGAAGCTTAGCCATTCATAACAAAGTTTTACATTAGTGCACCATACAAACTTACATATCCAACAGTAAGTAAGGTGTTTTAACTGTTTTAAAAATAATAATCTGGGCAACAACACAAGTCCCAGCGAGTTCAAAAAGCTGGTAACTAAGATTATCAACATCCAAATTGCCTGTGGAAATTTTGGGACATGATATGAACACACCTGATGGCATGAAAACAAAAAAAGAGACCATCCCATTCCCTTATATTAAAAAAAACAAGCACCTGAGTCGCTAGAGTTATATATAAGTAGTATATTAGTCAAGCACAATATCAGAACCTGGTTGACTAGCTTGGATCTCTACTTCCTCCATTTCCTTCTACATAAATATCAAAAAGAAGTGGTATTGCAAAAAACGAAAGAAACTTTTTGCTGAGACTAGTTGTTTATATTGATCAGATGAAGATCCAAAGACCACCTCCCTTTTCAGATTTTTTCCTGCTCATAAAACAACAACAACACGTTTTAGTTATAGTGAGATAATTACATGGCCCATTTCTTACCTTATTGTAGTACTTCCATGAGAAGTACATTCGACCTCAAATCTCCCTCTGAAAAAGAAATAAAAAACAAATCACATATTGTACTGCAAAATGAGTTCTCGCTACACATACACCATCCCAAGAAAGGGAAAAAAAAGAAGAAAAATACAAAAACTCAACCTCTTTGTAATATGTATAATGCCTAGTCGCCGAGGTAATAGTAAGACCCAGAAGCTTTCTGTTCACTATCTTCATTGGATCCCAACTTGTTAATCCAGGTCCTGAAGTTGGTTGGATCCTGTCTAACTGTAATATCTAATTGTTATACATATTCAGACCAACCAAATACGTGAATGAGTAAAAACTACAATGGAAGAAGATGAGATATACTCTAAACAATGGCTGATTACTTGCCATGTATTGAGCTCTGAAAAGGCATTTTTTATCTTGGTTCGAACAAGAGGGGAGAAAACAAAGCAAATTCACATGGTGAGAATTAGCGGAATGAATCCAGTGTTACTAATGGTTGTACAAAGGCTACCAAATGAAATATTCTTGTTTCTCTTTCAATCTAGAACATAACCTAAATGAATTTTTTACGGAATACAAACTTAAAATCATGATGAAAACATCAATTCAAACTGAAGAAATGAGCAAAATAATTGATTAGTTAAACTCACTTATAGATAGTGAAAGGTTCATTCCTGACAACAGGGTTTGAGGAGCATTTGCAGTGCAGTCAACAGAGGGTGTTCCCTCAAACACAATCACTCGATGAGCAAGATAAGTCGCCATTGTGATATCATGCTCGACACCAAAAGCACTCTTATTCCCATGGTGGATAAACCCTTTAACGACTTTTAAGGCAGTAATACACTGCTGAGAATCAAGATAAGCACTTGGTTCGTCTATCAGATATACATCCGCAGACTGCATTAAACATACACCAATTGTATAAAAGTGATGAATCCGTCTTGCTTTAATCACAAAATCAATTGGACACTCAAGTCATGATATCATTACCAATCAGTCACACAATACGACTTATGTGAAATTGTGTTACGACTATAATAATAACAGGTATCTTGAGATAATGCAAAGTGCAAACCTTCCCTAGGCAAATACATAATACAAGGCGAGAGTTCCACAACCATCTTTTCCATTAATTTATCAACTTGGAGTGGTTCCATGACAGCTGACACAAACTGAGGTTGCTTGTATGAGTTAGTAATTCTATTACGTACATAGCAAGGCTCTAATAGTAGGAGCAGAGGAAAATACTGGATACAAATTTTGTGGCTTGTGAGACACAGTAATTGCAGGCATTGCAGTGTCCAACTAAAAACAACAAGAGAGGGATCCAAAAAGGTATACCAGCGCGTGAAGAAATGTCGACTTCCCTGTCCCATTTTCATCGAGCATAACTACAATATGAGGATTAACAAACTCTCCCTCCATGACATGAAGCTTAAATGCTCCTGGAATCGACATGCCAAACATAAGGTACTTAAACCCTGCATGTGACTCTACACACTCGTGTGGGGTCTCAACAACCCTGAAATCAAGTGATTCTAGGAGAGGTTTTGTAGTCTTAGGAGGGAGAGATCCATCCATGTAAGCATTAATCACATCTTTAACAGGATATGGATGGGTTACAACACCATAAGCTCCAGGTACCCCGTGTAAGCAGTAAATGACGTCGGATAAGTAACCTAAAACACTAAATACTACAGAAGCATCAAAAAAAATATAACGAGGACCTCATGTATGATGAAAAATTGGGTAGTCCTAGTATACAGATTAAAAAGCATGGTCAAAACAACATGGACATGATGACAAGAAATATTAGACCGGCAACAATACCTTGGGAGGTTGCATCTCAGGGGATACATCCCCAACACAATACTATAATACATGTGAGTTGTAGGTATTGATCCTTTCAGCAAACCTAATTACCTGAACTCCAGTAAATAAAACAAACTTAAAAGAATTTCTTGATTGGAAATGGGAAATTTTGGAAAATGGTAGATATATCTCCTGGAATACCTTCCAAATCTAGGACAGCACCATAGGTGGCAACAGTATGCCAAACAAAATTTAAAGAATGCTACAAAAATCTAAGCCATAGTATATCATTAAAGAAAATAAGAAAACCAGTCTACAGGTTTATTTCAAGAGGCATCTCCAGAAAATTAAAAGCCATTTAAACGGGACACAAACCCACTAAATCTCGTTTTCTACCACAATACGTGTTGAGCCGTTCTCAACCTCTATTCCTTGCTTCCAATAGCAACTGAACAAAAAGTATACTGAGTGACGATATTAAATCTGCCAGCAGAAACTGCCAACACTGATAAGGTGAAAAACACCATGACTAGCATATGTTAATACCCTACACATCATAGTATACGATCTTCAATGAAGGACTATGCTATCCGTTACCTATATTTTAGTACAATATTATTTTAACTAGAAAAGATGACAGTTCAAACTCAAGGACTAAATTACTAAAACCACCACCTGTATTAGTGTGTGATCTCTACTTAGAGAGAGAAAGTTGAGCTTCGCAATAAGGAAATATATACAGCTTAACAGTAGCAAGATGGTTCACTATGTCTTGAATATATGAACAAAAAAATACACAACTGTTTACTTTCACAAGAGGTAACACTGTAAAAGTCAATCATTCATAAGTTTTGATTTCAGCATATACTAGCAATCCAGTACTTGAAAATGTTCCGAAAGGGTATGCGATATCAACAGATGATAATACTAACAATAATACAAAACTTCAAGAGTGCAAGAAAAGATGATGAACTTGTGTTCTAATTCTCAACAATTGAGTGCAAGAAATGATTCCAAGTCACAGGACACAAGTCATATATCATTAAGTAAAAAAGTTTGACAAAGAATCCCATTAACAATTACCAGTATACAAAGTACAAGAAAATCACAAACTTGAAACTGAAATTATACAAGAAAATCACAAAATTATTCCGTCAATACCCAAGTTTTGTTAACAGAAATATTCAATGATCTAAGTCTCTAAACGACACAAATGTTGAAACACAGACCCTAAGAGAACCCCAAATTTGTAAGTATTTTATGTAAGGAACTTGTGCAGTCAAAAGAGAGAACACTCATATTGATTGAACCACTACAAGATTATTAAGAACTTTATTATGATCAAGATTATCAAAAGCTAACTCATTTTACTCGATATAATTACACTTAACAATTGCTCAATTGTATTCAAGAGAGTTGAAAAACTTGAAAAACCAAAGTTTTGAATGAAAATATACTTAAGAGCATAGAAATCACCAAAAGGGTATGAGAAATTATGAAAGATAATTGAATTACATACTTTTTCTGCCATGAATCAAATTGAACTCTAAAAAATTAATCTATAGAGAGAGAAAAAAAAAACAGGGAGAAATAGAGAGGCGTGATGAATGAAATTGAGACAATACAAGAGGCAGCTAACGCATCTATTCAATCATGCACACAATCAGGACAACCCATATTTTAAAGCTTAACAGAGAAATTTGGGTAGAACATTTTTGCAATCATAAAAAAATATTCCAATAAGGCATTACATAACCTCAATTACGAACTCTAGTATAGTATATTGATCCTATCAGCTAACAAGGATATGTACCGAGCTAAATATCTCACTACTATCCAATAATTTAGCTCAGGACACTAAACTGAAAAGGCTCTGCCTTTTGTCATGCTTTCCCATTCAACAAAAATTGAAGACAACGACACAAAGACAATGAGAAACTAAGAAATGTCACAAAACCCCAATATTTGTACAAAACAGATGAAATTCGAACCCCAATCAGAAATTCTAAGCTCAAATCTAAGAAATCTGATGCTCAAACCACAATATCAAGTTCCATCAACAAAAACCCATATCCATATTTCGTTTCTATACCACCAATCCATAAAACAAACCCTAAGAAATTAAAAAAAAAAATGAAATTCATAACACAAACCGTCAAAACTCAGAAATTAAAAAAAAAAATCCAGTAAACCCTAAAAAATTGAAACTAAAAACTAAAGAAAAACAAATTTAATTTTTCTTAATCACAGTAGTGAATACAAAGAAAAAGCCTGGAAATATCACTTGAAAGTTTACTCCTTTAGATATGCAGAAAAAAGAAATGGGAATTAAAAGTAATATTAAGCCCTTGAACAAAGTAACGAAAATAAATAAAAAGTGAAAAAATCACATTCGATTGACTACTTTAGATCCTGCAAAAACAAGAGAAACAAATAATTAAATTAATATTAAGCAAAAGAAGAAAAAAAAAACCATTAATGGATGAGAGTAAGCTCAGTGATGGTTACATACGAGATGTAGAGAAGGTAAGAGAAGCAAACCTCTACAAATTTCTTCGGCGGAGAAAACAAGAAGGTCAGAGAAGAAGAAAACCAGATCTATCCAAAGTTTGGTGAGAAGATAAAGAGAAAGAAATAAAGAAATATAAAGTCTGAAAATTTTGGCTGAAAATTTCAGTGGGAGAGATCGTCTTTCACCGCCTTTTCTGAAAAGTTCTCTACGGATTTGAGAACCGCAGGAATTGAAGAGGGTTTCTAAGATAGTTTCTTCTGTCGGAAACTTAAAATTGACGAAAAAATATGTCGGACTTTGACTAAGCTAACTATTTGCGGCGGTTTGTCCAAAACCCTCACAAATTTATTTTGTCGGACCCTTGGAACTGACAGAATTCTACATGACCTTGACTAACCTATGTATTTGTGGCGGTTGGTCGTAAACCCTCACAAATAACCCGTATTTGTGACGCCCCTCTTTAAAAAACCCTCACGAATATGACCTATTTTTGTAGTGGCCTAATCGTACCTGCGAGTAGTTTTGGTAGTAAATTTTGGAGTCCAAATCTGTTCACACTCCTCTAACGAGTGTATATTTCACATTAATTTTTGATTGGTTGATTATTTAACTGATGGTCCCATTACCCTCCATGTTTAGAATCACTGCCCTTGTTACATAACTCCCTAAATTAAATCAAGGGTAGAGATTGAAATGTGAAATACACACTCGTTAAGGAGTGTGCACGAATTTGCGCTCTAAATTTTGTATGGAAACTTAATATGTAAGCAAATAATTCAAGATTTGGATATTCAAATGCACGGTAGATCATACAACACTGGGTTTTACGTCAATATGATTGGTAAAGATGATGTATGTATACCGACGATTCAACCATGAGATATGAGAGTTTGAACAACTGAATTATTATCTCCTATAATGGAGAAAGATAAGAGGGTCCTTTTTTCTGCTCATGATCGTAACAATGCTTTTTGTGGATAGTACTTACAACTCTCCAAGTTTCATATGCCTTTTTCATGGCGTCCCATGAAAATACTATGTCTATTAATCCAACTTTGTCTTTCTAAAATTTAGTCACTCTCGAATCATCCGGTGCGTATGCACCTTGTTAGGTGCTTGTTTACTTGTAAGGGGATCACTTCATCCCGGTCAGTCAGAGTGCACGATAACTAATGTTGTCGTTGGGTTCACTAAAGATGGGTGTACGTGTACTTTAATTGCAGCAAATCTTTCCTACAAAATAATTGGCACCTTCTATAGGAAGTTTAAGACACTGGGAAATTCCTCCAGAAAAAACGCCACAATGGGCAATCAATATATTCAAATCTTGGAGTTGGATTGAAGTAAAAGATCTTATAAATAAAATTGAAATTTAAGTGCAAATATTATCGTGTTAATGTCGTAAAGAAAAAAAAAGAAAAACACGTTCCTCTCCTTTATTGATTCACGACATGAATACTATAATCGGGAAAAAAAAAGATCCTAAATGAGTATTAAAGTTCCTTTAGCTTGGATTTTGGTCAGGTTGGTTGATGTTCTACATAGACTCATTATCATCTCATAGTACCAATTAAATGAAAAGAATACTATATTCTACATAAGACAAAGTAATTTCGGTGATTTATAGGGCTGACACTAGAGCTGGCAAAAAGCCAAAACTCGCGGGTTTGCCCGGCCCGACCCGTGAAAAACCCGCACCCGCCTCGGCTGGTGTCTAAACAAGCCGGGTTAGGGTTGGAGAAATGCCGGCTTGTGGGAAAACGGGTTAACCCGGATCGGCTTGTAAAACCCGCGGGTTCATTTGTCAACCCGTGTACAGTAACTAAATAATGAATTAGATTTATTTTCCACCGTTAGATTATCTAGGGTTAATCCTATCCCTAGGTTTAGGATATAAAAGAAACCAAAAACCCTAGCATAGATATCTTTCTTCTTCCTCTCTTGTCTATTTTCTCCCCACTGTCTTCTTCTTTTCCTTTTTCTTCTTCTTCTTTGTCCTTCCCTAAATCCCGACGGACAAAACAATAGCTTGAAAAACCCACTGTCTTCTTCTTTTTCTTTTTTTTACGAATTGCTTTTTTCCTTTCATCAATCAACAACAAGTAGTTCGTGCAGATATGCCATCTGAGCTACATCACCTCGTATGTATCATTCATTTCTTTAATTCAACTATGATAGTCCAGACGCTGGTGAAATATCTATAAGGAAATTTTTAATTGTCGTCTTTGAATCATTTTTAAGCATTTACAGCCACAAGAGAGCCCTCCGGAAATGGCCGATTGCTTTATTACATTTGGGAGATCACGAGGATTCCTAGTTTTTCATGTAGATTCCAAATCGCTGTACATTATCTCCTCTTAGATATAATGAAATGAATGTCATTCGATGTGCGTGAATTATAGATATTGTTAGCTCATTATTCGTATGTATGCAATTTTCTTATTTGATTTTGTGGTGATGGTGATTTTGAATTCCTTGTACAGTAAAGACCTATTATATTTTTTTCCCTTTTCCGCTTTGAGAAGATGAGTAGGTTTCGTTGGTGTTGAATCTGTTGATTGAATTGAATCAAATGAATTAGATGAATGTTAGGTTACACGGAAGGAGCTTACGATGGCCTGAATGTGTCCGGAAATAGACCAGAAATCAGTGGAAACTCTGTCAAATTTAGAGATGGAAAACGGGCGGGCTAACCCGTGAACCCGCAAGTTCAACCCGTTAAGGGAACGGGTTGAAGAAATGACCACCCGTGAAGAATTTTAACCCGCGGGTTTTGACCCGTGTAAACCCGAACCCGTGTAACCCGCAACGGGCTAGCCCCGGCTCGCCCGTTTGCCAGCTCTAGCTGACACCAGTTCTACTAGGAGATGATACCAATCCATCGATCCAATAGTCAGGATCGCCAGGATTTTTTTGTTCTATATGGATTGGTATCATCCCTTAGTAGAGTTGGTATCAGCCCATATAAATCGTACAATTTCCAACTTACGTTATTACATGGAATTTGGTGTGTCCCTAGTAAAGTGGCACGCCCTTTTAATAATGTTGATTTTTTAGACAGGTGAAATGTAACATTAACCCTCCACTGGATTGCACGGAGGCTGCACTTTTGGTGCCGTGTCCGACGCACTAATGTACGCATCCTGTGCGCGTCTAGTTCGGACGCGCTGATGACTAGGATTTGACGCATTTTTTTTCTTCATTTTCATTTAAATTTCTTCCTTTTTTTTTACTATTATTAACTAAATGAAGAAAGACAAACATTTAGATCAATCATTAAACCAATTCATCCGATTAGAATACAAAATAATGAGCTTAAGGAAATGTAATTGAAACATTAATCAATTATGTTATATATCTATGTTTTCAACGGTGAATGATTGCCTGACCTTGGCGTGATTACGTTATAAATACATGATTGTACATATAAATAATATACAAATAAAATATCACTACACCAAAACCAGGATTTTCTCACAGTGTAACTTGTCACAGTTTATTTTTTAGTCACATATATACTTGTGATAAGTGTTGCAACAATTATAACTGTCACTAAATTTTATATTCGTGATTCTTTTATTGGCAACAATAATATTTGTTGGAAATTTTCTAGACACCAACAGTTATAATATAAAATGATGATTCCACCCAAAAATTTCCCCACATCTAAAACAGCCCCAAATTTACAACACTTATAATTTTTCTTGTCACTATTTTGGCAACAGTTTTACAAAATCACAATTATAATTAATTTCTATTAATCAAAATATATTTTTATTTCCAATTTAATTTTCATAATATTAGGAAAAAACATGAAGACCAAGTCAATAAATCGTGACTCGGTAGGAAACTTGACTTAGGACAGATGACGACCTTTATGTCGATGTTGTCGGCAACCACACAGAAAGAAACTCTTTTCTTCTTATGCTCTTGATTTTGTTCCGCCATTAACACACCGAGACTTTCGAAATTTCATAGCCGGTTCACCAAAATTAAATCTGAGTTTCAATTCAAATCTAGAATCTGGATCGATTTGACCCAATAAATCTAGGTTATGTATTCTATTAATTATGTGGATCGATTTGGCTTAAAATCTGAACGATGAAGATGAAGAAAGATGGTTCAGAGTTGATTATGCTGATGATAAAATCCGTTGGTTCCTCTTTTTCTTTGATGAGGTAAGTGATTGAGTTCTCTATTTCGTCATCGATTGATAATAATCCGTTGGTTAATGTTTGTATTTTTTACAGTAATTTTGATTGGATATTGGATAATGTTTTAATGGGGGTGTTTACAGTGACATGGGTGAAAACCTAGATGAGAAATCATTTAGTTAGAACTTATGCTGCTGTTTCAAAGTATGGAAAGCTTCAATTACCTATAAAGTAAGTCTTTTTTTTTTTATTTTTTTTTTAAATTTTATGTTGTGTGTTTCTGAGATGCATAAAATTGGTTGAACGCCTTTGGGGAAACAAAAATTTCATGTTTAAATTGTGTTTATCATTAAATGTGTAATAAAGCTTTAACATTGAAAATTTAGGTTTGGGAATTTTTACTGAACTACTGTACATTTGGATTTGTCGGTGTTTGATTCTGATGCTCTGATGTTGTTTGTTGCAAATTTGGAGTGAAATTTGTGTAAATATAGATAAATTTACTTTAATTTAGTACCTGTATTACTTCTTCTTTACTTGAGGTTTGATTTAAGAAGAGTTAAATGTCCAAGGCGTAGTTGTTTGAAGTTTGATTGAAGCCAAACTCAAATTGGTATTCTTTACTATGTGGCAACTTTAAAACCCATACTTTGAACCAGCTTTTTGTTATTGTGATTGGTTTCGGAGAAGATTCAAGCCGGATTTCTGTTAGACATGGCAGAACCGCTATTGGAGTGGTTAGGTGCTAACCAGTCTTGACAACCGTGATCCTAACTCTTCCAGCCTGTTAAACATAGGGTTAGGTTGAGAATTTCGTATGAATTGTGGCATGGTAGTTAAATTTTTTTCCATCAATTCATGGTTAAGGAAGGTGATATTGAACTGTTGTCTTCATTGTTTAATCTTGTCGTTTTAAAATATCAGGAAACAGAGGCTGGATGAAGTTTGTCTTGAAAGATTTCAACAATATAGTCGAACCTATATACAGTCTTGGATCATACAAGGTCAGTAAGTATATCAATGTTTCTGTATTCAGAGATGTTCTCTTACAATAGCGAATATTAGTTGAATATACAAGTGTGTTCTCATTCTTGAATGTTTAGATTGATTACATGACTGAATTTTTGATGTGGGTTCGATTAGTGTGGTTTCAATTAGTTTAGATTGATTATAGAATTCAGTTTCTTAATTTGTAATAGATGCATGAATACATAAATTATTGTTATAGATGAACCTTGCTTCAATCTGTTCTTAGCAGAACTAAGTTGATGTCCAAATACATTGACTGTGTCGAAAGTTATTTTTCCAAGAATTTCGTAGATGTGGATGCAATAATGAGTTAGCTATAACTTACTGAGTTTTGATAGAATAATGCTTAGATATGAAATCATACTTTTAATATCTAAGCATTACAAATATAATGTGATATATATAAGCTCTCTCGTTTTCCTTGTTCGAAGAGTACCCATCAATAGTGCCTCTTTGTTTGAGGGTGGTTGTACATTTCAAGTAATTTCATTGCAACTTATTACGTTATGTGTCCACAATACAAGGATGATGCTTTCTCTATCTAATCTAAATGTGAGCAAGTAAGATACCGTGTGAATGTTGTGCACACCTGACACCTTGTTCTCTTACTATTACTCTTGAAAAATATTAAATTTGGATCCTAGTCTAAATGTGTGAGAGCAATTGCAAAAATCATGGTTAAAACACCCAAACTGATTTAGTATCTTAAGAGATTTTATTTTCTCCTTATCCCCGTCTGCATTAAAATGAGTTTCTGCTATCCAGGCTTGAATTTAGACGTGTTTGTTTTCGTAACTGAAATGTGAGGTAGTCTTAAAAGTGTTGGACGGGTATCGTTTTCATATTATGTTGAATGAAATTTGATATACGTTGAATTCCTGGTAGTTGTTACAGTATGAATCGTAAGTTGACCTGCTTTGCTTTTGCTTGTAACAGGATATGTGAGCCCACTTTGACATGGCCAATGAATTCAATCCAGTAGACAAAAAGAAGTATAATCAGATTGGGAGGGGAATCATTTCTGTTGAACCATCATTTTGAACAATTCATTTGTAACTACAAACAAAGAGAGGTAAATTTTGACATGGTGATTAATGCACTTTTCAATCTTTAGTTACGGTTCCAAATCCGTTTTTGGATATCCATTTTGTGTCAAGTCCTAACCTTTTGTTCATCATTATGAGATGCTCCTTAAATTGGCCGAGTGCTTTTACTTTGGTGCTTAGTCGAGGAAATATTTTGTATCTAAATGGTTTTTATTTTACTCTTTCTGTTAGGTAAACTCATTAGCTGATAGTTGTCACTTGTGCATTTCAAACTTTTCATCTATACCTGAAATTTTACTGGGTAGATATTTGGTTCCTTGTACTGAGGGCCAACAACTAAAACAAGTGTCAGGTAAGGTTATATGGATTTGGCATTAATTGTTGATAATCTTTTTAGCTGTAACCAAACCACCACTTTTGCTTGTTATTATCATTCTGGAACATTATTTGAAATGTAACCAACAACCTGAAACCTACTTATTATTAGTGTCCAATTATGCACCTCATCTGGTCATTCCTAATTGTACAATGATTTTGTATATTACCTCAATTCAAGCAATGCTAATCTCCACCAAGTGAATTAGGCATAATGTGGAGCTCATAGTTTTACTTTCTGCACTCTCCTGTGATATATGGTAGCATGTTATAGTGTTAGGATTTCAGTGAATAACCATATGATGGTACAAAATGTTTATAAATGATAAGCCATATCTTTATCCTTAACTGTCCAATGAATGACACCATGTTTACACCATGTTCCATCCCCTGTGTTTTTAAACTATTGATTTTCAAGTTAATGGTTTGAATGGTTAACTCTTTATTGTCACAGAGAACTCTGCTCAAGCCCAGAACTTTAGAGACTCACTTGTAGAATGTCGGCTGTTGTGAATAAAGCTTGGATGAATGAACCAGACATATTTAGCAAAACATATAGAGATGGGGTTAAATTTTTTATGAATTATGCAGCTAACTATGGTTATCCAGACACAACGTGTTCTTGCCCATGCTCAAAGTGTCAAAATGGGAAACGTTTGGAGATGTGGGAAGTGAGGAGACATCTTAACGAGAAGGGTATCGACAGGAGTTATGTTACTTGGTTCTTTCATGGTGAAAATGATGGTGATAGTGCGGCAAGGCATCCAGGTAATAA
The DNA here is from genome assembly GCA_023529315.1 of Papaver bracteatum. NCBI lineage: Eukaryota > Viridiplantae > Streptophyta > Magnoliopsida > Ranunculales > Papaveraceae > Papaver > Papaver bracteatum. The sequence continues at coordinate 476,252 of JAJJWX010000478.1, read as the reverse complement.
TCTTATACCAACTGAAATGGATGATGAGCAAGTTAGAGAAGGTGTAGTAGAAGATATGGGTTCCTTTGTCGATGCTGCATTTGGAGTTTTTGATAGGGGTGATGGTGTTAGTGGTAATGAAGAAGTTGAAACTGAAGAATTTGTTCCCGAACCAGATTTGGGGAAGAGATATTACAGGTACAAACAGTTGGCTGAAGAGAAGTTGTATCCGGGTTGTAATACTAGCATCCTAACTGCAATTGTGGAGCTGCAGAACGTGAAGAAAACATATAAGATTTCAGCTAACTGTGTTAATAGTTTGTTGGGTGTGATAAAGGGTTGGTTACCAAAAGGGAACAAATTGCCAGTAAAATACACGACAATGAAGTCGATGCTCAAAGATATGGGGATGAAGGAAAAATCGATTCATATGTGTGAGAATCATTGTATTTTGTATTACAAGGAGAATGCAGATTTGACCAGCTGCCCGGAATGCTTTGCACCAAGATATAAGGCAAAGGTTGATAAATTTGGGGAAGAGTTGTCGTCGAACGAGCCTTCCAAGGTATTGAGATATTTTCCCCTCGGGCCGAGGCTCAAGAGATTATATACGATACCTTGGATAGCACGTGCAATGACATGGCACAATCGAGCAGAAGTTTCACCAGATTATATGCGTCATCCGGTCGATTCATCTCAATGGGATTTAGTGAAGAAGAAGTTTCCTGAGTTCGCAAATGAGGGGAGAAATGTGTGGCTTGGAATTGCAACTGATGGATTTAATCCTCATGATATGCAGTCTCTGAATTATAGTTGTTGGCCTGTCATAGTGGTTGTTTACAATCTTCCTCCTTCCTTGTGCATGAAACCTGAGTTCCAAATCATGACGATGTTGATTCCTGGGCCAAAGGCACCGGGGAAAGATATTGATGTATGTCTCCGTGTGCTAGTAGACGAGCTCAAAGATTTGTTTGAGGATGGGATATCAGCTTTTGATGCACACAAACAAGAATCGTTTCAACTTAGGGCTTCTTTGATGTTTGGTATTCATGACTTGCCAGCACAAGGTAATATGTCTGGATGTACCACACACGGATATTTCGCTTGTGTACATTGTGCGGACAAGACTCGAAGTGCGTATCTGCTATACGCAAGAAAAAATGTTTACCCTAATTATCGGATATACCTCAGGGGTAATCATCCTTTTAGGAAGGGAGAGAACTTGGGATTAGTAACTGATGAAACTAAACATGCTCCAAAGCGTCTATCAGGAAAGAAGTCGTTGGAGAAACTAGCCAAAGTGACTTACAAACCTGGTAAATTGGTAGTAAGAAGCAAGGCGCAGAAAAGAAAGAGATATGATCCCGATGTGGATGATGATCCTTATGGTGATGGTGTGGATGATGAACTTACTGGTGCATTCTATAAGGAGTCTATCTTTTGGGAACTGAAGACCTATCGTATCCTCTATTTCCGCCATTGTGTAGATGTAATGCACACCGAGAAGAATGTAATGGAGCATATACTTGAGACGATCTTTGATTTTGGTAGTAAGTCTATGAAATCTTGGAATGCAAGGGATGAATTGAAGGATCTAGGCTTGCACTGTGGACAGTGGACTACCAGTAAACCTGGGAGTAGTACAGTTGCCACCAAACCAATGTTTGTCTTAAGCAAAGCTGAGAAGGAATCATTTTGCAAGATTCTTAAAGACCTCAAATTTCCTTCTGGTTTTGCGTCGAACCTGAGCAACAATGTTAATGTTAAGAATTCAAGTTTCGGTAACTTCAAATCCCATGACTATCATGTAATTATGGAGTATTTGCTACCTGTTTGTCTTCAGCATGCTTTTCCAAAGCACCCAGAGTTGCGTCGTGCACTTCATCAGATCAGTTTGTATTTCAGATTGCTTTGCTCCAAAGTCCTAAGCAAAAGTGGACTGCAAGAGGCTAAGTTCATGGTTGCCGAGGCAATGTGTGTTTTGGAAAAGTATTTTCCAGCTTTATTTTTCGATATAAGTGTTCACCTGACGGTTCATTTAGCTGATGAGGCATTGCTTTGTGGACCCGTTCGATATCGTTGGATGTACCCCTTTGAAAGGTGAGTTTATGTTTTGTTTATGTGATGTTGTTATTCTGGATAACTCGTATCTTTTATAATGAAGTGTGAATGTACAAACTGATACAGGGCAATGAAGGAGTTCAAAAACATTCCCAGTAACAAAAGATACGTTGAAGGGTCTATTAAGGAGAACAACCTCGTAAATGAAGCAGTCACGTATGCCATGGAGCACACGTCAAATCCACGTGATGGCAATCACCAATCCAGTTGGGAGGCCTTTCTTGGAGAAGAGTCGGAGTATAGTGATGTAGGTCCTATGGGTAAACAAGGAACGAATGTTACGCTCGATTCCACGCAATTTATACAGATACGGAGATGGGTGCTTTTTCGATGTAATCCCGATGGTCTCGGTGATTATTATAGGTATTTTTTTGATAAATATATTCAGTCTTTCAATTATACACATGGTATTTCATTGATAAGAAATGGTGATTTTTGCTTATGTTACAAATCTCATTTTGCTATATGTAGCTACTATTGTGAAAACCTTTTATCCATTTCACAAGATGCTGGAAAGGAGGTCCCGGACGACGAAGTCGAAAAACAGACAGAGTTCATTGAGTGGATGTATGAAAAGGTACTGAAATGACTCTATTAGGTCCTTATGTTAATAGCTACTTCTAGTGAACGAAACCCATATTGAGCAAATACAGAATCACATACATTAGCCTCAATGTTGTTTGTAAACATGCCGTTTTCTGGGCAATAACAACCTACATTGTGACACATAGTTCATATTTCCTACGTTTTATGATTTAGCTACGGAATCACATACTTGTCCAACTGTGTGTAGCTATTTTCTTCTAATGGTAATTGTGTTTGTTTTTTATTGCGTAGCTGTTAAGAGAAAATAAAACTGATACATTGCTGTGGCGATATGTAAGAGGTCCTGTTGAAGCGAAAGAGTTCGTTATGTACCGTGTGAATGGTTTTGTTTTCTCTCCAAGGTCTTATGAAGAAACAGTCGGTAGTCAAGACAGTGGTGTTTGCATGACAGCAAGCACCACATTTCGGAGCAAGAAAGGCGATAAAAATCCCAAAACTGTGTTGACCAAGTGGTATGGGGTTTTGAATCAAATCTTAGAGTTGGACTATGGTCGATTTACCGAGGTTGTGTTTTATTGTGACTGGGTGAAAGCAGAGAGTGGAAGAAAAATATGTCCCGACTCGCATTTGGTTTTGGTGAATATGAATAGAATGAGGGATTCCGCTAATTGGAGAGACGAGCCTGCAATTCTCGCTGAAGAGGCAAGTGGAGTTTTCTACTCCAAAGATTTAAAAAGCGCTGATTGGTGGGTTGTTATTCATTCTCCCCAAAGGATGATGCGCGAAATTGATAATTTGGAGAAACCCGAAATTGGCAGTTTCCAACAACTATTGTTAGATGAACCTAATTTACGCCCTTTGTTACGTCCTTTGACGAATTATGAAGCTTTTATGTCGCTGTAAAATGAATCGTCCTGTGCAAACATAATTTCTTTTTGTGTACAATTGAGCAATACAATTTATATGTATTTCAGTAGCACTTGGTTGGATTGGTGCAGTAGACCAATTACGCGCACTATCTTTGCATTTTCTTATGGTCCAAAATTGATTGCAGCATGTTTTTGCTGGCATATTGGGTAGATTTGAATTGGCAGTAGTATTCTCATCTGCTCTGCAGTCTTGTCTCTAATTTAGGCTAACAATGCTGATATGTGGATATGAAGTTGTGCTGTAGTTTTCTGAACTTTCCTTCAGTCTTGGTTTAAGCCTGCAAACAGAACTAAGGTAGTGCAGTGCTCAGTTTTCTGAACTCTTGTATAAGATGTAGACTGTGAGATTTTAGGCTATGAAGCTTGTAGTAAATCTCAGTCTGAGACTTGTCTTTGAGACTTTGGTGATTAAAACTCAATCAGAATAAGAATTGTATAGAAGAAGAATAAGAATTGTAGAGCAATTTAAGAAATAAAAGACATTATATTTAGTAATTATAACCGGAGCATAAACATTTTTAGAACTTAGTATCAAAAAAACTGCACATCGCCGCTAAGTTCACATAACCAAAAAAGAACACTATACCAAAAGAAAGTTAAGCCCCACAAAGTTAAACATGTAACGAAGGCTGCAGTAAGTTCTTAAAACAAGAAAGAACTAAACCAAAGAGATTTCCCTAGAAGTACCGTTACGCATGTAACTTCAGCTGCCCAAAAAGATCAAATCACCCACCACATTTTCATTCATCTAAAAACTCCAAACGTCTTAAAGGCCATACTAACCATCCAGTAATACCTAAAAGATCCTTCAATGTCCAGTATTCATCCCCCTGTGGTGCATCATATACATCACAAGTCTCATCCAAAATGGTTTCAATTTGCACTCTCCTCTCATCTTCTGCAAGAGCTACTCCATGAAACATCCTTCCATCTGAACCCTTCATGATATAGCCTTTAGATGCTACCTTCTTTTTTTTGTTCAGCAGGTTCACATATTGAATCTTTCCATTGTTAGGCTCATAATTCCCCATAGCATCAACAACACTAGAATTTGAGCCAACATTTGTAGGACTAGAAGCATCAACAGATTCTACATTGTTGCTTTGGAGTTGATTGAGCTGTTGAACGGATACATAATCATTAAAAGCCTGCACAATAACCAATATGATTCAAATTATTAGATATGGAGTTGAATGTAACCATTCGTAATTGAGAGATGGGAATATACAGTTAAACACCTTTGACAGTTTGTTGATTTTGTCTACTAACACACTGTCCTCCTTGGGTCCTTCACTTGAGCTTGATTTACTCACAGTAACTGTCTTTGCAAGTCTTGATGTTACGGCTTGTCCCTTTGACAACTGTGACGAGAAGGCACGAAAACATCCTTTCCCTTTATCAGGGCCAAACACGTCAGTAATTGCATCGTTCTCAAAGTCCATAGCAGATAAGTCACCATCTTTGGCAAGGCTCTTTCTCTTCTCATGTGCTATTTTCACTTGCTCCTGCAAAAATTACAAGCAAACTATTAACATCACCATCCAGAAATTTACATGCAAAACCACTTGACACACAATCTGCTCACAAATTTTTCTAGAGCACTAGGATGTATGACTCCATTTTTTCCTTTGTGCCCCTCCATCCAACTTTCAGGACGTCCAGCAACAAAGTCTCCATCTTTCAATTGTTGTAGTCATATATATGGGAAAACAACAAAAGATTATAAGTTTCCATGACAACAACACCAACTTAATTCAATTTATCAAGAAGAGTTATTGAATACAATACTTACAAGGTTATGACTTTTTTGAGCATATGATAGTCTACCAAGAGTGTGTCTGAGTGTATTCTTCTCGCAATTTTCCTTATACTTGGCTCATTTTGCAGAAGATTCCGGTTTGCTTTCATTTTCAACAAAAGCTTCCCAAAAAGGAAGGTGACACCCTCGAGGTTTTGCACTCAATATATCTTCAGCAGTAACTTTTCCTTTGAGAGTCTTTCTTAACTTGTACTTGTATGTCCTGAATTTTTGTGAATAACCACCTTCAACTATGGGGCGGACAAGATTTGATGGCACGACGAATGTAAACTTAGTCTGAAATAAACAAGAGAGAGAGAGAGGTCACAAACATGATTAATGTAAAACACTATAAATCAAATACATCGGTACCCATGAAAATTTACCATCAATCCATCCCAAATCGAATCTTTGAAAACCTGGGGAACGATTCTCCAATATGTGAACTTAAGAGGGATCTGTGCTCGTACAAGCTTCCCAACAAGAGTAGCAAGCTTTGCGTAGTTGTCACCATACGGTCTACCTGCTTCATCTATAGTCACTAGTAATTTGTTACCAACTACAACAACATCATTTTGATCATCTTCATGACCAGCTTGAGGATCAACATCAGGATTAGGTACAAGACCAGCATCATTGTTCATCTGCAACAAACAATGAGAAAAGATTGAGATCCAAAAACATATTCAATAACAAAGATATCAATTCTATTATTTTCAGTATGTCTTGTGTTGTTTAATCATTGAAACATTACTAGGATTATCAACATTTAAGCAACATTGGTATGTCATAGAGGTTACTAACAAACATGCTAAAACACCCAGTGGTGGGTTTTAAAAACAGTAGTCTGTATGTGTAAACAACAGGTTAACCAATAGAAACTTTACACATACTTCTCAATTGGAACATTACCATTCTATAAGCAAAAATTTAAGGCATATTTAAACCCAGTAGTCTGTATGCACAAACAACAGGTTAACCAAAAATTGTAAACAAAATTGAATGCAAAAATAAAATGAAGCTACTTTTTACCTATTATGCAAATCATTAGCCATTTCATTGGTAAATTGAAACAAAATAATGAAGGCATAATGTAAAATTAGATTCTAGTTTACAAAATTTAGCTTTTTTGAAATATAAATTGGTATAATCAGTTAGGTCAATACTCATAAACCCTAAAAATTTAATAGCAAAACCTGAGAAGAAAAGAAACCCACTAGAATTGAATATCACCTTTTGTAAGTGGAAGAAAAACTAGAATGGATGATTTACAACTAAGTTCTAGAGCAACAACAGAGAGCTGAGGATGGTATGATTGAGCAGGAGTATCATACTCTCTCTTAAATAGAGAATTAGATGTGAAATTGGGGGGAACTTTTGGGGGGGAACCGACTTACAATACATTTGAATGATTTTGAATCTGTTTCTTGTGATTTGACAGATTTGGGAGGGGGAAAGGAGCGGCAAATTGAAGCAGGGAGGGGGAAATTGAAGCAGGGAAAGAAGAAGGTTTTGACTTTTGATACTTACGAGTTTTTCTTTTAGATTTAGGTTTCCTCTCTCTTTTTAATCTTGTGACACGTATGCTTATCCATCGGTTTCTCAAAACCCAATAAAATCCTGTGGCTACAAATGACTCCTGTCATTTTATTTATTTTAACAATTATATAAAAATTTACAATATTTATTTCCATGCTTAGAAAAAAATTTTTTGTCCCTAATATATTTTTTTATAATTATTCAATCTGGAGATTTTTTATTTTTTTTTGGAAAATAATTATTTTAAACCCGTGATATTCAATTCTGAACCCGTGATGTTCAATTCTGATATATTTAGTCTCCAGTTCATCCGGACGAGAAAAAAGGATCGAACTCTAGTAATCTTTGAACCTGTGATGTTCAATTCTGATATATTTAGTCTCCAGTTCATCCGGACGAGAAACAAGGATCGAACTCTAGTAATCTTTGAACTTGTGATGTTCAATTCTCATATATGTAGTCTCCAGTTCATCCGGACGAGAAACAAATGTCCAACTCTAGTAATCTTTGAACCTGTGATGTTCAATTCTGATATATTTAGTCTCCAGTTCATCCGGACGAGAAACAAATTAAGATCCAACTCTACAAATTTCAATTCGATATATTTAGTCCAACTCTAGTAATCTTTGAACAATTCTTATAATATTCAATTCCAACTCTAGATATATTTAGTCTCCAGGACGAGAAACAAATTCAACTCTAGTAATCTTTGAACTTTGTGATGTTCGATATATTTAGTCTCCAATCCGGACAAATTAATCTAGTAATCTTTGAACCTGTAATATTCAATTCGATATATTTAGTCTCCGGTTCATCCACAAAACAAATGTCCAACTCTAGTAATCTTTGAACCTATGATGTTCAATTCTGATATATTTAGTCTCCATTTCATCCGGACGAGAAACAAATGTCCAACTCTAGTAATCTTTGAACCTGTGATGTTCAATTCTGATATATTTAGTCTCCAGTTCATCCGGACGAGAAAAAAGGATCGAACTCTAGTAATCTTTGAACCTGTGATGTTCAATTCTCATATATGTAGTCTCCAGTTCATCCGGACGAGAAACAAGGATCGAACTCTAGTAATCTTTGAACCTGTGATGTTCAATTCTCATATATGTAGTCTCCAGTTCATCCGGACGAGAAACAAATGTCCAACTCTAGTAATCTTTGAACCTGTGATATTCAATTCTCATATATTTAGTCTCTAGTTCATCCGGACGAGAAACAAATTAAGGTCCAACTCTAGTAATCTTTGAACTGTAATATTCAATTCTTGATATATTTAGTCTCCAGTTCATCCAGACGAGAAACAAATGTCCAACTCTAGTAATCTTTGAACCTATGATGTTCAATTCTGATATATTTAGTCTCCATTTCATCCGGACGAGAAACAAATATCCAACTCTAGTAATCTTTGAACCTGTGATGTTCAATTCTGATATATTTAGTCTCCAGTTCATCCGGACGAGAAAAAAAGGATCGAACTCTAGTAATCTTTGAACTTTGTGATGTTCAATTCTCATATATGTAGTCTCCAGTTCATCCGGACAAGAAACAAGGATCGAACTCTAGTAATCTTTGAACCTGTGATGTTCAATTCTCATATATGTAGTCTCCAGTTCATCCGGACGAGAAACAAATGTCCAACTCTAGTAATCTTTGAACATGTAATATTCAATTCTGATATATTTAGTCTCTAGTTCATCCGGACGAGAAACAAATTAAGGTCCAACTCTAGTAATCTTTGAACTGTAATATTCAATTCTCGATATATTTAGTCTCCAGTTCATCCAGACGAGAAACAAATGTCCAACTCTAGTAATCTTTGAACCTATGATGTTCAATTCTGATATATTTAGTCTCCATTTCATCCGGACGAGAAACAAATGTCCAACTCTAGTAATCTTTGAACCTGTAATATTCAATTATGATATATTTAGTCTCCAGTTCATCCAGACGAGAAACAAATGTCCAACTCTAGTAATCTTTGAACCTATGATGTTCAATTCTGATATATTTAGTCTCCATTTCATCCGGACGAGAAACAAATATCCAACTCTAGTAATCTTTGAACCTGTGATGTTCAATTCTCATATATTTAGTCTCCAGTTCATCCGGACGAGAAAAAAGGATCGAACTCTAGTAATCTTTGAACCTGTGATGTTCAATTCTCATATATGTAGTCTCCAGTTCATCCGGACAAGAAACAAGGATCGAACTCTAGTAATCTTTGAACCTGTGATGTTCAATTCTCATATATGTAGTCTCCAGTTCATCCGGACGAGAAACAAATGTCCAAATCTAGTAATCTTTGAACCTGTAATATTCAATTCTGATATATTTAGTCTCTAGTTCATCCGGACGAGAAACAAATTAAGATCCAACTCTAGTAATCTTTGAACCTGTAATATTCAATTCTGATATATTTAGTCTCCAGTTCATCCAGACGAGAAACAAATTAAGGTCCAACTCTAGTAATCTTTGAACCTGTAATATTCAATTCTGATATATTTAGTCTCCAGTTCATCCAGACGAGAAACAAATGTCCAACTCTAGTAATCTTTGAACCTATGATGTTCAATTCTGATATATTTAGTCTCCATTTCATCCGGATGAGAAACAAATGTCCAACTCTAGTAATCTTTGAACCTGTGATGTTCAATTCTGATATATTTAGTCTCCAGTTCATCCGGACGAGAAAAAAGGATCGAACTCTAGTAATCTTTGAACCTGTGATGTTCAATTCTCATATATGTAGTCTCCAGTTCATCCGGACGAAAAACAAGGATCGAACTCTAGTAATCTTTGAACCTGTGATGTTCAATTCTCATATATGTAGTCTCCAGTTCATCCGGACAAGAAACAAGGATCGAACTCTAGTAATCTTTGAACCTGTGATGTTCAATTCTCATATATGTAGTCTCCAGTTCATCCGGACGAGAAACAAATATCCAACTCTAGTAATCTTTGAACCTGTAATATTCAATTATGATATATTTAGTCTCTAGTTCATCCGGACGAGAAACAAATTAAGGTCCAACTCTAGTAATCTTTGAACCTGTAATATTCAATTATGATATATTTAGTCTCCAGTTCATCCAGACGAGAAACAAATGTCCAACTCTAGTAATCTTTGAACCTATGATGTTCAATTCTGATATATTTAGTCTCCATTTCATCCGGACGAGAAACAAATGTCCAACTCTAGTAATCTTTTAACCCGTGATGTTCAATTCTGATATATTTAGTCTCCAGTTCATCCGGACGAGAAAAAAGGATCGAACTCTAGTAATCTTTGAACCTGTGATGTTCAATTCTCATATATGTAGTCTCCAGTTCATCCGGACAAGAAACAAGGATCGAACTCTAGTAATCTTTGAACCTGTGATGTTCAATTCTCATATATGTAGTCTCCAGTTCATCCGGACGAGAAACAAATGTCCAACTCTAGTAATCTTTGAACCTGTAATATTCAATTCTGATATATTTAGTCTCTAGTTCATCCGGACGAGAAACAAATTAAGGTCCAACTCTAGTAATCTTTGAACCTGTAATATTCAATTCTGATATATTTAGTCTCCAGTTCATCCAGACGAGAAACAAATGTCCAACTCTAGTAATCTTTGAACCTATGATGTTCAATTCTGATATATTTAGTCTCCATTTCATCCGGACGAGAAACAAATGTCCAACTCTAGTAATCTTTGAACCTGTGATGTTCAATTCTGATATATTTAGTCTCCAGTTCATCCGGACGAGAAAAAAGGATCGAACTCTAGTAATCTTTGAACCTGTGATGTTCAATTCTCATATATGTAGTCTCCAGTTCATCCGGATGAGAAACAAGGATCGAACTCTAGTAATCTTTGAATCTGTGATGTTCAATTCTCATATATGTAGTCTCCAGTTCATCCGGACGAGAAACAAATGTCCAACTCTAGTAATCTTTGAACTTGTGATGTTCAAGTCTGATATATTTAGTCTGCAGTTTATCCGGACGAGAAACTAAGGTCTAACTCTAGTAATCTTTGAACCTGTGATGTTCAAATCTGACATATTTAGTCTTCAATTCATACAAACGGAAAAATTTATTTTCAAAGAAAAATAGATTAACCCAACAAAATCGATACTCGGTTGTCATTAACGATATTCTCTTTTTTCGGTTTGACGGTTCGGGATTTTAACAAAATACATGTAATTCTCGAAAGAACACACATGCTTTTCACACATTCCCCTTAATCTGTATGTGACCATCAAACGTAATGTCAATCGTCCATGGTTTTTGATGGACACATCTCCACCGTTAAACCCTTCCTTTTACTTACTTGAACTTCGTTATCCTTATCCTTATCCTCTTCTATTTCTCTTTTTCACTTATCGCCTTCTCAACTCTTTTCTCTTTCTCATATCCAAATCCTATCGTCTCTCTCAAATCCTGTAACGAAGAAACCAAAAAAAAGAAACCCTCTCGTCTTTATCAAATCCTCAAACTAAGAACCTGTGATCTTTCTCAAATCCTTCATAAAAAAAAAAACCTAACTTCGTCTCTAATCTAACATCTCCGTTATTCACAGACATAATTTCTCTGAACCCTAACTCCGATTTGACCAAAAATGTAAGTTATTTCTTACAGATCTATATAGTTTGGTTCATGTTTAGTGTTTTTATTGGTTGATGCTTTAGTATGTGTGATTATTTTCTGGTTATGTTCGATCTGTAGTATAAAAATTAGGGTTCTTAATTTTCGTTCAAAGTTTTTAATTAGGTTTTTAATGCTATTTCAATTAGGGGTTTGAGAATTAGTTTGTTGATATACGGTTATTCAAAAAATTTGGTTTGTTTCTTATATCATTAGGAGAGAAAAAATATTTTCATATGTTGATATTCGGTTATTTAGAGTTCTGATCATGTAATAATGAAGTAGGGTTAACAATTGGAAGTGCAATACAAGAGTTCTTAGAATGAATTTGGCCTTGCTTATGTGATGTTTTCTATTTTTTTATAAAAAATCTATTTTCTAATGATATGTTAATGTACAAACTGATACAGGGCAAGGTACATTGAAGGGTCTATCCAGGAGGACAACCTCGTCAATGAAGCAGTCGGGTATGCCATGGAGTACATGGAAAAACCAAGTGATGCCAATCACAAAGCCAGTTTGGAGGCCTCTTTTGGAGAAGATTCGGAGTATACTGATGTAGGTCCTGTGGGTGAAAGAATGTTGTAACAACTAGTTTCCTTGGAAGCATTTTTAATATCGTAGCTGCTTTATTTTATATAATACCTTGTTCATGGAAGTTTAACTCATTTGTTGTAGATGAGTACAGGTGAAAACTCTACCAAAGCAGCTGGTCTTTTACCAAAGCCTGCTGCTGATCCTCAAGCTGGGATGAAGTCATCCTTGAGTGAACCTTCCAAAGTGTTGACATATTTTCCCCTTCGGCCAAGGTTCAACAGGTTAAATGTTGAACCTAGGGTAGCACAAGAAATGGCATGGCACCATCCATCACCTCAATGAATGTGTTGTGTCTGATTTCATCTTTCTGTGATTCTTAAGTTATATGCTTAACTATGTTTGTGCATTAAATCTCTTATGGTTCAGTTCTTGTTTGTTTTGAGAACATCGTGCGGCTTTTGCTACATGTGTGACAGTGCATGTGTTTTTGTGAAGAAAATTCCTTTTGGCATAGTTGTTCTATGCGGCTAGACAGTGTTTGTGCTCTTATTTTAATTAAGGAATGTAGTTTCTTTATTGTTATTGTATTTTTTAATCACACCCTTTTTAACTCCGCCATTGCAATTGCAATTGAAATGCCGGTCCCAAGCCCGGATAAAGGAAGAGGGAAAAGGTGTGCTATTTTTTGCAGGCACATGGTTGATTCAATAGTAGGGTCTTCCGGAACCACAATTCAACTCACATAGTTACATGATGTTGTATACATATCCTTGAAGATATTTGCTATGGTTTTCTTGTTGTTGTAGTTTATGTGATTGTAATGATGTTATTAAGAGCTTATGCATGCATTGTTTTTTCTTAACTTTTGAGTACAGAACATGTTACAACATGTGTACACAGAAACCTCCTCATGACTATTCTCAGCAGCTTTATGAAAAGTACAAAGAAGCATTCGAGAACTACATAAATGGAATGGTGGGATAGACTCTTCCCTACTCGTTGTGTTAACATTATTGTCTTTCTAGTTGTTCATTACTTTCATTACTTAGAATATCTCTGCATATGTTCTGTTGTTCATTACTTTCATTTGTTCATAATTTATATATTAAGTTTTATTTGATCGTCAAAGGATTCTTTTATTTTTAATTTGATTATTCTTTCCAGGTTATGGAGATGGTGGTGCTTTTGATTGTCGTTTATTGGTAATGGAGATGGTGGTGCTTGTGATTCGTGTTGTATGATACTAAAGATGGTGGTGATGGTGATTTGTAGTAGTATTGGGGTTGGTAATGGAGATGCTTTATCATGGAGGAGTGAGTAAGGCCTCTGGTTTTGTTGCATTCTCCACCCATGAGGAAGCTGCTAGAGCTGTAAGTTGATATGGCTCTTTTCTTTCCTTTTTTCTTCACAATTACGTAGTGCCTTTGAGATTTATGTCTGAATGAAATAGAAGCAAAGTTTTTTAAGGTGAGATCAATACTTGAAGTCAGGTACTGGAAGATGTATGAAAAATTAGTACTTTTTTGATTAAATGATTTAGTATTAATCTCTGTAACCCATGTACTAGTAGAGGAAAGTATTGCATATATGTACAAGTTCACATTCATGTAACCTTTCAACTGTGACATTGGTTCTTGAGTTGAAGTTTTTTATTTCAAGTCTTATTTTGGTCAAGACTGTAAGATTATTTGTTGTTTTATGTGGAAGTTAACTTGTTGTTATCGATTTTAACTTCGTAGTTTGATACTTTTCCTGTTACTTCATTCTATGAAATCGATTTTCTTCGCGTTATTTGACTTCAGGGAGATACTTTTAAAAGGAATTTAAAAGGACAAATACATTAGCCAACCTTTTTTTGCGAAAGTTCGGCTGTATTGATCAAATGGAGTCCTCTTGCAATGGCAGTGAGGTTCTGAGTGTTTTTAATAGGGTATGTAAGAGGAGTAGAGCTTAACATGAGTCTGCAGTTACCCATCGTTCTTGCTTCTGATATGTAGTTTTCTTTTAATGAAGTAATTTTCCATTCTAAATCCTTTATTTTTTGAGGTGTTGGATCTGTCAGTCAGGAACATGCTTGAGGGCTAGATACATTGTTCACTGGAGACACTTAATATGTTTCATATGTTTTTCACAGTGATACTTGGTGTAGTTTAGTAATGGTAGTGAAGTTGATGGCTAACGGCTCTAGTGAATGATGCTACTGCTGTCTTATATAACCTGCCGTATGGTAGAATAGTCACCTTTCGTTCAGAGAAAATAGATGGATAAAGTTAATATGATAAATAGGTATCCTAGATTGTTGCTTTCAAATATTATGATTGTACAAGATTGTGAGACCTGAGAAGTATTTATTCTGCCTATTGCAGGTATCTTACAGGCACCTTCAAGACCTGAGAAATATTACTTGGATCCTCCTTCCGTTGATAAGGTAAACATTTAATGGATTGCGTACTTGGTTGCTTTAAATGATAGAATTACCGTTTTGGAAAGACCTTGATAAACTTGTAACGATTTCTGCTGGGTTAGATACACATCGCTCTAGATTCACTACTCTTGTATATGTTATCTCAGAAATTAATTACATTGTTTGCCATTTGCAGGGAGCAGTGGATATTCTTATTTGTATGAACCTATTTGAAGGCATGAATCATGACAAGTAAGTCTATGAAATACTCACTTCGACTAGAATGCATTCTACTGGGTAGTTGTTCTGTATTTCCCGTGGTTTCTTGTATAATTCACTGAATGTATGAGAATTAGTTGGCCTTCCCGAGACTATGAGTGCTCCTTACCAATGAACCTGGTATGCCTTTGGGGATTATAACTAACTCTGCCTCTAAGTGGAACAAGGTGATATAAATTTGTTAAGGAAGACTTACTTCATGTTAATATTCTTGGCAAGAAGTACCGCGAAATTTGTATGGATCTGTGCTAACATTGGCCAATGAATGTATCCTTGGTTTGCTTTTTACTTAAGAAGATTAATTTTTAAGAACTAGGAAAAAAGGAAATACGTCTTAGACTTCCAAGTAGGAAAAACTGAAATTATATCCTGTGAACTTGATTGGATGGTTTGATGTGAACGATCTATTGCTTAACTTCTATGTTTATTTGTTGTTGTGTCTACTCGGTAGGTCTTGCATGCTAGAATTACAAACAAAATTGCCTTCAAGGGGGTTTCCAACAAAGCTACAGAGTTTCTTAAGTTGAATCCTCTTTGAAAGGTAGTACTACCCTTTAAATGTTTGTATTTTTTTTTGAACTCGCACTCTCCATCATTTGCTTTATTCTGAACTCGCACTCTCCATCATTTGCTTTAGATCTAGAGCTTCAAATTATAAGAAAAGGCTAACTTATGCTGTAAATGGACAGGCACTATGTCTCACTGGAAATGCTTCTATGCTTGTGGAAGGATCTGGACTAGTGACTCAAGCTTCAGGTGTTAAGTTTTCTTCATGTGGAAGTCTGTAAGTTAGTCATACAAATCATATTTTGTGAATCTTATTGGTTGTATTGGTTTAGAGCAACAAATAGCTTTCATTTGTGAATGAGAATATACAGTTTCATATCTGACTGCGGAATTTTATTGAAAAGTTATGGTAAAATGTGGAGAGTTTGTGTTTCTGTAATGTATGCATGAATGGTAAAATAGGGGTGAATTGCAGTTTGGAAAAGAAGAATTTGCAGGCCTGTGTTTCAGGTTTAATTGTGTAGGCATATGTTTCAGGTTTAATTGTGCAGGCCTGTGTTTTAGGCTTAATTGTGCAGGCCTGTAAACTGGAAGGCCAGGTCCATGAAAATGACCTGGACTGTCCATTTTTTTAATTGTAATTGAAAGAATTGTCACAGATATAACTGTGACGAAAAATGCGAAGAAAAAAACACGTGTCATCATCTTAATGCTGTTACAAATGAGAGTAACAGTTTAAAGGTTACGGTAATAGTGACAAAAAGATGACAGGTGTCCATAGTGAATTTGTTGCAAACATTATGCAACACTTATATGTGTTATTGTAATCGTAATAAAATGTGACACGTGGCAAAAAGAAATTGTTGCCTACGTGGCGGCGTATGACACGTGTCAATACCGAATTGTTGCAAAGTGAGAATAACAATTAAACCTGTTATAATTACTGTGACAAATGTACAACGTGTCGCTATTTTAAAATTAGGTTAACTGTTACTATTAAATAATGTAACAGTTTATAACTGTGACTGTAACCAAAGTTTGTCACGGTTAAAACTGTTGCAAAAAAAAATAACAAAAAATATCACAGCGTTTCTGTAACGGCGTATATGTGTTACAAATTTTTTTAGTAACGGATATACCCTGTGACAAAATCCTGGTTTTGGTGTAGTGTATGTAAATACGTGTCCGCGTCCTACCTTTTTGAGAATTTACTAGTGTCCACGTTTGTGCAACCCAGCCCCTCCATAAGTTTTGCTTAAAAGTGGAGAGTTGTTCACTTTTAATCTTTGGGATAATTAGAGTTTAGTACTCAGGTTTGACCAAAACTAGGCTTTTGTCTAACATTTGTCCAACGTTAGTGCTTGGTACTTGGACCATATGTTGACCTACATTGACTGTTTATGACTAGACTTTAATGAATTTGTAAAATCAAAATATTATAAGAATAACGAGATTACAAGTGTACCCTTGAAGTGGGCTTATTCTCAGTAACCTAGAACTCGATGTTATCTATTTCCAGTTCTCTTCTTCCCCATACTCTCTGTTGCAGCTGCAAATCAATAACGGGGATGAGTTGTGACTGAATATTACCAGATGTTTGTTGGTGTCACTGCCATGAAGATGGTTTTGTTAATTCGAGAAGAAATCGTCACCGTTTGAATCAGTGAAGAAATGGAAAAGAAAAATATTAGGGTTAGCTGAGATTAAAGTTATACTTCGATTGAGGAGATTTAGAACATAGTTTGTGTTAATTTTAGGGGTAAGATTTAGAAGTGATATGAAGAACTGTTGTTGAATCGAAGAAGTGGGTGATCAATTTGGGAGAAGAGCATCTGAGATGTTGATGTTCATGGGTTCATACGAGATGTTACATGGTGTATTCAGAATCAATGAAAAAATTGGCAGTTGGGGTTTGATTTAATTTTGAATTTGGCATTGAGATGGTTTGATTTCGAATTGATGGTGAAATTAGGGTTCTTATAACTTTGAGAAGAACTGGGTTTCTGTTGTATCTATAATTGAATGTTGCATCTGACTTTTAAATGTAATTGGAAGTTCGGTGATGTTCTGAGTTTATGGTAATCAGTGTATTTGAGATGAAAGTGTCTCTTCAAGATGAGAAATCAAGCTCAGATTGGTTGTGATGTGTAGAGAGGAGATTCAGAGATGAATTGAGGTGCTTCCTGAGATCGAAAAATAAATGCTGAATCGAGATGAGAAATGAGTAGTAGATGCTATTCATGCTTGAGAAGTTCAGGTTTTGGATCTGGAGATTTTGAACTGAATTAGGTGAAGATGAGATGGACCTATTGGGTTTGAATTACATAAAAAATTTAGTTTGGAGCTAAGATCAATGGGGGGTTTGCACTTGTTGTAGTCAAGAACACAAGGTGAAGAAGAATTACAGTTGATGTTGATGTTTGAAGCTGCAGATGAACTGAAGAATTACAGCAGCAGATTCTGAAGATTTTGATGTTGTCTGATTCATGTGATTGTGGTGGATTGGAAGATGGAAACATATATGGTTGATTTATAAGAAGAGTTAGGATAAACTGAGAAAATGGGTTGATTTGTTGTTGCTGTAATGAGAACGGGTGCACGTGGTGATTACTTCCATGGATTCTACTAGTTGATACTAGGAATCCAAAATGGTTAGAACTGAGAATGAGTTTGTGGTGTAGGGTGCCTGAGCTATAACAATGGTTATTGTGTAAATATTAATACACTTAAGGGTATAACTGTAATCTCGTCACATTATTACACTATTATATGAATTTATTAATAATTACTAAACAAAAGTTTTGACTTAACCCAGTCAACGCGAGTCAACGTACAGTTCAGGTACCAAGCCCTAACGTTGGACAAATGTTAGACCAAAGCCTACTGTTGGTCCAAACCTGAGTACTAAACTCCGATTATCCCTTAATCTTTTATGGATAGCGTCAAGCCTACTTGTAATATAAGGGCCTGAGTTTGGAAGCACCCGCATAAAATCTGACTCAGTAGGGATGAGCATGGGCCTGTATGAACCGGTTCTCACCTCATCCACATCCAATCCAATATACTACGGATTTCAATCCAACGTCCAACGAATTCGCATCCAATGGATGGTTAGGTAACTTTCTCTATGCACGTTACTAGACAAATGAATAGGTAGTTCCTGTTGTAAACCAAGTATAAACTTTCTCTATGCACGTTACTAGACAAATGAATAGGTAGTTCCTGTTGTAAACCAAGTATAAAATTAGTAAGATGAGGGAGCTTATAGAGGAAAAGTTCTTGTTTCACTACTAGATTGCCAGGAGCTCTATGTGAGCAATGCTAATGCAACTCGATACATTTTGTAGGGAGGGGGGGAGCTTATAAACTTGTCATCCGTGAGCTGCTAGCCATGTTTATTGCTACTGAGGTTGACCATTATGGTGTATTGGTTCTTGCTATGAGGTTAATATTTTTTTATCAGAGAAGAGTGCAGATCTAAAACATATTAATCAAAAGTCTAATGAGGATTCCACCTAATTACTTCTAAAAGTGTGTCTGGAAATACTGTAGAGGTGGCCCGGTCTGGATTTTCCTTGCACTACTTTGACCAAGAAAATATGCATGAGATGCTAGCATGCTAGGGCACGCATGTCTTTCCCAGACCCATTTTTAGAACACATGCAGGCTCTCAGTCCTTTCACTCTCACTCCAGTGAACCCCTTTCTGAGGTCATTAATTTTTATGGACTTAAAAAACCAAACTTGTATTACTTGCTTTGATCAGCCAAGAATAGACCGCAACAGCTGCCAACATGATTAATTAGACCATGATATTCTCTGGTGTAGATGGGAGCTGATGAGGTGGTCCATTGTTTTCAACTAATTCGCAAATCTAAGACCCAAGTGATTGGTTAGTATGGACCCAATTCTTATGTTTTAAACTGTATAATCTAAGTTAATCTACTTTTCATACATGAAACGTGTATCCATCCATAACAAATATTAGCAAGAACAATAAAGTAGCCAACAAACATATTGGGTACCTCCGTTTTCATCTTTACTTATTTCTTGTTGCGTTAATTAATCTTTACCAAACATGACTCGTGTAGGACGGCACTCATTTCCGTTTTCATCCATCACAATGTAGTTTGTTGATCTATTCCCCCACCACAAGGTTAATCATAATGGTGGAGATGAATACACAAATGATAAACCTTTACAAAGTGTAGTGCGCTACGTGATAAAACCTCAAAAAGTAGTGTGTTTCGTTGCATTCGTAGCTAAGACTGTTGTAGATGCATTTTACTACAAACTACATCCAAAGGATAGAAATCTTCTTTTCATGCAAGTGAAAGTAAGAGCTTAACAAGAGACACAAGGATATACGTGGTTCAGTATGATTACCTACGTCCACGGGGGTGAAAGGATGAATCTTATTGCTTCAAGGTGTTACAATGGTGTCACTCTCCGAGTTGAACTCTCTTCCTTCCAAAATGAACTAATTCTCCACTCTCTTTCTCTTTTGTGCGATTACAAGTCTCTCTCTCCAAAATTACAACCTACCTCTCTTGGGTACAAGTTCTTCTATTTATAGGGGAGGCTACATACAACTAAAATATGGTGTTGGTCACGATATATCTATCTTGAAGTCCTGTGTCGGGCCATCTTTCATCGTCTCTTCTTCCACAGATATGGACGATGTAATTTGGTTCTTCGGAAGCATCTTATCCGAGCCAATCCTTTTAGGTGCTTTCTTAGTGCGATGTCGCCCCTCCAATCCTGTCGCCCTTTTAGTTGGCCGATATGGCATGAAACTTCTTATACTTTTGACTAACGCCCCTTGTTTGACCCAATATGTCTCGTCTGTCAGCTTTGTCAGAGGTCTGGGGTCAAGTCTTGTCCGACAAATTTAGAGTGATCATGTCTGATCCACGTGATTCCTTAATCTTCGCGCAAGCCAGCCTCTGTCCCATGCTTCTCTCTTCTTCCTCCTTGGGTACATCATAGCTTAAGATGCTTCCACCTAGACCTGTGGATAATCTACACCTACATTTATGCCCCTTCTTTCGCTCGCGTGGTGGACACAAGTGGAAGAAAATCGTCCCATCTTCCCACGTCCCCGTTCATGCCGCGATTTCTGCCATGCAGTCCCCCATTAACTTCCCTTTATGACCTGTAACTGTCAGAGCCGGTCACGCTTCTTTCTTCCTTTAAATACCCCATTTTCCTATTCTCTTTCTTCTACTTCACCATTTTCTCAATTTCCAGCCGCTGCAACCATTTTCTCTGAGATTCTACATCACTTTCTGCATCTGTGAGCCCTTGTATTTTTGATTCTCCTCCTTCACATCTTCATCACCGAGTGTTATAGTTGTTGTGGTTACGTTTCCGTCATCCCAACCTTCTTCAACAACTTTTGAGTTTTGCACTACTCACGTCCATGGCTTCTTCTCCCTCAATGACTGAGAAAAGGTGTGTTGATGATGTTTTTTTCGAGATTGATGCTTTTCCCCTTGCTTACCTATTTTCGTTTGATATCCCTTCTAATTACAATGATCGTGCCATAAAATCTATCTTTCCTGACGATTCTATTTCTATTTCGTGCAGGTTCGAGAAAAGGGTGAAATATCTCTCTTATGAAGAATTCATTGAGCAGTTGAAAGAGAAGTACGATCTTCAAGACTACGAATTTACCCTGATCTCGGGCCAAAACATCACCTTGAGGAAGTCCGACATGGAGAAGTACGAGCAGTCGGCTGAACGCGTGGTTATCACTCATGGCCAGATGGAGCTAGGCCTCCGTCTCCCTTTGTACAATCCTGATATCCCTTTCTACTACGAGTTTCTCTCCCATCTCAAGCCTTATCGTGCTCTGGCTCAGTGGACTGGCAACAATTTTCGGATTATGGATGAGTGGAGAGATTGCCGAGATGGTCACGGCTCCACCGCCGACTGGTCGACCTATAAGCCCGAGGACTCTCCAGAATATACCGTTTCCAATTTCCTTTCCAACTATCGAGCCGGTACTTCAACCAATGGTGACCTTGACGGTTTGGCTGCTAGTCCTCATCGTCACAAAACTATGCCTAAGAATGTTGAAAGGATGATGCTGGATGCCGATACCATCGGCCAAGGCTTTAACAGACGACCTCGTCATACCAATGACCCAATTTATCCCCGAGTTCCACTTCTTGTCTGAGGGCCCATTTTACATGGTAGCTTCCCGTCGCCTCCATTTCCCGCCGAGCCCTATCCTTTATGGGTGGTTAATGATGATAAGGCTGATAAGGTATGTGTCTCCTTCTGCTTTCCTCAATTTCTAGCTTGTTAGTTTTGACGCCAATTGGATATTTGTTATCATCAAAGTCTCAGGGCGACTCTTCCAAGGCCGCCGCATCGTCGATAAAGAGGGGTGCTGGCACAAGGGTTGAGGAAGTCTAGGGGAAGGTAACAAACACAATAATCTTATTATAAGTACATGTACTTGCCCCTGTTTTTTGCCTTCACATGTTCTGACGAGAAGCCCTGTGCAGAAATTTCCTAGGCACGATGTCGATGAAGCCGGCGGGTCCGATGTGCATGAGATTGATCCTCAACCTCTTAGACGTAATCCCACTAGAGGCAAGCATGTCGTTACTAAGCCGCAACCGAGGAAGAAACCAATCATCGATATTCCCGATGAAGATGACATATTCGGCGAGGATTTCTCGGATGATAAGGGCGATGTGAAGGAGATAGGCGACAAACAAGAGCCCATGAAGACGCCCGAGTTGGGAAAGGCTGTTAATGCTGAATCGGAAGTACTTCCTCGTCTGCCCCAGATCACTGATGGGACTTCGTCTAATGTTGAAACCTCCTTTACCATCTCTGGCCCTATCCTGAACTCTCTTGGAGCGCTCAATTCCCCCGACTTTGGAGCGTATACTGATGAAAAAATGCTTGGCGCCGTGCCCCTTTATAATGATATTGCTCAGACTCTTGATACGGTGGTGAGTGACTCTGTATGCTTGGGTGATGCCCCACTCCTTAATATCTTCCTAATTGTCGCTTGGCATTCTAACTTGTTTACTTGTATCAGATCCTTAATCGGGTACGGTTGGATGCCGCCAATCGTCGTAGGGATAGGCAGTTGGTGGAATCTCTCCAACTTCAATTGCAGAACGAGAAGATTCGTGCGCGCGAGCTAGAAATTAAACTCGCCGATGCTCAAGGTGTGTTACAATTCTATAAACCTTAACTTATGTTGATTGCGTTTATCGTTCCAGTATCCTGAGTCAAGTGTCCTTCTGCTAGCCGAGATAGCTAGTATAGGTTTAGATGCTTCTTCGGAGTTTAGGATCATGAAGAGGAAGTGGGATATTGAAAAGAATTTAGTGGAGAATCTTCGTCGGAGAATGGCAAACAAGGATGGGAAAATAGATCGCCAAGCTAATGAGATCGAAGAACTTCAAGGTAAATTAGACCGATATCGTCAGTTTGAGTATGCCCCTGAAAAAATAGACAACTTGCTGGCTCATTTGGGTTCTTCTCAACGCCTTGCTATGAGAAAACTGCTTTGGCCACGGACCTAGAACAGCAGGTAGACTCTTTACAATGGCTATGTGTTGATACCCTTGACTCATGCGGCCACCAAGTCCATGTTATAGGGACTTCTGTAAACTATATACCTCTCTTTGCAAATGTAGTAGTAATGCACTAATACTTACGTAGGACAAATTTGTGAACACTTTTTGCAGCAGGTGGAATTGGTTGGGTTCATCCAGCAACTGTGCTCGATTTCCTTTTGCCATCATCTATTACTATTGGCAAAACCTAAGAGAAAATTAAATGATCACTTTTCGTGAAAAATCTAACCGAGTAAATAACACCATACAAAGACACAGTACCACTACGTCATTTTTGCCTAATTGGCGAAGGAAAAAAGTCAAGCTATGTTACGGGGATACCTGGAATTCAAGCTTCAAGCAAATTAGGTAGGAGATTAAAGAATTTATGATCAAGAAAAGTAATTAAAGGCTCTTTAGTTTTTCCCATTCATCAGGATTTGGTGACGCAAAACTCATTCTACACAAACTGTCTCTCTCGATAAAGAATTTCCAGCATACTCATGTATGTCTATGAATCATCAGCAATGTGTACGTATAGATTAGATGATGGTTTTTTTTCTCGTTTACAATTAAGTTTTGTGCTTTAGCTCGCTCTCACTCCTTAATTTCTTAAACTCGAATTATTAGCCATCTTATACTAATTGGAGATTCCTATTTCTTATTTCCCGATTCTTGTTATTTAGTTTTCTGTAACGTCAACGGATTTTGATCTTGTAGACTAAAGAGGATATCTCTCTTAGTCTATTTTGGCATTGAGTTTGAACATCAATCACCAGTCATTGTTTGAAATCCGGTCGTTACCACTTACTATGGTCATCGCGGAAGTCATTGTACGGTTATTTGTGGTTAAACCTAAGCCTAATTGTGTATAGGCTCTTATATTTTTAGAGAGACATTGGAAGACTCTCTAAAAATCCTTATGGACTAACAGTAGACTTGGGAACTCCCCAGAAGTCCTCCAAAATCTCGTTTGACTACCCCCTTGTAAAACTAAAGTTAAAACCTATTACTATCAACCGATTCTAACTACATCGATCGGTTTAAGCTAATTTTCATTACTTATTTTAAGTTTATTTCAAACTAAACATCGTTAATTGAAGCTTATTATTCTTAATTATACTTGTAATTGATTTGTCCATTCAAAATTAAAATTACAAAAACTCTTTTTCTTATGTGTTAAACCAATCGGTTCATGTATATTGGCCGATTTCTGTAATAATCGGTTGATGTTCATGACCAGGGACAGTACTGGGGGTGTGCTCCAGCAACCCAAAATCTCAAAAACTCACCCAAAAACTATTTTTTCATGTGTAATTTTTTGGGAAAAAACAGATAGTCCCACTAAGAATTGAAGGTTTAGCCCATAATATTATTTTAGTCCACCCAGGTTTAGAATCCTGCTTCCATTGCTGCTCATGATCATATGGACCAATTTTTGCTGATGTTTTTGGTGGTTGAATAATATGATCATACCCAAAATTGGTAAATGCCGACACTCATATTATGGTTAAAGCAAAGAGTTTCCGGGTTTCTTCTTCACATTTGGTGTAATGATCATTTTGTTTGTCTTTAGTACGTCTTTTGTCTAAATTATAGAAACAGTTTAGATCAAACGAACGAACACTTGTGACACCCACTTAAATTAGGCACATATATCAACTAAAATGGTCGTCTTCCAAGAATCAAATGATATAGTGTATTCGGCACAAGATAAATTGAGTCACCGCATATTTCTTGTGTGACTGATTGATTTTAGTACCTATCCACTGGGACCAACAACAAGAATTTTAACCAAAAGACTTAGTACATCAGATTTGATGTCCAATAAATACAACAAAGCAACAAATCTTTAAGTAGTTTTCATAATTTATTTTTTTGATCGACAAATTTTTAAGTAGTTATATCTTGTTAATTAGATACTTGATAATCTTAAAAACCTTAAAATTTCATTGATAAACAGAACAAGAGTACAATCTTAAGTGCAATCAAAAGATAAAGACTTAAAAACTTAAAGCAGATAACAAACTAAACACCAAACTAGCTAGTAAACACCAAACAAAGAACACCCAAATTACTTCTTCTTCTGCTTCTTCATCTTTCAGAACCTTTCAAATCTATTAACGACGGTTACACCACTACATGCAACAGGAGGAGTATTAGAGTTTCTCTTCCTTAAACAACAAACAACCACATGCAATAGAACAACAATAAGACCTATTATACCCCCAATGATTAAAGTCTTCTTTAATGAACTTGAAGAAGCTTTAGTATTTGATGTTTCGCTTTGATTATCATCAGCACCAGTTGGGGTATCGTTATCTAAACCAGTTGAGTTTGAATATGTCATTTGAGAAGTGGATGGAGGAGGAGGAGGTGGTGGTAGATATAAAGGTGGATAGTCTGACGTTTGGGCAGGTGGTGATACAAATGTAGGATATTGTGATACCGGAGGAGGTGGTGGAGGTGAAATCACAGGAAGATCAGGTGGAGTAAAGATTGGAGGAGGTTCTGGTGTGTAGACTACTGTTAGTAAGCACATAACCACTAAAAGAGCCATGGAAAATGTGATTACTCTGAGTCTTTTGTTTTTGAAATGGGAGAAGAAGAAACTCTTGTTCCTGTTTTTGAGAGAGAATGAGAAGTAGAGGATTGCTATTATTTGTGCTAGCAAGGATGTTAAAATAGTTGGTTTAAGCCTTCAATGAGCTGTTGCATGCGTCTGGTAAGACACTGCGTGGATCTGGAAACACAGTAATCCCTATCTTTCTAAGACCCATTTTTAGAATGAGCTCTCAGTCTTTCACTCTCAAGACATCAATTCAAAAACCACTATTATTTGCTTTGGTCAGTGAAAAGATTCGTTGGATTTTAGCACCATCTCTTAAACAATCCGCAAAATTTATTAAAAAAATCAATTAAAACTAATTTTTTTGCCCCTACACACCGGGGGACCTGAAAACCTTGAGTTTGGATCTTCTTATTCTGGGTATTGGTCCTTGAGGTTAAATATTTTGTAATATTTTTTTATCAGAGAAGAGTGCAGAACTATCAGTAGTCTAATGAGGATTCCACCTAACTACTTCTAAAAGTGGGTCCGGAGATACTGTAGAGGTGGTCCGGTCTGGATTTTCCTTGCACTACTTTGACCAAAAATATGTGCATGAGATGCTAGCATGATGCTAGGGAACGAATGGTGCTCGGAACACTGCACCAACCCACCACCTATCTATCCCAGACCCATTTTTAGAACACATGCCAGTCCTTTCACTCTCACTCTGGTGAACCCCTTTCTGATACAAGCCGGAGCTGCACAACAATTTCTGATAATTTGCAAAGAACAAACAAAAAAATCCATATACATAATTCATAAATTCCATACACCAAAATGTTTACACTATTCTTTTCATCTTCAAATGTCACCACAATTTAATGTTTAGAGAGTCATATAATTACCCCCTCAGTAACCAGATTCCAAAGCAAATCGTTTGTATATTATTCAAGGTATGTTGGTATAAGTAGTGAGTATCGCAGATGTTAAGGTTAAGGATACATATGATCAATTTTGAGATGAAGACAAATAAAATAAAGTAGTATAAGAAGGTAATAATGGTATGTTGGAGTAAACTAATTATCAATCTAAATCAGTGAAGGGTTATTTGCTCGACCATTTGAGATTATTTTTTTTCCTTCAATAATGTGACAGTATAACTTTGAAACAATTTTTCATCAACGTGTAAAGTATCACCATATTTCTGTTTCTCATTCTCATTTAATCTAATTTTTAGAAATTAGAAAAATATACACATTAAACCGAAGTCGAAAAATGGTTGCCCAAAACCCATAAAATATGAGAGTAATGGACTTGTAAACTAGATGACTGCTGCAGTAATGGTCATCAATTTTTATGGACTCGAAAAACCAAACTTGTATTGGCTTTGTATTACTTGTTATGATCAGAAGAATAGACCGCAACGGTTGCCAACATGATTAATTAAACTTGATGATATTCTCTGGTGAAGATCCAATTCGTATGTTTTGTACTGTATATTCTAAAAGTTAATCTAATTTTTCAGTTAGCATTACTTTTCAAAAAAGAGAGACGTACCGAGGGAAAAACATAGGCGAAACCGGGGTGGATTAAAAAAGTGGTGGGCCCCACATCTTTTATAACCGGCCCCCCTGTTAACTCCCCCCGGGGCCCACAAACTGTGAGGGCTCGGTTTTAGGGGAGTTTTCCCCTCGGTACGTGTAGCAGCCCTGATTACTTTTTCAGTGAAAGGATTAGTTGGACTTAATGGGATAAAATATGGGAGTTAATGAGGTGGTCCAGTGTTTTCAACCAAGTGAGTGATTACTGTGGAACCCAACCTGAGTTTTGCTAGTGCTCTGCGAAGGGTGTGTAAACTGGGCTAGCACGAGCACAACCCATCCCAACACGTTAAAATATAAGAATATTTCAGCTCAGTATGTGACTTAGCTCAGCACGACACAACACATTAGTTTTATGGGACATGATGGGCTATACTAATCGGCATAATAACTCAGCACAGCGTGCGGCATGGATAAGCACGTGACACGACACAACATAACACAATGCGCGGCATGGATAACATGTTAAATAACACGTAATAATATGTATAAAATACTACACAACATGGCGCGATACGTCACGTTTTGTGTATAATTAAAAAATAAAAACTTTTATTCCAGCCAATTATTATCATTTTATTATCGTTATGTTGACTTATTTCCATAACAACACATATGATACCTAAATATTTGAAAAATATTTATATTGCAAAACGTAAAATAAATGTACCCGACACAGCACAATACAAGACATCACGTTTATTTTTCTGGCACGGCACAACACAACACGCTATCTGGATAGCACAGCAGGGCACGTCTAAATTTTCGACACATCACAACACGACACACAACATGTTAAACACGTGATTTCCTGGGCTAGGCTGTGCTAGACCAGCACGTTTTACACCTCTAGCTAGGTGTAGATCCTAAACAGTTTCTTAAACATGCGTCCACAACCAATTCTTGAGCTTAAAATCATTGGAATTTGAGTTTAGTATCAAAGATATGTGCATGACTAAAATCCTTAAATCAATGACGAAATACAAGATACATAATCTTGATCGGGAAAACCAAATCCATAATTCTGCTCACCAAAATACACCATGCATTTTTGTATTCATATTCTTCACTCAGACGGTCCTCATTGCTGAGTTGTTCGGTCTTATGTACTATTATTGCCACTAGATTTTATGCCCGACCATATTTTTGATTTGGCGAAGCCGTCGCCATGCATTTTTGATTACCGGATTAAGGAAAAATAATGTATATACTACAGAGTTAAAATCGAATTCGTTAATACTGTCTTAAGATTCTAAATCGTAAATACTTACTAATTAATGTTGACAGGATTAGCTTAATAACCTAAATTTGATAGTGACTAGTAATTATATGTCCTGTAGCTCCTGCTAAAGTACTCATTACCGGTACCATTTACCCACCTAGGTTTGACCACAAAAATTAATTAACTCATCGAGCATAACATATCATGGTCCTATCTTTTTACCGAGTTTTACACTCTTCTACTGTAGTAATACTGCTCTGTTCAGTCCTTGGTAGTTAGTCACATCATTTAACTAGGCATGCTCCCTATTTAATATTGGATGGTTCCACAAAAATGCTCCCATTAGGTTGAAGCTCTGACATATTTTGTACTTCAAAACGCATGGTATCGCCGTGATAAAAGGAAGATATTATGGAGACAAATATCTTCACGTTGGCATTCATTGTTTGCCTGCACACAATGAGGTCGCAAAATTGAAAATTGACTTGTTTGGGGTTGCGTCTCCTAAAATCATTTTTGGAAGGGGAAAATCTTTAGAAATGTATTATCTCGAGAAATGTATTATGTTAGGATCCTAGGTCGGGACTGACGGGGCTCAAATAGAGAAACAACAGTTGTTAGGAATGAATTATGCTACCAACATACAATATTTTCCTTTACAAACAACTATTACCATTTGAGACAAGAAGAAAAAAAAAAAAAACTTTAGAAATGTATTATCTCGAGAATATAGTATAATTCTACCTAGCGAAAGGAAGAGAATAAGCATCACATAAACAAATCTAAAGGTGGTCCACCGACAACTTGGGTCGATCATGAAACTCTTATCTTTCACGAGATCGATCGAGATGTTCCGTGAGCATGACATTTATGCTTATGCATGCATGGCTTAATTGATAG
Source organism: Papaver bracteatum (assembly GCA_023529315.1). Taxonomy (NCBI): domain Eukaryota; kingdom Viridiplantae; phylum Streptophyta; class Magnoliopsida; order Ranunculales; family Papaveraceae; genus Papaver; species Papaver bracteatum. Next base: position 447,112 of record JAJJWX010000478.1, on the reverse strand, counting down.
CATCTATGGAAAGAGAAATCTAAATCCTACGCCCGCTGCTGGAGATTTTTGCCGCAAAAGGACTTTAAAAAATCGCCCAATTTCACGTATATAGTCAACGTACTATTGAATTCCAGAAACAATATACATGAGCAAAAAGGCAAAATTTAACCAAAAATAATGACGCCCATGTCCCAACAAACAACTACATGATGAATGCAATTGGAGCATTTTTTTGGAGTGCACTACAGGAGGCGAGGAAATCCCCCTTGGGAGTACACTTATTGGCCCAACCTTTTTCGAAGAAGTGCTCGCTCCCAACATTCACAACTCCCTTCAATGGGACAGGCGATGCCATATAACATCTCAGGTTATACCGCATGACATTAATCCAGTAGAGCCACTATGATGTTGTTATGTGTGTATTTTTTTCCGGCTAGTCTAAAAGATGAAGCCTTGATGTGGTTTAATAACCTACCGAAGGAGTCGGTCAGGTCCTTTCCCTACCTATCCGAATTATTCCTGGAGACATACATATATAATAGCAGATATAAACCATAAATAGACATGCTATTTCAACTAGCCCGAGGACCAAATGAGTCACTCCGATCGCTAGTAACACGATGGAGGAAACTGTGTGCCGAGATTGGAAGGGTCCCAGAGGCCTATGCGATCTTAGGCTTCAAAAAAAGTCTGAGAAAGACTGATCCGATATTCATCCGCATGTACGAGACTATGCCACGAAAACTAGGAAAGTTGCGGGAGATCCAAGAAGATTAATACATAGCCCTAGAAGAGCTTCAAGATGGCACTTACGATAAATTGGTGAAAGGAGCCGATGTGGTGGAACCGCAGAACTCCCAGATGCCGGACCAAGGAGCAAGACGACCCAACAATGGGTCTACATAATTCGATAAGCATCATAGTGGGGGATGGAGAGGTAGATACCCAGCCCGAAATAAAAAGGAAAATTTTGTAGACCCTGTCTACACGAAGCTAAACGTTCCCATATCCGAGATCCTCAAAAAGATCGATGGGAAGTACAAAATCACTTACCCCTGAAATAGAGGACAACAACCAGAACGAGCTAAAAATCGCACTGAATTTTGTGAGTTCCATAAATTCCATAATCACACCACAGACTCTTGCAGAGATCTGAAGAAGATGATACAAGATATGATAAATGAAGGTAAACTTCAGGAGTACATCGCGCAACCAGCGATTGAACTCTCTACGAGGGAACCTATTCATCATGTAGAGATACCCCGAGAGGTACAACACCTAGGGTGCAACACGATATCACACTCGGCTACTACCTTTCCCACACCCGAAGGAGGTATTACCGGATGGATACATAAGCGCGATTTCAAAGGTGATGAAGTTTTTAGCATAGCAAAAGAACCTCCTATTGAGGAGTGGATGAAAATACTTATTAGCTTCTCAGAATCGGAGGCACCTGACGAAGGATGCAACCATAACGATCTGCTGGTGGTAATCATGGCCATTGCAATCCCTGAGTACGAAGGGGAGGAAGAAACATCCAAGATGCTTCCATGGGCCATGCCTAAGATACTGATAGACGGGGGAAGCTCTGTTGAGATATTGTTTTACGAAACATTTAAACAAATGGGCTTCCAAGACGAGTGCTTGATTCCCTCCACCTATAATATATTTGGGTTTAACAGATCGTCAACTCGACTAAGAGGTGAAGTCACATTGGAGATTCTAGTGGTACAAATCCTCACTCTAACCACTTTCTATGTAGTAGACGTAACCTCGCCTTACACAGCCATCATCGGACAATCTTGGATCCATGGGATCAAAGGAGTGGCCTAAACTTATCACCAAAGGATAAGGTTCCCTACTGCTACGATATGCACAAACAATATAAGGAAAAAAGGGCTTAGAATAATAACTTCCAGACTATCATTACTGCTTATATAGAGGTAACAAGTAAAACAAAGCGCTCGGAGAATAAGACGACCATGGAAAATGATCTTACCCCACCTTCACCAAGAGAGTTCATATAGCAATTAAAGAACCTCTCCGATGTTGGAGAGCCTGGCCCAAATCCTTGGCCCAGATTATTATCCTAAATAGATGAACGCTTAATATATACCACAATCCGCACTATTGACATGACTGATAGATGCAAATCTAAGTCGTATCCCAGGACATTGGCCAAGAAGGAAGTCAACTATGATGGCCCATCCGAACAAAACATCTAGAATGTCCAACTGGGGGTAACAATTACTTTATAAATTGGGTAGGGACACCCACCTCAAGGCATAAAAAAGTTATGCCAGAAAATGATCATGGAAGCGATCAAACTGATTCCTCCAATAGGCATGAACCAATAAGGCGAGAGATGCAAAGGACGGTGCTAGAACCCCCAGAGGACAACAAAGAAGGAAAATGCCAATAATAAGGGCAGCCAGAAGCCCCATTCCGAACGACTGATAGATACCATATCTAAATACGAACAACTATCAATCATAGACGAATACACAGGTTATAAACCAGTTTCGCTCAATAAACAAAGCCAAGAGCATAGCTCCCTATCCCTAATCCGAAGTCCATCCATCTATCTTAATGAGGCTATCACAGACATGATCAAGATGAGACTGGATGAACAAAGGGTGGGACGGTGTAATCAATTATGCAACATGTTATGGGCCTTCCGAACAGCTCGAGCTAGAACTGCTGAGCTGGCACCATTCGTTGTCATGTACGATTAAACATCACTTATGCTGACCAAGGCTAAAGAAAAGAACTTCATCGCAAGATTACCACTCGGCGAGCCAGGTACTCTCGAGGAAAACCGAGAAACAGCCATACACGAGGTGGGCAATCTTTCTCAAAGAACAATCCGTGACTACAATACATATAATCATCGGACTAAGAACTGGTGCAAGACCCTGCCCAATCATAGCAAGGCAAGAAAATTTACTCCCATCGGGGAAGGACAGTCAATAGCTAAGGCAACAAACGAGGCACATGAATTTCCAAGACCCGAGGGGGAAGCAATAGAATACCCATGGATTAACAAACACCTCAAGCTCTATAACGCTTAAACATCTTACCTCTTAGAAGGGGAAAATCTGAAAGTGGAGCCCCAGTCCATACATGTAATAGGTCGTGAGGCCGTACCAAATGTACTCAGGGTTTATAAACCCTCTTTTGAGAATAATAAAATTAACCTTTTGTGCGAATCGCTTTACCTGCTTTAATTTTTCTCTTTTTTTCCTTAATTTTTTATTATTTACTTCTTTAATTTTTTTACTTTAATTTTCTTCTTTACTTTTTCTTGCATTTACATATAGCTTTACCCATCTTATATTCCATTTACAACTAAAGACCATACAGAATATGGCGCGGTGCTAGCCATACCTTCCATTCCACAACGAATAATGTAGGTACAATACCTAATTAAGCTGCCTAACACGGAAACAGACTTAGGGCAATGGCATCTAGCCAACGAAGCATGATGAAGCGGTGGATACCCTACGCTACCTAACACGGAAACAAACCTAAGGTAATTCCATTACGATCTAGAAATCATATGATGTCCTGCCATACCTGGAGATACCCAGACTCAAGGTACTTACCTTTGGCTAAGGAAAGAATCACTTGATCGAGGTATTTCCCTCCGAACGACGGTTAATAAATAGGTAGACTCACACGAATAATCACCTAACATAGGGGCAAGTGTAACCTAAACTGGACACTAATAAATACAAGCCCATGAAGGCATCACAAAAAAGTCAAGAAGGAAAAGTGCCATATCTAGAATCCAACACCGTAAGAGATGACTAATCCAATTATGGAGCTGATCACTCCTTGGATTTTCCACCCATGGTTGGACCCATAGAAAGCACATAATATCCTAAGATCCAACAGATATAAAAAAAACAAGAGACATAATCCAACACGATGTCATAACAAAACTACAGAACAAAAGGGAAAGTCTAATTGCCTCCTACATATGAGGACTTGCCAAAATATGATTCATGAAATAATGCCTCCAAAAACATATGAGGACTTTCCTACCAAGCAATGTTATCTCGAATCACACATACTAGATTAGAAGTGCCAACATTATAACTAAGAATAACCCCGAACAGAGGGACTATTTCAGTACGAAAAACTTAGAAGCTCAAGCCCCCTCCTGATTACCATCATATTGATCGGTCTCCATCCCACCACCAGCACCTTGATATGTCTCCATCCGATCCTCGACGACCTCGGAAGAAATCTTCTCAGTCTCGAGTTGCAAAGGTGGAGGAGGGGTCGCAACACTAGCAGCGGCAACAACCATTTGTCGGTCGTGAAGAACCGCAACCTTACAATCTTTGGTAATCAATAGTTTGTACTCAGCACGAAGATCGCTCAGCTGCTGATTCTTATCAGCACGTTCAACCTCTAGCTCCTTCTCATGATTACTCACTAGCACATTTAGCTCCTCATCAAGTCTTTTTTGGAAACTTTTGTTTCCTCCAATTATCCCTCTAGCTCGGCAATACGCCTACGGGCCACTGCAAGAACAATCAAAAGAGGGTCAACACAATAATGTTCGCTACGAAAACTTAAAAGATGCTAAATAGCAACCTTCATGCTCAACGAAAACTAAGGCTAAGGTTTGTTCTACTTGGGACTTTTGTCTATATAGGGCACTAGTTTGTGCCTCAACAGGAGTTATGGCTGCATCGCTAGAGGAGAAAGACAATAAATGCCTATCACGCTCCTTTTCGAGCTGAAGATAGTCTCGCTTAAAATGCAGTAACTCTTCCTTATCATCCTCGGCCTGACCAAGTAATGGCATGTGCTCTGACTTCCATTCAACCAGTTTATCTTTCTGACTTAGTAGAAGTTTGATCTCATCCATCCGAGTTACATCCACCTGTTTGGCCGTATCCAGCATCTCACGAAGCTCAACGATACGATCTCAATGTACATCTACATCCTACTGAAGTTTAGCATTCTCATGCTCTAAGGCGTCAATTTTTCACTGACGAAATCTCACATCAAGCTTCAAATCACATATTTCCCTAACATACCTATGACCGGTATTATCTAACTTCTCCTCCGAATGTTTGATGACGGCTGCCAATATAGGGGGACTAATTCAGAACTCTAAAAAACCTATCATGGTAGTAAAAACAAGAAACCAAGAAGAGAAATAAATACATTCTTGGTCTTTCTTGTCTTGATGAAGGGACAAGTTCTCCTCGTGAGATATCTGCACAACAAGTCAAATATTCTGAATCTCGTTTTTAGCCTCCCTAGCTCGTCTTCTAGCAACACGAGTATCGGAGAGCATGCGGACATGAAGGTTATTGCTCTAGTAAACCAGACAACACCTCCAATATTAGAAAAATTTCAACTGGAGTAACCGTACGACAAAATATCATTATAACTCATAAAAACTTTGGTACATACCGCTAATACGAGCTGCTGCTGAGCCGACCTTGGAAAAGTAGTCAAAATACGAGCCTGCTCGTCCTCACTCATCCGAGCATATTGCTCCGATCACAACACCTTCATTTCCTTGGAGCCATCACCAAAAATCACACTAGACGAGCCAGAAGGAGCAGAAGGAAACCCACCAGCAAGAGCAATTTTCACACCAATACCACTACTCGGAACAACCGGAACAATACCAACACCAGCTCGAACACTCGCTCCGGAAGTGACGCCCTTGCCAGCAGGATTACTCGCCCTGGGCATCCTCACATCCGATATCGGAGCAGTGCTACTAGGACTGGTAGGATCCTTTGACAAGGCCTGGTCAAGATCATCAAATAATGAATCTCCAAGATCCACCAAATCACCTTCCCTAAGTAGAGCATCAACATCGATGCCAAGAGACTGTTCTTCCATCGTAGGAGTAGTGGATGGACCAGAACCATCAGTAACTCTCCTCCTCTGCATAGACATTCAAACAAACATCATATACGAATCCATAAGACAACGACAAGGTATATATACATTAACCATATAACAATATCTTATACCTTAGCATCCTCAACACCTCGGGTAGATTGAGAATAACGCCTACGAGGAGCAATCCACTTGAGCACCCATGGTTTATAAGCCAGCAGATGAACGTGCATCTCGGTAATCCCGGGAAGAACATCACCAACCTCATTTCAGCCATAAATATAGGGTCCCACAATTCGGAGAGGGGCAACACACCACTTGGGATCGTGCATCTTACGAAGCGTCAACTGAGTAGGATGAGCAGGATCCAAATCGGACATCAGAGGGGGGCCTCAGAGAGGATTCCGAGGTCTAGATATTTCAATTCCAAAACCGTCGAAGGTATCGGACTGATGACACCAATAGTTATCCACGAAGGTAGTAGGAGAATAATACTCCCTTTGCTCGGGCATACACTGGTTTAACCCGTGGTCCGTAACCTTACCCATACTTCGCCGATTACACTCTCGCATGTAACTATTAAAGTTGCCATTCGGCTGAAAAATCGCTCGTTGAGGGGTGAGCAGAGTAAGTACCTCGTATTGAAAGGAGTCGAGCGGGCAATACAGAAGGAGACGAAGGCCAGCATCTAGTTGACCAACCGCAATGATGATCTCATTCATACCACCAGGGTTCTCCTCGAAAAGTAACCAGAGACAGAACTCCGGCTTGACCTTCCGGCGTAGAAAAACTAACCTCAAACTTTTGAAGATGATATTTTGTCTTCACCATATCTAAGAAGTCGGCATCAGACATGCCGGAAGAATGATTAGCACTTGGGTTTCTAACTGGTATCTTATCAGAACTGCCAAAGCCAAATAAAAGAATAAAAACTGAGATTGATGCTGGAAAAAATGGAGAAAATCACGGCGACTGTAAAAACTTCGAAATAACAGAGCAGTGGTAAAGATCATTACTAACCAAACAAGAACTCTAAAAGTTCAAAAAGGCGAAACATATTACTGACAACAACAGAAGACAAGAAGAAACAAAAAGGAGAAGAGAATCTCTTACCGTCTCGGTGGCCTCGAATGAGAATTTATACCAGACATAATGAGTCTCCTAATGGGTAACAAAGAGTTAAGAAGGAGAAGCAAAAGGCAAAGGAAAGAGAAGATGAAAAATCCCTGAACTCTGAGCGTGAGAAGTAAAGACATTTTTTTTCCCAAAATATTTTATAAGAAACCAAAGGATAACCAACAGGCGCCTCAAAACGCATTAAAGTACAGACGTGGCGGAATTCTCGGATATGGCGAAAAGGACGGGAAGGTTATAAAGTATTCTCCCCATCATGCCCTTGGAAAGTTACGAAGAAAAGGAGCAAAATTTGAGGGTAAAATACCCGATGGACACGTGTCAACATCTCAAGGGATGGTTTCATGATGAGATGATAAGATAGGAGCACCGAATCATACTCTATAAAGATGATCTCGTCTGAATCGAGACACCTTCCACACTCATCGCATGAACGACGCGTGTGAGGAATGGTCTAATCGATTCAGATGGTCAACTCAAAAAAGTAGCACCGCATTTAATGAAAGATCAGAAGAGTCGAGGGCGAGTCTATATCACAAAAGAAGATTTAGACTACCTATACTATAACTCGTAGATGAAGTAGCACGAGGATCTCCAAAGAAGAGCTTCACGATTACGAACAGGGCGAGATAACTCGGAGAGGATAACTTAGCATACCATCACGAGGGATAGTATAGAACCAGTCCGAAGAGATGAAGATGACGAATGATGACTCCAAGAGCTCGGCGAGGCCTGACCTTCACGAGTTTATTTTGTCTATAAATACCAGTCCATCTATAAGGAGATGGACAAGTTAGTTTATGTATTCTTAGATGGTCTTTCTATAGAGAATTCCTGAGAGAGATATAGAAAGAGAGAAAGTGAGAGATCTTAGTGAGATTTGTACCTCTTTCAAGGGTAAGTCCTTATGATTAATAAATAAAACATCTTCTCTCCCATGGATGTAGGTCTCCATGGCCGAACCACGTTATATGCTTGTGTTAATCTTTACTTTCATGTTCTTTAGATCTTTTTTATCTTCTTATCTTGAATGTTAGATAGATTATAGTCTTTTCATTTGTACGGATGTAGTCATCAGAAAAGATGCAACTACAACTGAGATTGTATACCCAAACAAGTAAAAAACAATTCCTCGACTAGTATTCAAACACGCTTTCCTACAGGGCCATTCCTGAGAGACTTTTGTCCCGAAACGGGATTATTTTTTTTTTTGTTACCGCTATATATAGTTATTTCTTTTTATTGCACAAGATAGTAAAGGACTCAAACATCAATCAACGTTCTTAATGGATGAATCGTATAAGCATACGAGAAGATGTTCTTAATGGATGAATCGGATAAGCATACGAGAAGATGACCAATACAAATCAATGACTCAAAATTTATCAAGACATGATTACCTTAGAGCGTATGCAGCGGACGACCAAGAGTAAAAATTTGGTCTTTAGCAGAGACGTAGTGGGACGGAGTAAAGATTAAATCCCAGACCATACCAAATTTCCAGACCAAATTTGGTCCGCGACCAAGACCAAACTTAAATTTAGTCGGGCGTTCGTAAACTTAACGCCCACACCCGAAGCACGTAAACTTAACGCCCTACACCAAGCGCACACAAGTTCACGCCCCACACCGAGCGCACCTGAAGTCACCGCCCCATTTTTTCTCTTTAGCATGGGGCGTTAACTATAACAACGCCCCATTTTTTTTATTTTAATTAGTATGGGGAGGTAACTATACCCCGCCCCATATTACTCTTTTTTTTTTTTTTTTTTTTTTATTACGTGAACAGCGTCTCCGGGTCATCAGGCGTAAACTATATCAACGCCCACACCGAACGTAATCTTTACCAACGCCCCACACCGAGCGTACACTATATCAATGCCCCGCACCGAGCGTAATCTTTACCAATGCCCCACACCGAGCGTAATCTTTACCAACGCTCGACCAAATTTACTCGCCCCACACTGCTTCACTCAACGGACTAAACCCAAATATGGTCTTTTTTTTACTCTTTAGTCTTTACTCTTAATCGCACCGCTGCAGACGCTCTTAGACGACTATATATATAGCTTGCTCAAGTCCGTGTCCAATTGTTGGAAGTGTTTTATCGAGAATAAGAAAGCTCTTTGTCAATTTAAGTTAAAGTCCTAATGTTATATTAAGTTCCTACCCCTATAATTTATTTTAATAATATCCAGGTCCCCGGAAGAAACAAATTCTACAAAAGCACCCAACTGTGATCCTAAGACTTGTTTCCCCAAAGTGAGGCTTTCCCTGCTTACGCCTTGGGCCGGGGCCTGTTTCCTGTTCTTAAATCTTCTTGGCAAAAGAAAGCAGCTAAGATTCGGACGGACTACATTGCCTACTTGGAATGGAGTCCAAGAAGACGTTAACAAAACTTGATTTACAGAATGGCTGTTGTTTCATTTACGCCATCCAAGTTGCAGTCCTCATATAAGAAGGATACCCTACCTGCAAATAACCAAACCAAATCAAAGAAAACACATATATGCCTGACAACCATTGTTAGCCTTCACTCATGTCATATCTTATAAATATTGATATAGATAGACAAACAAATGGGACCATAGTTGATGATGCAAATAATCTTTAAAAAAAACTTTCATGGACGTAAATTTCTAGCTTCTAAAGTAGAATCAAACACTAGCCAACTAAATCAGTTTTATTAATGAAGCATATCTGTTCATTAATAAATATCAAGCATATCCTAAATCAGTTCACCATATAAACCCCATACTTTTGATGTGGGAACTGTACATACATCACTCTTCCACGGCCTATTAACGTCCTGTTTTTTTAGGACATGATGTTCAGTATAAATATCAAGGTTTCCAGCTGCTGGTGCTTTGCAAAAGAAATACAGAAAATAATAAAGCATTTACAACAGAAATTCAAAACATTAGATACTGATTTGGTTATTGCCTCGGTACCCAAATCAAGCAGTAGTAAAGGAATTACTGTTTGCGGCAGAAGTAACCCTTGCCACGAAGAATTAACAACAGAGAAAAGATCTACTCAGCCAAAAAAAACAACAACTAGGTAATGTAACATAAGCAATTCATAGATGATGCTATAGAAAAACTATACAGCTACTTGAATGATCTTTGAAACAGATTTTTGTTTTCTAAATTACCCAAATATAGTCTTTCAACCTGATCATCTTTTTTTTTTCCCTTCATTATTTGATCTGGCTAGTTGAGAGCCTTTTTCAAAGGATTAGGTCTAGTGCGAGGCGGAAGGTAAAATATCGGATCAAGCTCCATCTTCAAAGGATAATCCTCTATGTTGCTGGCTTTCAGTTCAAGCGTTTCAACCTCCCATTTAGCCTTTTGGATCAGGGGAAGGGCTCCAGGGATGGTGACTTCATCAACTGTAGCTGAGATGTGACGGGTAACATGGCTGAACAAATTTCGCTCCTCCTAAGAAGTATCCGTCACATTCCATAGAACTAATAGGTTTGCTGCCATCTGTTGAAGATTTTCAAGCTTCTCCATCTTATCTTTCTTTAGAGTTATTACTGTCTTTGCCAACTTCGATAAAGTTTCATGACTGATGCTCTCGGATTGTAACCCAATTAAGCTTGGGTGGATCTCCTTAAGGACACTGAACAAGTCCATCCCCAATACAGAGAAGGGATCACGCAGAGTGCTTACAAAGTCGAGAACCTTATTATACAACTTATTAGTCGACAAGTCATCCTCGTTAACTGTGGAAGCCTCTGCATGTTTGGAAAGTTTGGAATTCCCAGCAGATTCCCCAAGTATATTTTAAATCTGTGATTGCACATCGGAAGACTCTGTTAGAAAAAACGTTTTTAAAAGTTGAATTAAAAATGCATTAACCATGTTTTGATCCCAAGACCTTATGCTCCCTAGATGTTTTTTCATGTGAATGAATAAAACATTAGTCCCATATAGACTAAAACATTTAGAGTTTTAGACTTAAATAGCATTGGTTTAGCCTTAAGGGCATGGCCCTTTGGGTCTTTAGACCTTTGTGTATGGGGAAAGCCCTAGACTATGGCAAGGTTGCCTAAACCTTATTGCATTTCTTATTGCCTTTCCCGTTCACGCGGTGCTTAACACAGAAGCACGCACGCTCGCTCGGCTCGGCTCGGCGTGAGAGGGACCTCAAACTATTGCTTAAGTTTTGGGAAGTATCCTGCTGTACTGGAAGGGTATTGTGATGCCAACTGGATATCAGACTCAGAAGAGTGCAAGTCTACTAGTGGGTACATCTTCTTACTTGGAGGTGCATGTGTCTCATGGAAGTCTACCAAACAGACATGTATAGCTAAATCCACTATGGAGTCTGAATTTATAGCCTTGGAAAAAGCTGGAGAGGAAGCTGAATGGATACGATGTTTCCTGGGAGGAATTCCACTCTGACCCAAGCATGTGTTTTCAATCGCAATCCACTGTGACAGTAAAGCTGCTCTTGGTTGCGCAAAGAACAATGTATACAACGGGAAGTCTATACATATACGAAGAAGACACAAGACGGTGAAATAACTACTCTCTACTGGTATTATCTCGATAGACTTTGTAAAATCCAAAGATAATCTTGCGGATCCTTTGACGAAAGGCTTAACCAGAGAGGAAGTTAAATTTACATCGAGGGGGATGGGACTTAAGCTCATTGAATAAATCACCATGAAGGATACTCAACCTTGTGATTGGATTTCCAAGATCAAGGTTCAATGAGACAACTAATTTATGGTGATATTGGGAAAGAACTATCTTTGTCCCTCCCTATGGTGTAATCTGTGCGATAGTCTTTGCTGCGAAATAAAGGATGATCTTTTGCGATCTTAATGGGTACCATGGATTTGATTAAAGCGGGGTGTGGCGGGACACTCTTTATGGACTCACCTTTGTGGATGTTGGAAGTGGGGCCGCTTCCTATGAGAATTTGAGAAATGATTCTCTAGAGACATTCATTAAGTCCGGGATTTTAGCCCACAGCCAAAATGGGCACAACCGCAAGAGCTTGGCAGCTGTTTTCATCGGTTGAGGCATCAAGTGTGGATGTTATTTCTCAATTGCATTTATTGTTGGCGGTTCAAGACATTGCGTTCACCGTATCAACAAGCAGTTCAGGTAACCTCTCACTAAGTTAAGGTTCAATCTTTGGGACACCTTAGCCTATATTGTTGCCTTATGTTTTCTAGTGTTTTATCGACATGTTTTATTATTCATGTGGGGGATTGTTAGAAAAAACATTTTTAAAAATTTAATTAAAAATGCATGAACCATGTTTTGATCCCAAGACCTTATGCTCCCTAGATGTTTTTTCATGTGAATGAATAAAACATTAGTCCCATATAGACTAAAACATTTAGAGTTTTAGACTTAAATAGCATTGGTTTAGCCTTAAGGGCATGGCCCTTTGGGTCTTTAGACCTTTGTGTATGGGGAAAGCCCTAGACTATGGCAAGGTTTCCTAAACCTTATTGCATTTCTTATTGCCTTTCCCGTTCGCGCGGTGCTTCGCACAGAAGCACGCACGCTCGCTCGGCTCGGCGTGGGCGTGGGCGTGGGAGTGGGAGTGGGAGTGGGTGTGGGTGTGGGTGTGGGTGTGGGTGTGGGTGTGGGTGTATCCGACCCATCCTTTCTTTTTGCTGAAATTTACCACACATGTAAAGAATTTTATTCTTTGCCTTCTCGGTTTTGGATATCCGACAGCCTCGAGAAGCATCTTCTTTCAAGCGTGTCACACGGTTTTCTTGACACCTGTACACACTGTTTTCCTCGAGAAGAATCTCGCAAATTTTGAATGCGTGTGCACTGTTCTTTTAACGCGATTTTTACCTTACTTTTGCAACGTTCGAGATGCGTGAATCACGGATGATCTGTCGTGCTTTGGATTCTCTTCCAACGTTCGAACATTTTCTTGCTATAAATACGAGTTGTAAACTTCATTTGTAAACCATACCTTTCAGAACTCTTCTCTTGAAAATCTTCTTCTTTTCTTATGCTTTCAGAAACAATTTTTTTTTTTTACTGAAACATAAAATCGAGTTCTTATCTTAAACAAGTTGTAGTTTACAGAAACATAATTTTGTATAACTACTTCTTTGTTTACAGAATATTAGTTTACATAAACTTTATTTTCAGAAATTGTTTTACACAAACATAAATTAGTTTTTAAATTTCTCTGAAACTATTTGAGTTTCGATTTGTATTTTTGTTTTATTTATGCTGCCAAGTTCTAAGGGTTCTCTCTGTGTATGCTACACATAGAGGAGAACTAACAGTAGTTGTATCCTGGAGGTAATTTGTTAATTGATATAGCATCTCAGAGGAGTAGCATGCAATATTACCTTTAGCTTAGCGTATCTCATACGTGCCTCTACTAAGTTTATTGAGTTATTTGTTACTACTATCAAGTAATCTAAGTATTATTTCCCATTTGCATTCGATTATTGTAATTAATTCCAACAATCTAAAGGTAATATCGTGCCTTATTGTAATACTGTAATATTCGTTGTTGTAAGAACATGGGAAAGAATACTGTAGAAAAACCACCAAAATTCAGTGGTAAGGACTTTAAGAGATGGCAGTCTAAAATGCTATTCTTCCTAAACGACCAAAGGTTAGATGGATATACTTTAGAAAAACCCTCGAGAAAACTTCATCGCCGTGGTAATGAAGATAAATTGGGCAGGTGGAATAGGAAGAATTATTTGTGCAAGAATCATATTCTTAACTGTCTTGATGACTCCTTGTATGACTTCTATAATGCAAAAGAAGATTTTAATGCTTTTGATTTATGGGAAGCTCTAGAAGAAAAATATCATGATGAAGCTGCTGGAAGTAAGAAGTTCTTGATGGCTAAGTTCTTAAAATACAACATGACTGAAGAAAAGCCTGTGGTAGAACAGTTCGTCGAACTTCAACTCCTCATCAACGAGATTCTTGCTGAAGGCATAACTTTTGATGAAGCTCTACAAGTATCGGCTGTGATTGAAAAGCTTCCACCCTCATGGAGCGAATACAAGAGGAGGCTGCGACACAAGACTCGTGAAATCACCATGGTGGAGCTTGGCAAAAAGATCCAGGTTGAGGAGCTTATGTGCAGCAAGGACAAGAGCATGATGCTGAGCAAAAACATGTCCAACAAAGCTCATGTTTTGGACGATAAAGCTGCTTCAAAGAAAACTCCTGGAGAATCCAAGAAAATGGGTAATAGGCGTAATGACGTCGAAAACCCGAGAGGTAACAATTTTAAGCCTAGGGGTGGTGTCACTAAGCACACCATCAAAGGCGACTGTTTTAATTGTGGTAAACCTGGACATATGCTTAAAGACTGTAAGGCCCCTAAAAGGATCAAATATGATCCAAAACATAAAAATAAGGCAAACATAGTAAAGGACTCTAGATATTTCACTGGCATGGTGTCTGAAGACGACCTTGTCTCTAGTATGACTAATGTGAGAGACTGGTGGCTTGATTCTGGAGCCACCAAGCATGTCTGTAAATTCAGAAATGCTTTCTCCTCCTATGCCATAGTAGGAGATGATCTTGGCTTGTTCATGGGAAACTCTTCCACCGCGAAAGTGGTGGGGAAAGGCAAGGTCGAACTGAAGCTAACTTCAGAAAAACTCTCGCATTAAATGAATTATTTTACGTCCCGGACATATGCAAAAACCTTATCTCAAACCATCTTACTAGGAAAAGGTTTTAAGATTGTTCTTTTGAATCTAATCTTGTTGTTATTTCTAAGCATGGTGAATTCATAGGAAAAGGTTATGTTACCGATAACATGATTAAGCTTAGTGTATCTGATTTGAAATTGAATGTTAATGCATCTTATTCTGCTTATGTTTGTGAATTTTCACATGTTTGGCATGATAGACTTGGACATGTTAATCTCAAATCTCTAGAAAGACTTGCTAATTTAGGTTGCATACCAAAAATAAACTTTGATAAAAATCAAAGATGTGAAATCATGTTGAATCTAAATATACAAGAAAACCGTTTAATAAAAGGATTGAACGTAAAACAGTTCCTTTGGAACTAATACACTCGGATTTAGGAGATTTGAAATCAACACCAACAAGAGGTGGTAGAAAATGGTACATCACTTTTATAGATGATTACTCACGATCTTATCAGTTCATCTTCTTAGAAGTAAAGATGAGGCCTTAGAGGCTTTCAAGTTTTATAAACTTGAAGTAGAAAACCAAAAAGGAGTTAAAATTAAAACTCTTAGGTCAGACCATGGCGGTGAGTATGTGATACCCATAGGTGAGTTTTGTAAACATAATGGAATCATTCATGAAACAACTGCACCATATTCACCGAATCGAATGGTGTAGCCGAAAAAAAATAGAACACTCATAGATATGGTAAATGCTATGTTGACAAGTTAAGGGTTATCTTCGAACTTGTGGGGGGAAGCTATCCTCTCTGCTTGCTATATTTTGAACCGAGTTCCATTTAAAAAATCTGATAAAACTCCTTATGAATTGTGGAATGGTAAACAACCTTCCTATGCATACTTTAAAGTGTGGGGGTGTTTGGCCAAGGTGGCCATTCCTCTTCCCAAGAAAACTAAAATAGGACCTAAAACAGTCGATTTTGTTTTCTTAGGGTATCCTGAGCATACAATTGCATACAGGTTCATGGTCATCGATTCGACCATAAAAACATTGGTCGAACACCATATTGGAATCTAGAGATCTTTGTTTTATGAACACATATTTCCTTTAAAGTCCGGACCTCGGAAAAGGGTCCATGATGACCTCCCGGGATGTTCCATCGACTAGTCAAACTCCAACTTTGGAGTATGAGACTGAACCAAGAAGAAGTAAGAGGGTTAGAACTGAAACAAGTTTTGGCCCATTTTTTGACTCTTACGGTAGAGTCCGAACCCCAAACCTACAAGGAAGCTATGACTTCTCCAGAAGCTCCTTTCTGGGAAGAAGCTTCATTAAATGAATGGGAGTCCATTCAGAAAAATGAAACTTGGGAGCTTGTAGACTTGCCTCCTGGAAGTAAATCCATAGGTTGCCAATGGGTGTTCAAAAGGGAACTTAGAACAGGTGGAACTATAGATAAATATAAATCTAGGTTGGTAGCTAAAGGCTATAGACAACATGAAGGATTATATTTCTTCGATACTTATTCACCAGTCTCTAGAATCACCTCGATTAGGATGTTGATTGCTATAGCTTCAATTTATGATTTGCATATACATCAGATGGATGTTGAAACTGCATTTTTATATGGTGATTTGAATGAAGAAATTTATATGGACCAACCTGAAGGCTTTATTGTAAAAGGTTGTGAAAACAAATTTTGCAAGTTGAACAAATCTCTGACAGTTTAAAACAAGCACCTAAACAAAGGGCATGAAAAATTTGATCATGTTATGATAACTAATGGCTTCAAGGTTAATGAATCTGATAAATGTGTTTACATTAAATCATGAATGATTCACATGTTATTGTATGCCTATATGTTGATGATATGCTCATATTAGGTAGTAACCTTGATATTATTAATACCATTAAAAGCATGCTTAGAGATAATTTTGACATGAAAGACTTAGGCCCTACTGATGTAATCTTTGGGATGAAAATCGAGAAAGATGTCGATGGATATAGTCTTAGTCAATCTCATTATCTTGAAACCGTACTAAAGAGATTTAATTATGAAAATGCTAAACCTGCATCTACTCCTTTTGATCCCACTTGTAAATTGAAAAAGAACAAGGGTAAGGGTATTGATCAACTTGAGTATTCTCTCATTATTGGTTGTCTTATGTATTTGATGAACTGTACAAGACCTGATATTGCTTACTCTATGAGTAGATTAAGCAGGTATACTTGCAACCCGTAGGGGGGGATCACTGGAATGCTCTCTTCGAGTTTTACGTTACACGAGAGGGACCTCAAACTATTGCTTAAGTTTTGGGAAGTATCTGCTTGTCTTTGGAAGGGTATTGTGATGCCAATCTGGATATCGACTCAGAAGAGTGCAAGTCTACTAGTGGGTACATCTTCTTACTTGGAGGTGCATGTGTCTCATGGAAGTCTACCAAACAGACATGTATAGCTAAATCCACTATGGAGTCTGAATTTATAGCCTTGGAAAAAGCTGGAGAGGAAGCTGAATGGATACGATGTTTCCTGGGAGGAATTCCACTCTGGCCCAAGCTTTGTGTTTTCAATCGCAATCCACTGTGACATTAAAGCTGCTCTTGGTTGCGCAAAGAATAATGTATACAACGTGAAGTCTATACATATACGAAGAAGACACAAGACGGTGAAATAACTACTCTCTACTGGTATTATCTCGATATACTTTGTAAAATCCAAAGATAATCTTGCAGATCCTTTGACGAAAGGCTTAACCAGAGAGGAAGTTAAATTTACATCGAGGGGGATGGGACTTAAGCTCATTGAATAAATCACCATGAAGGATACTCAACCTTGTGATTGTATTTCCAAGATCAAGGTTCAATGAGACAACTAATTTATGGTGATATTGGGAAAGCACTATCTTTGTCCCTCCCTATGGTGTAACTGTGCGATAGTGCTTCCTGCAGAAATAAAGGATGATCTTTTGCGATCTTAATGGGTACCATGGCTTTGATTAAAGCGGGGTGTGGCAGGACACTCTTTATGGACTCACCTTTGTGGATGTTGGAAGTGGGGCCACTTCCTATGAGAATTTGAGCTGATTCTCTAGAGACATTCATTAAGTCCGGGATTTTAGCCCACGGCCAAAATGGGCACAACCGCAAGAGCTTGGCAAACATTTTCATCGGTTGAGGCATCAAGTGTGGATGTTATTTCTGAATTGCATTTATTGTTGGCGGTTCAAGACATTGCGTTCACCGTATCAACAAGCAGTTCAGGTAACCTCTCACTAAGTTAAGGTTCAATCTTTGGGACACCTTAGCCTATATTGTTGCCTTATGTTTTCTCGTGTTTTATCGACATGTTTTATTATTCATGTGGGGGATTGTTAGAAAAAACATTTTTAAAAATTTAATTAAAAATGCATGAACCATGTTTTGATCCCAAGACCTTATGCTCCCTAGATGTTTTTTTCATGTGAATGAATAAAACATTAGTCCCATATAGACTAAAACATTTAGAGTTTTAGACTTAAATAGCATTGGTTTAGCCTTAAGGGCATGGCCCTTTGGGTCTTTAGACCTTTGTGTATGGGGAAAGCCCTAGACTATGGCAAGGTTGCCTAAACCTTATTGCATTTCTTATTTCCTTTCCCGTTCGCGCGGTGCTTTGCACAGAAGCACGCACGCTCTCTCGGCTCGGATCGGCTCGGGCTCGGGCGAGGGCTCGGGCGTGGGCTCGGGCGTGGGAGTGGGAGTGGGAGTGGGTGTGGGTGTGGGTGTATCCGACCCATCCTTTCTTTTTGCTGAAATTTACCACACGCTTCTCCCACACATGTAAAGAATTTTATTCTTTGCCTTCTCGATTTTGGATATCCGACAGCCTCGAGAAGCATCTTCTTTCACGCGTGTAACACGGTTTTATTGACACCTGTACACACTGTTTTCCTCGAGAAGAATCTCGCAAATTTTGAATGCGTGTGCACTGTTCTTTTAACGCGATTTTTACCTTACTTTTGCAACGTTCGAGATGCGTGAATCACGGACAGTCTGTCGTGCTTTGGATTCTCTTCCAATGTTCGAACATTTTCTTGCTATAAATACGAGTTGTAAACTTCATTTGTAAACCATACCTTTCAGAACTCATCTCTTCTGAAATTCTTCTTCTTTTCTTATGCTTTTAGAAACAATTTTTTTTTTACAGAAACATAAAATCGAGTTCTTATCTTAAACAAGTTGTAGTTTACAGAAACATGATTTTGTATAACTACTTTTTTGTTTACAGAATATTAGTTCTGACGTAAATTGTTTCGAAACATAAATTAGTTTTTACATTTCTCTGAAACTATTTGAGTTTCGATTTGTATTTTTGTTTTATTTATGCTGCCAAGTTCTAAGGGTTCTCTCTGTGTATGCTACACATAGAGGAGAACTAACAGTAGTTGTATCCTGGAGGTAATTTGTTAATTGATATAGCATCTCAGAGGAGTAGCAGGCAATATTACCTTTAGCTCAGCGTATCTCATACGTGCATCTACTAAGTTTATTGAGTTATTTGTTACTACTATCAGTGTAATCTAAGTATTATTTCCCATTTGCATTCGATTATTGTAATTAATTCCAACAATCTAAAGGTAATATCGTGCCTTATTGTAATACTGTAATATTCGTTGTTGTAAGAACATGGGAAAGAATACTGTAGAAAAACCACCAAAGTTCAGTGGTAAGGACTTTAAGAGATGGAAGTCTAAAATGCTATTCTTCCTAAACGACCAAAGGTTAGATGGATATGCTTTAGAAAAACCCTCGAGAAAACTTCATTGCCGTGGTAATGAAGATAAATTGGACAGGTGGAATAGGAAGAATTATTTGTGCAAGAATCATATTCTTAACTGTCTTGATGAATCCTTGTATGACTTCTATAATGCAAAAGAAGATTTTAATGCTTTTGATATATGGGAAGCTCTAGAAGAAAAATATCATGATGAAGCTGCTGGAAGTAAGAAGTTCTTGATGGCTAAGTTCTTAAAATACAACATGACTGACGAAAAGCCTATGGTAGAACAGTTCGTCGAACTTCAACTCCTCATCAGCGAGATTCTTGCTGAAGGCATGACTTTTGATGAAGCTCTACAAGTATCGGCTGTGATTGAAAAGCTTCCACCCTCATGGAGCGAATACAAGAGGAGGCTGCGACACAAGACTCGTGAAATCACCATGGTGAAGCTTGGCAAAAAGATCCAGGTTGAGGAGATTATGTGCAGCAAGGACAAGAGCATGATGCTGAGCAAAAACATGTCCAACAAAGCTCATGTTTTGGACGATAAAGCTGCTTCAAAGAAAACTCCTGGAGAATCCAAAGAAAATGGGTAATAGACGTAACAGACGTCGAAAACCCAGAGGTAACAATTTTAAGCCTAGGGGTGGTGTCACTAAGCACACCATCAAAGGTGACTGTTTTAATTGTGGTAAACCTGGACATATGACTAAAGACTGTAAGGCCCCTACAAGGATCAAATATGATCCAAAACATAAAAATAAGGCAAACATAGTAGAGGACTCGGGATATTTCACTGGCATGGTGTCTGAAGTCGACCTTGTCTCTAGTATGACTAATGTGAGAGACTGGTGGCTTGATTCTGGAGCCACCAAGCATGTCTGTAAATTCAGAAATGCTTTCTCCTCCTATGCCATAGTAGGAGATGATGAGAAACTGTTCATGGGAAACTCTTCCACCACAAAAGTGGTGGGGAAAGGCAAGGTCGAACTGAAGCTAACTTCAGAAAAACTCTCGCATTGAATGACGTACGTATTTTACGTCCCAGGACATATGCAAAAACCTTATCCCAGAAACCATCTTACTAGGAAAAGGTTTTAAGATTGTTGTTGAATCTAATACTGTTGTTATTTCTAAGCATGGTGAATTCGTAGGAAAAGGTTATGTTACCGATAACATGATTAAGCTTAGTGTATCTGATTTGAAATTGAATGTTAATGCATCTTCTTTTGCTTATGTTTGTGAATTTTCACATGTTTGGCATGATAGACTTGGACATGTTAATCTCAAATCTCTAGAAAGACTTGCTAATTTAGGTTGCATACCAAAAATAAACTTTGATAAAAATCAAAGATGTGAAATATGTGTTGAATCTAAATATACAAGAAAACCGTTTAATAAAAGGATTGAACGTAAAACAGTTCCTTTGGAACTAATACACTCGGATTTAGGAGATTTGAAATCAACACCAACAAGAGGTGGTAGAAAATGGTACATCGCTTTTATAGATGATTACTCACGATATCACAGGTTCATCTTCTTAGAAGTAAAGATGAGGCCTTAGAGGCTTTCAAGTTTTATAAACTTGAAGTAGAAAACCAAAAAGGAGTTAAAATTAAAACTCTTAGTTCAGACCGTGGCGGTGAGTATGTGATACCCATAGGTGAGTTTTGTAAACATAATGGAATCATTCATGAAACAACTACACCATATTCACCAGAATCGAATGGTGTAGCTGAAAGAAAAAATAGAACACTCATAGATATGGTAAATGCTATGTTGACAAGTTAAGGGTTATCTTCGAACTTGTGGGGGGAAGCTATCCTCTCTGCTTGCTATATTTTGAACCGAGTTCCATTTAAAAAATCTGATAAAACTCCTTATGAATTGTGGAATGGTAAACAACCTTCCTATGCATACTTTAAAGTGTGGGGGTGTTTGGCCAAGGTGGCCATTCCTATTCCCAAGAAAACTAAAATAGGACCTAAAACAGTCGATTGTGTTTTCTTAGGGTATCCTGAGCATACAATTGCATACAGGTTCATGGTCATCATTTCTGACCATAATAACATTGGTCAAAACACCATATTGGAATCTAGAGATGCTATGTTTTATGAACACATATTTCCTTTAAGGTCTGGACCTCGGAAAAGGGTCCATGATGACCTCCCGGATGTTCCATCGACTAGTCAAACTCCAACTTTGGAGTATGAGACTGAACCAAGAAGAAGTAAGAGGGTTAGAACTGAAACAAGTTTTGGCCCAGATTTTTTGACTCTTACGGTAGAGTCTGAACCCCAAACCTACAAGGAAGCTATGACTTCTCCAGAAGCTCCTTTCGGGAAGAAGCTTCATTAAATGAATGGGAGTCCATTCAAAGAAAACGAAACTTGGGAACTTGTAGACTTGCCTCCTGGAAGTAAATCCATAGGTTGCAAATGGGTGTTCAAAAGGAAACTTAGAACAGATGGAACTATAGATAAATATAAAGCTAGGTTGGTAGCTAAAGGCTATAGACAACAGGAAGGATTAGATTTCTTCGATACTTATTCACCAGTCTCTAAAATCACCTCGATTAGGATGTTGATTGCTATAGCTTCAATTTATGATTTGCATATACATCAGATGGATGTTAAAACTGCATTTTTATATGGTGATTTGAATGAATATATTTATATGGACCAACCTGAAGGCTTTATTGTAAAAGGTTTTGAAAACAAAGTTTGCAAGTTGAACAAATCTCTGTATGGTTTAAAACAAGCACCTAAACAGTGGCATGAAAAATTTGATCATGTTATGATAACTAATGGCTTCAAGGTTAATGAATCTGATAAATGTGTTTACATTAAATCTGTGAATGATTCACATGTTATTGTATGCCTATATGTTGATGATATGCTCATATTAGGCAGTAACCTTGATATTATTAATACCATTAAAAGCATGCTTAGAGATAATTTTGACATGAAAGACTTAGGCCCTACTGATGTAATCTTAGGGATGAAAATCGAAAGATGTCTGATGGATATAGTCTTAGTCAATCTCATTATGCTGAAACCGTACTAAAGAGATTTAATTATGAAAATGCTAAACATGCATCTACTCCTTTTGATCCCACTTGTAAATTGAAAAAGAACAAGGGTAAGGGTATTGATCAACTTGAGTATTCTCGCATTATTGGTTGTCTTATGTATTTGATGAAATGTACAAGACCTGATATTGCTTACTCTGTGAGTAGATTAAGCAGGTATACTTGCAACCCAGGGTAGGATCACTGGAATGCTCTCTTCAGAGTTTTATGTTACCTGAGAGGGACCTCAAACTATTGCTTAAGTTTTGGGAAGTATCCTACTTTGTCTTTGGAAGGGTATTGTGATGCCAACTGGATATCATACTCAGAAGAGTGCAAGTCTACTAGTGGGTACATCTTCTTACTTGGAGGTGCATGTGTCTCATGGAAGTCTACCAAACAGACATGTATTGCTAAATCCACTATGGAGTCTGAATTTATAGCCTTGGAAAAAGCTGGAGAGGAAGCTGAATGGATACGATGTTTCCTGGGAGGAATTCCACTTGGCCCAAGCCTGTGTCTTCAATCGCAATCCACTGTGACAGTAAAGCTGCTCTTGGTTGCGCAAAGAACAATGTATACAACGGGAAGTCTATACATATACGAAGAAGACACAAGACGGTGAAATAACTACTCTCTACTGGTATTATCTCGATAGACTTTGTAAAATCCAAAGATAATCTTGCAGATCCTTTGACGAAAGGCTTAACCAGAGAGGAAGTTAAATTTACATCGAGGGGGATGGGACTTAAGCTCATTGAATAAATCACCATGAAGGATACTCAACCTTGTGATTGGATTTCCAAGATCAAGGTTCAATGAGACAACTAATTTATGGTGATATTAGGAAAGCACTATCTTTGTCCCTCCCTATGGTGTAACTGTGCGATAGTGCTGCCTGCAGAAATAAAGGATGATCTTTTGCGATCTTAATGGGTACCATGGCTTTGATCAAAGCGGGGTGTTGCAGGACACTCTTTATGGACTCACCTTTGTGGATGTTGGAAGTGGGGCCGCTTCCTATGAGAATTTGAGCTGATTCTCTAGAGACATTCATTAAGTCCGGGATTTTAGCCCACGGCCAAAATGGGCACAACCACAAGATCTTGGAAGCTGTTTTCATCGGTTGAGGCATCAAGTGTGGATGTTATTTCTGAATTGCATTTATTGTTGGCGGTTCAAGACATTGCGTTCACCGTATCAACAAGCAGTTTAGGTAACCTCTCACTAAGTTAAGGTTAAATCTTTGGGACACCTTAGCCTATATTGTTGCCTTATGTTTTCTCGTGTTTTATCGACATGTTTTATTATTCATGTGGGGGATTGTTAGAAAAAACGTTTTTAAAAATTTAATTAAAAATGCATGAACCATGTTTTGATCCCAAGACCTTATGCTCCCTAGATGTTTTTTCATGTGAATGAATAAAACATTAGTCCCATATAGACTAAAACATTTAGAGTTTTAGACTTAAATAGCATTGGTTTAGCCTTAAGGGCATGGCCCTTTGGGTCTTTATACCTTTGTGTATGGGGAAATCCCTAGACTATGGCAAGGTTGCCTAAACCATATTGCATTTCTTATTGCCTTTCCCGTTCGCGCGGTGCTTCGCACAGAAGCACGCACGCTCGCTCGCTCGGCTCGGGCGAGGGAGAGGGCGTGGGAGTGGGAGTGGGTGTGGGTGTGGGTGTGGGTGTATCCGACCCATCCTTTATTTTTGCTGAAATTTACCACACGCTTCTCCCACACATCTAAAGAATTTTATTCTTTGCCTTCTCGATTTTGGATATCCGACAGCCTCGAGAAGCATCTTCTTTCACGCGTGTCACACGGTTTTCTTGACACCTTTATACACTGTTTTCCTCGAGAAGAATCTCGCAAATTTTGAATGCTTGTGCACTGTTCTTTTAACGCGATTTTTACCTTACTTTTGCAACGTTCGAGATGCGTGAATCACGGACAGTCTGTCGTGCTTTGGATTCTCTTCCAACGTTCGAACATTTTCTTGCTATAAATACGAGTTGTAAACTTCATTTGTAAACCATACCTTTCAGAACTCATCTCTTCTGAAATTCTTCTTCTTTTCTTATGCTTTCAGAAACAATTTTTTTTTTTACAGAAACATAAAATCGAGTTCTTATCTTAAACAAGTTGTAGTTTACAGAAACATAATTTTGTATAACTACTTTTTTGTTTACAGAATATTAGTTTACAGAAATTGTTTTACAGAAACATAAATTAGTTTTTACATTTCTCTGAAACTATTTGAGTTTCGATTTGTATTTTTGTTTTATTTCTGCCGCTGTTCTAAGGGTTCTCTCTGTGTATGCTACACATAGAGGAGAACTAACAAGATAGTTGTATCCTGGAGGTAATTTGTTAATTGATATAGCATCTCAGAGGAGTAGCAGGCAATATTACCTTTAGCTCAGCGTATCTCATACGTGCCTCTACTAAGTTTATTGAGTTATTTGTTACTACTATCAGTGTAATCTAAAATGTTCGCTTAAAACTTTCATTGAAATCAAAAGGCCATCACAATGAGCAGCTACTTCCAAGGCTTACAAAACCAAATCCATTTCATCTCCAGAGGTACACATCGAACCATTTTATTCTAAAAATTACATCGTCAAGGTTTGTGGTCGTATCATATTTTTTCCCTATAACCAAATATAAGGATGAATTTAGTTGCACTAATGTCCTATACTTTAAATTTCCTTGTCATGCTCACAAGTCCCGTTCATCTAGTTCACTTTGAATGAAGTGCTTATGGGTGTTGTAACTATATTCTTATTTGAGATTCATATTTGTTTGGAACATTGCAGGTTCATTATCCTCTGAAGGGTCATATGAACATTCCAGCTGAATGTCAAATGGAAACTTTTAACTGGTTAGATTTTTTTCTGTGTTATAGTGAATATGACCATAGAATTCCAACAGCTAGAGCAAGCTGTCTTTGCTCTGTATTCATTCACTTCATGATGTTGTCAAGAAACAAGCTGAATGTGGGGAATGCAGATATGATTCGAAACTCTCATCGAGGTAATCTTTGTGGTTCTCTGCAATGCTTTCTTCATTTTTTAAACCTCTAATTTTTGTAGTTATTAAATCAGGGTCTAACCTTCAAAATCAATTTATATCTTTGCAGTCAAATAAGCAACCGTAAGCTACAAGATGTCTCTTGGAATTCGGAAGTTTTGCATCACTCTGAAAGTTGGGCTTTTTCATGAAGTTGGTCTTGAATGATTAAATTGGCCTTGAAAAAGAATCACATCTGAAATCTCGGCCTATCAAAAGGTACTTATGGGGGAAATCATCTCTTGCAAACGGCTAGATTTTCACTTGCATATTAAATGCAGATTCCTTGGGTTATGTTTCTGCAAGTATTCAATCTTTTATATCCTTTAATTTTATGCTTATGAATTGTAGCTTCGGCAATGGGGTTACTGTGTACGGTGTTGTTTTTTCCTAATAGGGCAAAGATAAAACCCCCAATTCACGGTGTTACTGGTGATTTCAGATGAAGCTGAGAGAGGTGAAGATTTAGTTGGAGTCGAATTCACAGTGCAACTGGTAATTTCAGATGAAGCTGAGACCGATGAATCTGTATCCAAAACGAGATTTTCCAATTTAATAAAAAACAACAACAACATCATAATCGATTCTATTCAAAATTTATCAATCAAATTATGAGAAACTTACCTCATCCGCTGTTGGAGAAACAATCTTCAAAAAACCAAATACACAATCAGTAATTGAATTAAGAAGAAAGAATCCGATGTTGGGGGTTTTTTTTTTTTTTTTGAAATCTAGGATTTGGTGGTAGTTAGGGTTTCTGTGAATTAGGTTTTTTTTTTTTGTTGGGGAGGGGAAGATGAGAGAAAGAGAGATATGGGTGTTTTTATTTTTGATTTAATTGGATTTGGTGGTAGTTAGGGTTTTTGTGAATCAATCGGGGTTTTATTTTGTTGGCGAGGGATTTTTTTGGGGAGGGGAAGATGAGAGAAAGTGAGGGAAGTGAGTGAATTTTTTTTTTGATCATTTTGTATCAAAGAATTGGACGGCCATAAAGTGCACTCATAGTCTCATAAGGATTATGATATTCTTTGGACGGTAAATATTTTATTTAAAACTGTCATACGGATCAAGGAAAGTGTATTTTCTTTGTGTTTTCTCTTTTGTGTTTTTGTGCTTTCTCTTTGTGTTTCCGGTTTGAATTTTATCTAGTCACATAGGTAATGAAGTAATTTCGACTAGTCATACAGGTCATCAAGTATCTTTAGTTCACAGTGGTAGACTCGGGTTAACAGGATACATCATTGAAATCGATGAATATGAAACTCTCTTTGTGTTTTTTTGTGCTTTCTCTTTGTATTTTTGTGCTTCCGGTTTGAATTTAAACAAGTCACATAGGTCACGAAGTGATTTCGACTAGTCATACGGGTCATGAAGTAGCTTTGGTTCACACCGGTAGACTCCGGATGGGTTCTGACTTCAAACTTAGCATGATACATCATCGAAATCGATAAATATGAAACTTAGGTGTTGATTCGAACTTCAAATGTGGTATAACGGCATACAAACTATGAACCAAGAAGCTCCGGTATGGTTCAGACTTCAAACTTAATTAACATAGGTAAGATTCCATCGAAATATTCTCCAAAACCTCAAACAAACCCTTTTTTGGCGACTTTGAGAAATAAAGTGGCTCCGAGCTCGAAACCCGACCGCGAGTTAACTACTATAAGTCGGAAACTTCGTAAGAACGATGAATCCAACCATTCATAGGTCATGTGTCGCTTTTAGCTTCAAATGTGGATCAACGGCATACTAATCATGAACCCTCAATGTCCGAATTGTAGAGCTAAATGAATTTTCCATGAAATATAACAATAAAAAAAAAATCAGTCGCTAGACTTATTGTCGCTGAACATGAATAGATTCCAACCTAAATTGGTGCTAATATAGCTCCAGCG
Organism: Papaver bracteatum; assembly: GCA_023529315.1. Classification (NCBI taxonomy): domain Eukaryota; kingdom Viridiplantae; phylum Streptophyta; class Magnoliopsida; order Ranunculales; family Papaveraceae; genus Papaver; species Papaver bracteatum. The sequence goes on along the minus strand of JAJJWX010000478.1, from coordinate 419,690 downwards.
ACTAATAGATATTTTCAGACGCAAGGAAATAGTAGATAGAGAATACTAGCGATCAAAGAAAAATCAGTCACTACAAAAATTGCTGCTGCACGTAAATAGTTTCCAAGGTGTTTATGTAGTTGCTCCAAATAAGTTGTAAGATAACTCCAGCGATTAGTAGATATTTTCAGTCGCAAGGAATTTTTAGATAGATAACACTATCGACTAAAAGAAAATTAGTCGCTACATTCGTTGTGGCTGAACATAAATAGCTTCAAGATTATCTAAGTAGTTGCTCCAAATAAGTTGTAAGACACGTCCAATGGCTAACATAGATTTTTTGTTGCAAGAAAATAGTGCCCAGTATTCTATAGTGACTATTATTTTTCAGACGCAAATATAAGTAGCAATAGGAAACCAACGACTATTTTTTTTTGACAGTCGATAAAATTTAGTCGCAAGAGACACATTTTCTTGTAGTGCTCATTTTGTTTTATTTCCTTTCTCAATAAATTGCTCTTCGTGGGTTTTGTCTAAAAAAAAATCGCAAGAAATCATTCCAAATCGTACAAAGAGGTGCTGATCATATATTAACAATAAGTAAAAAAAAAAAAACTAGGAATTAAATTAAAGAAACCTTATGAATCTAGAAAAACTCATCATAACAAAGGATCAAAATCTATCAAGTATATAACGTATCATAGATTCAGAGTATATGTAAAAGAATAAGACAAAATAGAGAAATAGTTTTTAAATTTTGTGTCCATCAATACTTTCAGTTTGTAATCATCATTTAAATATCAAAACATTACATCTTATGAATTGTGCTAAAACTCCAAAACCTGAATTTCCACAAACCTTTAACTGATTTAAAAAATAAGAAACTGAATACATGAAATCACTTAAAATCAGTTAAATTTTAATATTGTTCTTAAGAAATTAAATGCCCTAAACTAATGGTAAACGCTAGTTTATTGTAAATCAAGTATTCATCCACTACGGAATAGAGAGAGGAAGACAAATAGAAGGGAAGAAAAAAACTTTTTCTCTATATACATGACTTGGATACTTATTTTTATGGAAGAAAATCTGACCAGGACGTCACATAATCTTGGGAGCAATGAGAGTAGAGTTTTTGGGAGCCATGGATCATTTTCGATTTTTTTTGTTCTAGAGATCTCATTATTTTACTGATGCGCCCCTATTTTATTGCATAAATAGACATTTGAGAACGGGTATATTAAATCAATCCCGCAGCATGATGCCTAGAGCTGCTATTAGGATTCTAGATTAAGTCGATATCTATAGGTTAGACTTTATAGGACCATTTTAATTGTTTTTTGTCGTTTCAAAATATTCTTTCGTGTTAGGCTACATAACCATCTTTTTTTGGTCTACGTACGGAATGGCAATGGAAATAGATAACCTGGAGAGGTTGAATACTACATCTCTCAAAGTTCTCAACCAATCAGCACTAAGAACAATGTCACATCCTCCCAATGGTAAAACATGTAAGTATGCGAAAAATTGGTGACCTTGCATTTGCCACTGAGGTTGTGGCCAATGATAAGTATAGTCAAAGTCAGTTGACTATTGTGTGGTCAAAGTCAGTTGAATATTTTCATGTATATTGTCAGTTCCACAGAACTGACAAAGGTGTTATTTATAATAATTGTTGTATTAAAGGCTGTCTGAGACAGACACAATTATGTAATGAAAACTTTCCTGCAATACACTCTTCAATTCAATTCTTGAACTTCTTTATCTGTTTCTTAATTCTTGAATATCAAAACATAGATTTCTTCATGGTATCAATTAGGTAATCGATCTAACTCATATCAATCATCAAAGCTTAATTAATACCTATTTCTAAACATTTCCAGCTTTCATTTTCAATCTGGGTAATAAATCATAAAAACGTTTCTCCCAAAAAAAAAACAGGGTTCTTGAGTTTCTGTATGGTAATCTTAAGATCTTTAAGTAAATTCAATAATTAGGTTACGAAATTCAACAAGAATCGCGACAACAACAACAATCACAATATATCAATTTTCAATCTCATCTTGCAAATTTTCAGAACTCAAACATTGCAATGTCGACTTTTGTTGTTAATGGTACTTCTTTAACTTTACAAACATCACTAATTTTGTATCAATGAAACTTGATGGTACAAATTATCTCCTCTGGCGAGATCAATTTGATGGGGTCTTATTTGCTACAGATTTGTATGGTTATGTGAGTGGTGAAATAATTGAACCACCCAATTTTTTTTATGGTGGATGATGTAGAAATAGAAAATCCAGAATGGGTAAATTGGAGACGCTTAGATAGGTTTGTTTCTACTTGTCTTCAAGCTACTTTTACTTCTACTGTTAGTGGAGATGTTCTGCAAAACCTATATGGGATTTTCTTGAAACTAGCTTTAGAACACAATATCTTGCTAGGAAAAACATGTCAAGAACACAGTTACATGGAATTAAAATGTGAAATCATTCCATAGTGTGCTATCTTCAAATGATTAAATCCATATCTGACTCTTTAGAAGCAATTGGTAAAACGGTCAGTGACGAGGACCTTATGAATAGTTTAGGAAGTTAGTATGATATTTTTGTTATATCATCACCAAATAGAGGACCTTATGAATAGTTTAGGAAGTTAGTATGATATTTTTGTTATATCATCACCAAATAGGGAGAAGCCTTATACATTTGGTGAAATTAAGGCAAAATTGCTTTCTCATGAACAATTCTTGTTTGATAGACAACAAAGTACTACCAATGTCTTTGTTGATCAAAATAGAATGAATCAAATTCTTATACAAATCACAAGAATAATGGAGGAAATTTTAAGCTCTTATCAAGATGGATCAAGTTCAAACAGTGCAAGTACATATCAGAATGGATCAAACTCTAATAGCAATAGAAGATTGGATTATAACCAGATGTACTGTCAAATATGTAAGAAGAAGGTACATTTAGCCACCAGGTGATTTTTTAGGTATCATCCTCCTACTGAGAAGAATCAAGGAAATTCTTCTTAATACACTTTGGTGAAATTAAGGCAAAATTGCTTTCTCATGAACAATTCTTGTTTGATAGACAACAAAGTACTACCAATGTCTTTGTTGATCAAAATGTATCAGCCTTTTACGCAAAGAATGAATCAAATTCTTATACAAATCACAAGAATAATGGAGGAAATTTTAAGAATAGCTCTTATCAAGATGGATCAAGTTCAAATCTCATCAGAATTTTGCAAGTTTTAATTTTCACAATGCTGCAGTAAATGATGATCCTTCTTTATCTAATACAGTTTGGATTTTAGATAGTGGAGCCACAACTCATATGACTGGTGACAGAAATATACTCCAACATACTTCTGAGTACAAGGGTAAGGACAGTGTTCAAATTGGCAATGGTAAGACTTTATCTATTTCTCTTACCGGGTATACTACAATTCATACACCTACTAAAAGTTTCAAGCTAGATAATGTTTTACATGTTCCAGCCATGAAGCATAATCTATTATCAGTTTCTAGATTTACTAAAGATAATGTTTTCTCTATAACTTTTGATCCATATGGTTTTTAGATAAGATGTTTGAAAACTAATGCATTACTTGCTAAGGGAAAAATGCTTAACAATTTATATCATATTTCCTCTGTTATTCTGCATTCTGCTTTTTGATCTGTTGTTGCTTCTCTTAATATATGGCATGATAGATTAGGTCATGCATCTCCTAAAATTTTACAACAACTTCATAGTAATCATAACATTAATCTTTATTCTTCTATTTCAAAATCATTATGTAACTCTTGTCAACTTGCTAAAAGCAAAAGATTTCCTTTTCAACTTTCATCTTCACGTGCTTCTTCTCCACTTGAACTTATTCATTGTGATGAGTGGGGTCCTACCCCTGTTGCTTCTTTAGCAGGTCATAGATATTATATTTTGTTTGTTGATGATTTCAGTAGATTTCATTGGATTTATCCAATGCAACTCAAAACTGATGCTTTGCAATGTTTTCAGCATTTTAAAACTTTAACTAAAAACTTGTTTCATAGCAAAATAATTTCTTTCCAAACTGATGGAGCTCGTGAGTTAGTAAAAGTTTTTTTGAAAACTTTTTTAAACTCTTGTGGTATTCACATAAGGATATCTTGTCCTAAAACCCCAGAGAAGAATAGTCTGGATGGAAGGAAAAACAGACACATTACTGAAATGGGGAACTTTCTTCTTTTAATGCTTCTTGTCCAAAAGAGTTTCGGTATGATGCCTTTTTAACTGCTACTTTTCTTATTAATAGAACTCCAACTCCAATTCTTCATAACAAATCTTATTTTGAAGTTCTCTACAATATACCTCCAGATTATTCTCAGTTAAGAATATTTGGTTGTGTGTGCTATCCTTTTTTAGGACATTCTAAAGTTGACAAACATTCTCCAAAGTCAATTAAATGTATTTTTATTGGTTATAGTTCTTTACATAAGGGTTATAAATGCTATAATCCACTTACCAAAAGAACTTATATCTTTAGACATGTTATGTTTTCTGAATCTAATTTTTATTTCTCTACATCAATTTTTGCTGATTTACATACTGATTCTTCTCTTGTTGAGTCTTTACCTCTATCTTATGTGTATGTTCCTTCTAACTCCATTGTTACAAGGTCTAAAAAAGGAATTTCAAAACCTAAGACTTTCCCTGATCATGTAATGCATTTTTCTGTTAAACATCCATTACATTCTTCTTTTGTTTCTTTATTGGATACTCCTACTGAGCCAATAAGTTTCAAAACTTCTATTAAGATTCATAAGTGGCAAGTATCCATGAAAGAAAAACATACATCCTTAAAGAATAATGACACATGGGATTTGGTTGATCCTGAGCCACACATGAACATTCTAGGCTGCAAATGGGTGTATAGAATTAAGTGCAGATCAGATGGAAAGGTGGATAGATTTAAATATAGATTGGTGACATTATGTTACAATAAACAAGATGGAATTGACTATGGTGAAATATTTAGTCATGTAGTTAAAATCCACCACAATAAGAGTAGTTCTCACAATGGCTATTACTAAAGGTTGGTCTATAAAGCAATTGGATGTATCCAATGCTTTCTTACACGGGGATTTACTTGAAGATGTCTATATGCAGCAACCTCCAGGATTTGTTGATCCTAAGTTTCCAAACAAAGTCTGTAATTCAAAGAAAAGTTTATATGGATTCAAACAAGCACCAAGGGCTTGGTTTCAAAAATTTAGTACTTATCTACTTGCTTATGGTTTTGTGAGAACTGTATCTGATTTTTCTATGTTTGTCTATACTTCTGGTTTGAATATGATGGTCTAATTACTTTATGTTGATGACATTATTCTGACTGGGAATTCAGATGCTTTTCTTACTGATCTTGTTAAGTATTTGAGCAACAATTTTCCTACGAAGGAGTTGGGAGATTTGCATTATTTCTTAGGTTTGGAAGCAGTAAGATCTGATTATGTTATAATGTTAACTCAGAAAAAGTACACAGTGGAATTACTGACTAAATCTCATATGTTGGAGTGTAATCCTTGTAGTACTCCAGTTTCTAAAGGACCAAGAGTGCATGCTCAAGAAGGAACTTTATTATCAAATGCAACTGAATATAGAACTATGATGGGAATGTTACAGTATTTGTGTTTTAATAGGCCAGACATATGTTTTGCAGATAAATATGATAGTCAATATATGCATGCTCCTACTGATATACATTTACTATTTGTCAAGAGAATTCTTAGGTACTTAAAAGGCACAATTGGTTATGGTATAACACTTAGAAAAGGAGATATTGAGTGCTTAACTGCTTATACTGATTCTGATTGGGGTAGTTATCCTTAGAAAGCTAGGTCTACATGTGGATATGCAATTTTTATAGGTAGTTCTTTAATTTCTTGGTCAAGTAAAAAGCAGCCAACAGTGTCAAGATCAACTGCAAAAGCAGAATATAAATGTCTATCAGTTTCTACTTTAGAATTAGAATGGCTTGGTTCTTTATTTTCTAGTTACATATTAAACTTAAGAAGCCAATAACTCTTTACTGTGATAATACAAGTGCAATTTACCTATCTGCAAATCTTGTCTCTCATTCCAGGGCCAAACATATAAAAACTCACTATCATGTTGTGAGGGAGTTGATTGAAGAAGGTTTTTTAAAAGTCCAGCATGTTTCTTCAGAAAATCAGTTAGCAAATTTATTCACAAAGGGTCTTTGTGCACCTATTTTTACTTCTTTGTTACATCAGTTACTGGGATTTTCTTCAGTCAATACTTCTACAGCAACTTCATCAACTTCTACATCAAGTACTTCTTCTTCTTTAAATGAGTTACATGTTATTGCAACTTTTGCAGACACTGCTGACTTCTCAGCTTAGTTAGTTTACTGTTGTTTGTACTTTCTTAGTGATTATTTGTTCTGTTTTTGTCTTCCTTGTGAGTTGAGAGCTTTAATGATTGTTACAAGAATTTTTCTTATGAGTAGTTCAAACTGATTAGTGATCCTACTATCAGTTTGAGGGGGGATGATAAGTATAGTCAAAGTTAGTTTACTATTGTATGGTCAAAGTCACTTGAATATTGTCATGTATACTGTCAGTTCCACAGAACTGACAGAAGTGTTATTTCTAATAATTGTTGTATTAAAGGATGTCCGAGCCAAACACAATTCTGTAATGAAAACTTTCCTGTAATACACTCTTCAATTCGATTCTTGAACTTCTTTCTGTGTTTCTTAATTCTTGAATATCAAAACATAGATTTCTTAGACAAAATCCTGGAGTTGTTGTTCTGTCTCTATTAACTATAGTAACTAACACGTGAGAAGTTGGTTGAACATTGCAGCATAGTCTCTTAGCTAGAGAGGCATCAATAAAGCTGTGTGTGCTACCCCCGTGTACACTAGTATGGTAACAACCTATTTCTTTAGCATCCCTGGAATGCCGATGTGTCACCACTGTTCACGAGATATATATGTTTTTTTTTAAATTGATATTTGAAAGCTGGTTTGTGTGCATTTACTAATCTTTGGTGAAGTGATCAAACCATCACTAAAGCAAACACCAAATTAGAGGTTCTCAAAGTTAAATGGCACACTTTATAAGTATAGGAGTGGTGATAACATGGGATTTTTGTGCAACTCTTAGCTAGTATGTTCTAGGAATGACATACGCATTCATTTTATTTTGGCATTCATTAAGTATGGTTCTTTGTCCATCCTTATTAACACCACAAGATGCCAAGCTTATATAATATAATAAAAAGGCGCAACATAGCTAACATATTTTTATCGAGCTGGTCAATAGGAAAGATTTCATTGAACTAGAGGTACTTAAGGGGTACCTCAATCCAATAAATACAGCCGAATTAGAAGTAGAAAAAAAAGAGATCAAGTTTGGAATCAGTCACCCCAAAAAGAGACAATACAAAGAGTCAAGTGAAAAAACTAAAAGTAACAAACACCCTTTTTTGTCAAAACCAACTCAAAGATGACGAGAAAAAAATTTGTATCCAATAAAACTATTAACATGTTTGCCGTTAAACCCATCAATTTAATGTTTGTCTCCGTCCAACATAACAAACAGAGGGTTGTTAACTTTATTTAGGAGGCACATTCTCCTTTCAATAATACAGGTGGTAACTCATAACAAACTAAAGTTCACATTAAATGGAAAACAACAATTAATCCAAAGAAAGTATGACCCGAAAAAATTTCAAAAAAAATTATATCTACCCGATAATGTCAACAATGGATTAAGCTTTAAAGGCAAAGGAAAACGAAGTCCAGATTCCTTGAAAAGAATAACATTGATCAAGCTTTTAAAAAAAGGTTTTCTTATCTTGTATACCCGTATACAAGATAAGCATTAATGAGTTGTATATTCTCTCTAATGATTTGACAACTTTTCCATTGGGTTTACAAAAAAAATCGATAGGATAAACAAATGATAATTATAAAATGTTTATTCCTTTAATACCCTTATATTTGTAGCATTAACAATCTCGGTGGAGTCCACCTTTCTTCGCATATCATAAGAAAACATTTTCCTATGGAACTCGTTTTTGATAAAATCTTCTCTTCCTCTCTTTACTTTATTTTATGTCTTACTATGTACCCAATTACAATTGAGCTTACCCAATTTAATTTTCCCACTTATATAGTAAAAATCAAACCAACTTCATCATACTATTATATTCTTCTTATGACTATCACTATTTATCATCAGGCCTCTGGACTATGCGTTGGAAAATTATATTAAGAGATTTTCCTTAGTTTACCATAATTGAGGTTTGGATGGGGAAAATAACTCCGAACTCAGAACGCACTTGAAACTTAAAAGTCGATTAGAATATATATATATATATAGCTATGCTAGAATGATTAATGGCTTACATATTCAGGGTTTTTAATTGAAACTAAAATTCGACCGTTGGATTAGTCCCTAATCAAAGTGGATATGGGGGCGTGATTTAGAGATCCTGGGTCCCGTAGCAATAAAAGAGGCTAAATCCATTTTTTTATAAACCCTTAGGGGTAGTAACGGAAATATGATCTTTTGGTTGATTTCACCGGCTCCAATAAAACATCATGAAATCAATGTATAATATTAATATTTTAATCACTCTTATCTTGTATACAGATATACAAGATAAGAGGACCCAAAAAAAAATAATGAAGAGAAAACTATACCTTAGTTGAAAAAGGTTTCTCGATCCAGTCGCTCCTGAGAAGTAGACTTTGACATATTAGGTATGATCCAAGTGCAGTTGCTGAACCATCCTTCGCAGTCAATTAAATCCTTTGCTGATTGTTGGTTTACTAGAGAGTGATAACTACTTGTTTCAAGAGAATAGGATACGACCCCTCCACCGTTCAGATATAATCTTGGGAAATAAATTTTGTTCTTCATGTAACTATTAAGAGCAACTGCGGATACACAGGAGGTGTAGCTAACGAATAACATATGCTCTCCTAAACTCTCAACTTTAACCCATTCCATATCCGAGAAATTAAGTTTGAAAATCCTAAGCGCCGTGTTGTTGGGATATCCTAAATCAACTTTTACTAATAAAAGATCTCCAGCACACTCTACTAAGAAACTCGGACTGTGATCAAATAGTATCTCGTGGGGTTTCTCAAGAACTTTCCAACTGTTATCCTTTGCAGAAAAAACTCCCATATTTCTATCGTAATCTACGCAAAAGAAAGCCCCATTGTGAAAAACTGCGGTATCAAGGAATGGCAAATACCTTTGTACGTTAGTGTTATTAAAGATACGAGAACTCCAATGTGCTTCTCCTCTTCTAATGAAATCAATATAAACTTGGTCCCTCCTTTCATCCATTGCAAAAACACTGCAGTCTGAAGAAATCGGCAAAGAAGAAAAAGAAATAACTGAATAACAATAAGGCCTATTCATGTCTGGAAGTTTCACAGTCTCTCGTGCGAAGGGGTTGTAGAAAAATATGTTATGGTTTCTCGTTATTAGTAGCCAACCGTCCTTCTGAAAACAGATTTTAGAGCCTGCTAGATCGAAGAGATTCATGGCGTAGTTTTCATCATTATACACTGGGTTTACGATACTAAAAACAGTATCATTGTGGTCTCCAGAAAATAGCAGCCATGGAGATACGAATGATGCCGTTCGTACTTTTGGTATTATTGCTCTATTTGCTTTACACGCTAATCGAAAATGCTTATAATCTGATCCTTCAAGATGATTTGCTATCACCAACACTATGTCTTCATTGAGATTACTCCAGTAGCTGGCAACTTCCACTCCCCCAAGTTTGCATTTTCCATCTTGATTCTCGTCAATAGCAACCGTAGTGCTTGTTCTTATTTCTAGGGAACTAAATAACCCATTTTCTTCATCTTCGCTTAACAGTTTGTTCACTCTTCCTTGCGCATTAGCATGCAGTATAACCCAATTCGAGCAGGAGAAGGTTTGTGCTGGCCCTATACACGGAAAATTAACTTTATGACAGGTACTTTCAATTTCAAATTTGTGGATCAGATTTAGATCAGACCCGACTAGATAATACAAACAACCACTTGTGAAACCCAACTCGGCCGCTGAGCAACAACCGATGGTGTGATTATCATCATCAACAAATAGAACATGATCTCCGAAACTGCTCACCTTCTCCCATTCAAATAACGAGAAATTCAACCTCACCACTTCTATCGAGACGACTTCACTACTACCGTTACTTCTAATTAGGTCAACCATGAAAATTTCATCGTGAGATTCCACATAATGCGAGTCGGCCCATGCTGATTTTCCTTGTCCTACTAATGGAAACAAGACCTTTTTTACTTGGAGTAACTTAATAGAGATGCTCAAATCCGTATCCTTGATAAAGTATTCGATCTCTAGAAGATAATCTATATTATCATCCACGTGATGATGATCCTTACACATTACATATAATTTACCTTTAAAACAAAGGACAGCCTCAGGCTGGCGCTGTAATATTGTTAAATCTATAATATATGGATCAGACAACTTGTGTATTCTCCATTGTGTTTCACCAGGGCGGCAAAACAGAAAAGAGTAATCACAGTTATCGCCCTCTTCATCATGGTATAGACAAACAATTAAAACCCTTGAATCATTATTGTTGTTATCGGGTTTGACATTATTACCAGTCGTACGAGGAGGTGAGGTCAAAACACAATCGGGAAATCCATATCCACCTTTACAAAACTCTAGTATCGTAGGCAACTGAATTCTCTCATTCGTCATGGGGTTCCAAAGAAAACAATCACCATAATTCCCACTTGGAGTGTAGTCATCGTCTTCACCATTGTCGTCGCACAGAATAATTAACCAACCTTGGTGTGAAGGTTTTTGATAAAAGGTTGTCCGATTCAACTCAGGTATGAATTTTTCACTAGTTTCGTAATTTGGTTCACAAATACTATAAAAAGCGTGATTCGTACTGTAATTGTAATAATAACGTTTCAGAAGACATGGTGAGGCACCGGGCAGAAAATCTAACGTTTCAGAATCTCACTAGTTTCGTAATTTGCTCTCGTTCCTGGTGAACGAAAATCTTCACTTCTCTCCTCCTCCTTTGCTGAGGCCGCCGTCTTTCCACCCATGAGGAAAATTCAGAGAATTCTATAACACTTTCTTCTTCTTTTGTTTTTTTTCCCCCAAAAGATACAGCACGTAAGTTTGGATCTTGTTCCTCGGAGGTAGTGGGTATATATATGTGTGTGTATTTGGAATTTGAGAGAGTTTGAGGAAAAACAGACACTATATACGCGAAATCTTCCTTACATATATTGACCTCGCACCTTATATAAAGAAAGTCCATTTTCCTTGTATGTTTCCTTGCTGTTTAGGTTTTTACCGTCAGAACCGCAGAATCTCACCTAAGTACGACTTTTAAGTGAAAACTTTCTTCGTATGCCATCAAAAGATGCCCGGTGCGTAGCATATTTAATTAAGGAGAGAAAACAATCCCGAAAAAAGAAAACTAAAATAAGAAAACAATATTTAAGGAGACAGTCACGCTAGATTTCCATTCACGAATCAGTCGAGGGAAGAACAATGACTGAAGCATCCAACATAATCAAAACCATAAAGGTTATTTCTAATCTTTTAGGATTTTTTTTTACCAATTCATATTTTAAGACATTCTTATAAAGTTATAATTTCATTGATTTGTAACTTGTAGGGTGACAATGTCAAGGTGTTGAAGTTGGATACTGGCCACCATCACTTTTCAAGCAATTATCTACAAAAGCTACCATGGTACAATTTGGTGGAGTGATTGTAAACACAATGAGTAGCATTGTAAACACACATACTGCTACTAAAATGGGTAGCGGTCATTTACCTTCAGAAAGAACTTTTGGAGTATCAAGTTACTTCTCTCAGGTTAAAGTAATTGATGGAAATCATGTGGCCTATTAGACAAATCCAAATTGCTACGGTTTGTCTGCTGATCAAAACCAGCTAGAACCTAGAAGGTTACGAGTTTTTCTATGGAGGCCCTGTCTTTAGCTACAACTGTCAGTAATAAAGAGTCAAAGACGTGTTTGCGGCTTTTTGGTTTAACGAAATTTTCTAGTAGTTCCTCCTTACTTTCTATTTCTTACAAATTTTTGTTATGGATACACGTTTCGTGTACAAACTAAGATTATATAATGCATCGGAATCGTTTTAAATCGTTATTGTGACTATATTGGAAAGATCTAGTGAAAAATATGAAAGTAGAAAATTCATGTTGTCTTGTACAGAGCATGCATCGAGACCGTAAAACTTTTAACTGTTTACGGTCGATGATGAGATGAACTCTTGCAAACCAGAAGGAAAACTGTGATATTTTACGTTTCAAACTGTAAGATGAACTTGATATTTGGGACTGTCATTCGATAAAAGAGAATGCACAAAAAGTTCCAGACTACCATAAAGCACAATATTGAAAAAACATGGAAGAGAAACTTTTGGGAAAACTACATTCGAATTGTTTGGAATGGCTCTCTCTCCTCTCTTCTCTTCTCTTCCTACTTCCCAATCTTTCGATATTCCCTATCCTTCAACCTGCTCATCTTCCTACTAGATCTCTCCTTCTGAAATTCTCAAATTCTTTCCATAAATCTTCACTTGAATGGCTCCTCTTATTCTAAAATCCCAACCTTTTCAATATGTTACAATTGAAAAAAAATTCTTCAGACTTGCAACCTACAAATCCCGATCTGCAAATGTTATACAAATCAAAGAATTTCTCCCAACTTCATCTGTGCAAGGTGAACTTTCAGTTGCACTTGCTACACATCTCAGAGATCTTCTCTTCATTGTTTCAAACAATGGTGATCCACAAGCAAAAACATGGAAATATGATGATAATCGAGTATGGATGATTATTAGAAGAGCTGAAAATGACAAAGGTTCCTACCTCCACATCATTCTTGATCAGCATATTCAGAAAATGGATCCTATCTTCTTTTTTGTTCCATCTGGGGTGAACAACAATGGGTGGGCTAGATTGGGTACTTCCCTCTCTTTGTTGATTGATTACTCCCGCTTCTCCACTCATCCTCATTTGAATCAAAAAATTCACAGCTCCTTCATTCCCTCAATACCCAATCCCATTAACTTGTCCAAGAAATGGTCTGATGTTGCAAAAGAATTCCCCCAGTCTAAGAACCCTAACCCCTACCGAAAAAGAGCACCCAACCACAATCTACTAAAGCCCAAAACTGATGGATATCAAGTCCCAGAAAAGAAAAAAAGCTCATATGACTACATATCTCCATTCCCGTGTGATCACTATGCTCCAATGGTTTACTCAAAAATCAAAAAAAGAAACCACAAAGTTATCATTGAAGTGCAACATGCAAATCCAAACAATACACTTGGTTTTTGGGAATACTCCATTGTCGTTTCAGTTTCGAATCAGGTTTCTTCTTGGGAAGTCATTGGTGAGGCCATCAGTAACCACTTCAAGGCTAAAGAACAGTTTGATCTCATGCCGATAAATGGAAAACAAGCCATTATCCGATTACCTGCGTCTATTGATTTTCAAAGTGATGATTGGAATTTCCATCTTAAGCTTAACGACCTCACTATCAACGTCTTTGCATGGAAACAAGATTTTCTTAGGATGCAGAAGACTTTTACAAATAAAGATTTCCAAGTTCATTTTTCGGGAGTTCCATTCCAGTATTGGTCATTAGACATATTTCACTCCCTAGCTAAATGTTGTGGAGAGCTTCTAGTTATTGACAAACATACACTTGATCTAAGTGATATGTCCAGCATAAGGATGAAGATTCGAAATGTACTGGGAATCAATGCTATTCCTAGATTCATAGAATTGCATACCCAATTCGGGATTTTTGGGGTTTCTGTTAATATCAGTTACTTCTCTGAATCTTCAAGTCCTCTCATGCCGAAGATCTCTATAGCTTCACCGGAAAATCTGTCGGAAAGTTCTTTGGATAGCAGTCAATGTAGAATTGGAAAAATTCGCAGGTGTAATAAATTTGTCTCTTTTGGTACTAGCAAGAAACGGCAAAAAAGAGGTCCAGCTTACTCTTTTTCTATTTCCGATGCCTCTTTATCCGTAGCTCCTGCTTCTCACTCCTCAACAACTCGCTCCAATGCCTCTTTATCAGCATCTTCTTCGCACGCCTCATCATCTCGTGCTTCAAAATCAAATTCAAAAACCTACCGTTCGTCTCATATCCCTCCTAAACAAATCTGGAAAAAAACATTTGGGCCCAAATCACCCAGTCCATCTTCTTTTGCTACTCCAAGTCCAACTTCTATTTTTCCAACTGTCCCCTCTTGTCCTAAAAGCCCATCTCCAAGGCCTGCTTTTAAATTATCCATCACAGATGGTGATTTCCTTTCTATCTCTTCGCCTGCATCCGCTTCTTTTCGTTTTGCATCCTCTTCACCCTTCAATCCTACATCCATTTTTATCCCCAATCACTTTCTCTCATCACTGTTTCTCCCTTCCAAGTGTAACCCACCTCCACCTTCATCTCCCTCTTCTATTCCATCTATTCTTGGTCCTTCACCCGTTTCTTTTCCCCCAACTTCGATTTCCCCCTCCTCTCTTTTCTCCACCTTCTGTAATCCCTCTTCTCCCCGCGCTCAGGTGACTTTTTTGTGGCTATCACCTGAAATTGATAGGGTCTTCAACATTGGGTTACAATCTGGTATCAATTTCAATTTCAATTTGGGATATTCCAAGCATATAATTGAAATTTCTTTGGTCAAGGATGGTCCAATCAGTAAAGTTTTGTTACAAGGAAGCAATAAATTTCACAGTAAATCTAATCCCACCAAAGATTTTGTTTTCTCTACGAAGATTATTGACAGAGAACCCAGAATCAATTATCCACCAATGGATGATCTCACGATTCTTAATTCTCTTTTTGAAAATGAAGATGTTGTAAGTTTTGAAGATGAAGAATGGGAACCTAATAATTCATCTTTAATCCTTAATTCTGATTCATGTTCCTACACCAATTCTGAATCTTATTTAACTCCTATTCACTTTTCACCTGATATTGATGATGAAGAATCAGTCAGTAATCCGCCTCAGGAGTTTTTGCTAAATGAAGATGAAGTAGTAAGCCCTCCTGGTTTTATAAACTCCACACAACAGCCTGTAATACCCAAGAAATTAATTCGAGAGTGTAAGAGGTTGGGTATTTCCATAGATGAAGATGTTCTTAATTATGGTGCTGGATCGAGAAGGGGAAAGGGTAGAAGAAGTTATCAATGAGTGTCAAATTCATCTCCTGGAATGTGAGGGGTTTACGTTCTGAGGCTCGTAGAGTGGTGGTTAAAAATTTCATAAAATCTTCTAAAGCTTCCATTATTTTTCTGCAGGAAACAATGTTGGAAAGTTGCTCTAAAAAAGATATTCTTCAAATTTGTGGTTCTAACAATTTTGGGTGGGTTGCTCAGAATTCAGTTGGCCGTTCTGGTGGTATGTTGCTGCTATGGGATTTGGATGTATTTGAGGTGGTCTCGGCTTTTGAAGGTATTTATTCTCTGTCTGTGGAAGGATTTTTCAAGCATGATGGGTTTTCTTGTTGCCTCACAAATGTCTACGGGTCAAATCACTACAATGTTAGGGATTATTTTTGGGAGGAATTGTCAGCTGTTAGAGGTATGTGGCCTATGATGCCATGGGTTTTAGGTGGTGATTTTAACATTGTCAGGAATTTTGAAGAGAAAAAGTTTTGCAAAAGAAATACAAAAGGTATGCTTGATTTCAATGAGTTTATCATTTATCATGAATTGATTGATCTGCCGCTCAAAGGTGCAAGATTTACATGGACCAACGGTGCCGAAAATCCCATCCTATGTAGACTTGATAGGTTCTTGGTTACGTCGGATTTTGAACAAAATTTTCCCATGATTGTTCAAACTGCTATATCAAGACCTATTTCTGATCATTTGCCTTTATTACTTGACACCGTTGATGCCTCTTGGGGACCTCATCCCTTTATATTCGAAGCAATGTGGTTTCTAGTACCTGGATTTCTTGATAAGGTGAAAGAATGGTGGAATAGTCTCTCATTTTCAGGTACTCCTAGCTCCACTCTTTGGTTTAAATTGGAAGCACTAAAGAAAATTTTGAGAAAATGGAATAGAGAAGAATTGGGAAATCTCAATCTAAAAAAGCAACAGCTTCTTCTTGAAATCGATGCCGTGGATAGACATGAAGAAAGGAAGAGAGCTAGTGTTGCTCAAAGGTCTGCAAGACTCAAAGCAAAAACAGAATATGAGCAAGTTTGTATCATGATGGAAAGATCCATAAGACAAAGTTCTCGAGTGCAATGGTTGAAGGAAGGAGACAAAAATACTTCTTTTTTCCATAGTTTTGCGTCGCATAGAAGAAGATTAAACAGAATCAACCTTATGATGGTTGATGGAGTCTTAACTGATGACAGAACCAAAATCAAGAATAACATCATTAATCATTTTCAACATCTTTTTAAAGAATAATTGGTAAGCAGACCACCTATCGAAGACCTTGAATTTGGTTGTATTTCTGAAGAAGAGTCCATTGCGGTTGAGAGAGATATCTCCGAAGAGGAATTTATCGATGCTATTAACGAGCTTGAAGCTGTTAAAGCCCCCGGACCTGATGGATATCCAATTATCTTCTTTAAGAAGTGCTGGTCTTTCCTTAAAGATGATGTTATGAATACCATAGCTGAGTTCAACACCGAAGGTAAAATCAATCCCTTGCATAATTCCACATTTATTTCTTTAGTGCCCAAGAAGAACCATGTGGAAAGTGTGCTTGATCTTAGGCCCATAAGTCTACTTACTAGTATTTACAAAATCATCTCCAAAGTTCTTGCAACTAGACTTCGCATTTTGATTCCTAAGATCATTTCAGAAACCCAGTTTGCTTATGTTGAGGGAAGACAAATTCATGATAGCATTTTAATTGCCAATGAATTAGTTGATTCAAAGATCAAAGATAAAACGCCTGGAATTATTTGTAAAATTGATCTCGAAAAAGCATTTGATAGGATCAGCTGGTCGTATTTGCAAGATATTTTAAGGAAAATTGGGTTCAAAGATAAGTGGTGTCATTGGGTCAGGTTTTGTTATTCCACTGCTAGTTTCTCTATTCTGATAAATGGCTCACCATTTGGTTCCTTTGGTGTTCGAGGGGAATACGACAAGGAGACCCTCTCTCCCCTTTACTTTTCAATATTGCTATGGATGGGTTTGCCAGATTTTTATATAAACTCTCTCTTAATGGTTTTCTTAGTGGTTTTTCAGTTCGGAATGGTGGTAGAAGTATTTCGCATTTACATTATGCTGACGACACTATTTTGTTTCTCAAATATGGATGGGATGAGTTACATTTTGTGTTCACTGCTTTGAAATGTTTTGAATTAGTTTCCGGTCTCAGGGTTAATAATTCAAAACCTAGATTAGTCGGAATCGGAGATACTCCTATGCTTGAAACGTGGGCAGCAAATCTTGGTTGTTTAACTGATGAGTTTCCCATTCCATATCTCGGTTTACCACTGGGAGAAAAATCTAATTCGAAAGCCTTTTGGGATCCTGTTGTGAAAAATTTTGATAATAATTTGGTTATATGGGGAAGATATCAGCTCACAAAAGGCGGCAAAATCACTCTTATAAAGAATGTGCTGACTAGTCTCCCATTGTACTATTTTAGCATCTTTAAGGCTCCTGTATCAATCACTAATCTCCTGGAGAAGAAAATCAGAGATTTCTTGTGGGACAATTGGGAGGAAAAGAAGAAACATCTTGTTAATTGGCCACTTGTCTGCACATCATTGGAAAAAGAAGGTCTTGGAGTCAAAAGCTTACAACAGTTTAATATGGCAATGCTTGCCAAATGGAGTTGGAGATTTGGTTTGGAGAAAGACTCGCTTTGGTACTCAGTAATTTCTGAAAAGCATGGCTCATCGAATTCTCTATGGATACCAGACAAGGTTAAAGGCCCGTATGGTTCATCTTATTGGAAGGCCATTGTTAAAGAAGCTGACAAGGTCACACAGTACTCCTCATTAGTTGTTCAAAATGGTACCTCTATTGCTTTTTGGTATGACGTATGGGTTGGTAGTCAATCTCTTAGAACCCTCTTTCCGTTGTTATTCAAACTCAGTCATAACAAAAAAGGTTCTATCGCATATCATGTCACTACTTCTGGTAATATTTCTAATTGGAATTTTCATTTCAATAGAAATCTCCATGATGATGAAGTCAATGTTTACATCTCTTATTGAACTTATTGGTCCAGAGCCACCTATACTTACTAATTCTGAAGACAACAGAAGATGGACATTATCTCCCACGGGTTCTTTTTCCATAAGTTCATTATATTTTGCTCTCCATCCAGGTACTATTTCTCCCTTGTTTCCTCATAAGGCAGTTTGGAATAATAAGGTTCCAACCAAAATAAGTTTCTTTTTATGGCTTGCTTCTCACGATAGAATCACCACCATTGATAAGTTTTTCGAATGGGGGTATAGTCATGTCAATAAGTGTCTCCTTTGCTGTAATGACGAAGAAAATGTTAAACATTTGTTTTTCGAATGCTCGTTTTCAAGAAGAATTTGGACCTGCCTTCTTCCATCTCATGGTATACAGGGTATTTGGCCTTCCTCTGTCTTTGATTTGATGCAAGTTTGGTGTACTCTCAAATCTCCTGCGGATGATAAGAAAATATGGTCTTTAGTACCTGCAGCTGCACTTTGGAGCATATGGAATGAAAGAAACTCACGAACTTTCGACGACAAAGCAAATGATATTGAAGCAGTATGTCATAATGCTAGAGCTCTCATGTTCTCTTGGGCTTCATTGTTTAAATATAGTCTGAATGGGATATCTAGTAATGTTTTACAGAATTGGGATCTTATTTTTCTTTAAAATGTAATTCATGTCTTCTTACTCCTTGTAAGAAGTATCTTGTACTTTTTTCTTCCTTTCTAATAAATCTTCTTCTTTATCAAAAAAAAATGGAAAAGAAACTTGCACCCCTCTTCTTTTAAGGAAATGCATCAAACACAGTGATTTTTCTTGGGTCATTAACTCATTGCTTTAGGTGAATGCTGAACTTGGTGTACTTATCAGAGTTCATCAAAGAGTTGAGCTCGGTTGAGTCGCCATCTCCACGTTTATGATCCATCCATCATCATAATGACCACTATTTGATTACCGGCATAAATAATTAAAGAACATAAGTAATTTAGATTTCGTCGACCACTTCATGTTCCCCAAGGTACAAGGTGTTGGGTGCAATAATCAAAACAAAGAAAAATCAAATAAGCAAAAGTGATTGATACTTAGCTCTTTTGTAATGGAAGTGATGGATTTGACGAAACGAGCGATCTTCCCATATCATCACAAGAACAACAATGCAAAACTTTGAAAAACAGAGTGAGTCACGTGTTCAACACGTTGCACTTAAGACATTAGCGCCCGACACTCAAGAGTGATGCTATATCCCTCACAGGATGGATATCTCCAGGATAAAACACCCTAATACACCTACTACTAGCATACGTAGTAGATGCTCAAACTTGAGCTTGGTGACTCCGAAAAAACCCTTAAGTAAAATCGCGAACGCATAAGAAAACACATAAAATATCTTCCCTTTGGGGTCCCTCTAAAATATAGTGCAACCCCTTTCCCATTGATTTTACAAAAATAGTGAATTTGTTTATATAATGGAACAAAACAACTTAAGAAGAGGAACTCCCCGATGTGGGACTAAAAAGCTTATATAGTCTCTTAAAACAACTAAAAAATGGAAACTCCACAATGTGGGACTAATAAGTTTTTTCATTCACAAAAGAAAACAATAAATTATAATTTTATTAAAACCTTAAAAATTATTTTTTATTAATTGTTTTCTAACACAAGGATGGTAGTTAGGATGAATACTAGCTAATGTGAATGCTCACTTGATGACCTAGGTGAGTAATAGGCTTATGGTATTTATGCCGACCAAGGTGAGTACTATAAGACTAGGCTTATCGTATTTATGCCATGAAGTCTAAGGATTAAGGGTCAGATATCTCCTAAATGGACACTGGTTGACTTGACGCTCTCAACTGCACCAAAACTCTTTCCTTGTGTTACAGTAGTCCCAACTTCTGGCAATTCAACCTGGACGACATCTCCTAAATGCAGCAGGAGCTATATCAGCTTGATAGATTTTGCACATTATACCTAGGGTCTCATTTTAAGAGAATACCACAATCAATATGGCCATGCAAATCAATAATAACCTGAAGAAGCGTCTTGAATTCTTTAGTTCCTGATGTTTGAATAAAATCCTCTAAGGTGTACTTTCTGTTGGAGAGAATGAGTCTTTTTAATATGTTTTAATTTTTTGGTCTTGGTTAGAATTGATCTAATGACCTAAAGGTCTAAGGATGCTTACTCATTTTCTACGAGAGAATGAAATACAAATATGAGTGGGCATGAAACACTTGTCATGCCTAATGCATGTATGCACATGCATAAGTGAACCAAGATTAAAATTAAAACAAGTTTTAATTCCAAACGGATTAAATGCAAAACAAGTTTCAAATTTCTAAAGGGATTATTTAAAGAAGTTTTAATTCTTAAACGGAATAACTAAAACAAGATTTTAAGTCCTACTGTTTTTGTTAAAATTAAAACAAGGTTTTAATTCCTTAAATATTTTATATTCAATGAGGGAAGTTACCAAATAAAATTTATGTCAAATTCATTTTCATTGCCTATAAAAGAAAAAGAATTTCTTCATTTCAAGGTGTACCAGAGCAGGATAATATCCCTAGCTATTTTCACCTCATGTCGCTTTGTTGTGCGCTTCGGTGTTTATTTCTCCTCCTAATCCTTGTCGTTGAGTTCGTAAGTGGGCAAGTGTTGTAGTGCTTATAGTACTTGTAACTGGCAGTTTTATCCTGGATACGACTTCACCACAGGGTATAAGCATCACTCATTTTTGAGGCGTACTGGTGAACTATCGTGTTAAGGACAGCTTGATGATCAAGTGACTCTGTCCTCAGTGTGCATTTAAATATTTGAGTATTTTATTTCATTTTTATAAATTTAATTTTAACATCATTTTTCAGTATTTCATTGTTGCAGTTCCAAAAATCTTAACACGATAGTACTTTTCTGTAACAATTGAAAATGATGTTGAAAGACCAGAAAAATTTAGAGGGGAAGGACTTTAAGATATGTTTATGAGTTAACATAATCTAGATGAATTTGTACGAAAAAATTTGGATGATTCGGTTAGGCTGAATTATATGGCTATAAATCATATACTAAATTGTTTGGAGGATGCATTGTAATCATACAATGCAAGAAGAACTTTACTACTTATGATTTGTGGATTGCTGGTCAGAGTTTCAAGCGTTTAGGTGATGGATAAATCACCATCTTCCTAGTCAAAGTATATATGGATATTGTAACATGAAATTGGTGAGGTCAGTATGGTTGAATCGAGTAAGATCTATGATTCAAGTGGAAGAATTTTTTTGCACCGAGGACAAAGATGTGTTGTCTGCAAGTGACATGGCTAACAAGGCGCATGTGGATGAACAAATTTTTTCAAAAGATGACAAAGGCAAGTTCATCAAACGCAACTCTAAGCGCAGTCTTTATAAGAAAGGTATGTTTCGTAAAACTGAATCTGGTATTACTTCAATTAAGGGTGATTGTTATGTTTGTAAAATTCCTGGCCACACGGCAATAATTTGTAGACAACATAAAAACCTTAATAAGTAGAAAGTTAATGTTAATTCAGTTAAAACAAACTAGAACGAGTTCAGTGGCATGATGTAGGAAGTTATTATAATAACCAATGTGACAAACTAGGTTGGACTCTCGAGCCACTAAGCATGCTTGTTGAAACAGAGACATGTTCACCTCCTATCAGAGGATAGGGGATGTCGAGTGACTCTATATGAGTAACTCATTTGCAACAAAGGTTGCATAAAGGGAAAGGTCGAGCAGATACTCATATTTGTAAAAGACTCTCACATTGAATGGAGTTTCCATATTTTGGGCATATGTAAGAATCTTGTTTCTTGTTCTGTTGTAGATGTTTAAGATTTAAAATTTTAATTAAATCTATAGAAATTGTTTAAACCAAGGGAACTGATTTTTTAGGTAGGGTTATAAGTCTGAGGGTATGTATAAGCTTAACAGAAAAAAATTAATAAAGTGAACATAGTTGGTTCTTATGCTTTCTTTTGTGTGTTTTTGAATGTTTGCATGGCAGACTTAATAGTTTATAAGTATATGCATTAACTGGCTAGCGTAGCAGATGAACCCAAATTTAGTTTGGTTTTGAACACAAAAGTGAAACTTGTGAAGTATCCAAATTTGCTTTAAAATCTTTTAGCAAAATTTAATCCCGTTAGACCTAATTGACTTGTTTTTAATCTTTTCTAAGGTGGTAAAAATTGGTTTGTAACTTACGTAGATGACCATACGTGGTATTGTCATATATACTTGCTTAGGGATAAGGATGATGCCTTATAAGTCATAAGATGTATAAAGTTGAAGTTGAAAACCAATCAGGTGTTACCATTAAAAAGACTAGGTCTGGATGTGATAGCAAGTATGAAATTCTTAAAGAGAATTTTACTTTTAAAATGGCATTATTCATAAGATCACACTTCTTTTTCACCATAGTTTATTGGTATAGTTAAATATAAAGGAAACAACCGTTAAGGAGATGATATATGCCATGTTGACTAGTTCAGGATTAAACCACCATCTTGTGGGGGGAGTTCGTTACCTAAAACTGCTATATCCTGAATAAATTAACCTTTAAAGGATCAGATAAAACTCCATATGATTATGGAAAGTTAAACAACCTTCTTATGCATGCGTCCAAGTGTGGGGGTGTTTAGATAAGGCATACCGAGTATCCTACTGCATATAGTTTTTTGGTTGTGAGTTTTGATTATTTTGACATTGGTGTGAATACTTTTATGAAGTCTAGGGATGATGAGTTTCTTGAACATGTTTTTTATGAAACCTGTCTCTTCTTAAGATGTGTTGTTGATCCCCTAGATGTATTTTCAACTAGTCATAATTTACCTTCAAAGAAAGATGGAGTAGAGTTGATCCTATGAGAAGTTAAAGTATTATAACCGAGACTTCTTATAGATTTGACTTCATAATACGCCTAGCATTGTCTGAGCTCCAGACTCGTAAATAAGCCATAACATTTACTAATTAAAACCCCATTCTGGTAAGAAGCTTCATTTAGTGAAATGGACTCAGTCCGTTAGAACCAGACTTGGGAGTTTGCTAGTTTGCCTCAAGGTAATAAGACCATAGAGTTTAAATGAGTCTTTAGGAGGAAACGTAAGGTATATGAAACTATGGAAAATATAAGGCTAGGTTGGTAGCTAAAGGTTATAAACTTAAAGAAGGTATATATTTCTTTAATTCTTATTCACCTGTGACGATAATTACTTCCATTGAGATGCTAATTGATTTTGTTGCCTTAAACAACTTATAGATACATCAGGTGGATGTTAAGACATATTTTCAAAAACCGTGAATTAGATAAAGAAATCTGCTAAAACCAACGTGAGGAATTTGTGGTGAAAGGTTTTGAATACAAAGTGTAACCTGAATAAAATTTTGTATTGTTTTAAATAAGCACACAACAAGGACATGAAATTTTTGGTCTTGTGATAAAGAGTAGTGTATTTAAGTTAATGAATATGACAAGTGTATTTAAAAGTAACTTGTTAAGGATGCATGTGTGATTGTATGCTTGTATGTTGGTGATATGCTTATACTTGATACAAACATATATGTGATTAATTCCACTAAAAGCATGGCTGAATGAGAACTTTGACTTGAAAGACTTAGACCCTTTCGATGTAATCTTAGGGATGAGGATTAAAAGATAATCAAACATTTGTAGTATTAGTCATTCTCATTATGTTGAATTTGTGCTTAAGAGATACAATGAGTCTGATTGTCTACCTGCTTGTACTCCATACGATTCTTCTTGTAGACTCGAGAAAAATAAGGGTAATGGAGTATCTTAAATTGAATACTCAAGAGTTATAGGATGTCTGATGAATTTAATGAACTGTAAGAGTCCAGAAATTGCCTATATTGTGAGTAAGTTAAGTATATATACTTGTAGTCCAGAGCAAGAGCATTGACATGCACTTAGTAGAGTATTATGGTACCTAAAATACTTTATGACCTTTTGTTTGATTTATGAAAGGTATCTGGTTCTACTTGAGGGATTTTGTGATGCAAACTGGATAGATGACTCAGAGGAGTCTAAATATACGAGTGAATATGTTTTCACTCTAGCAGGAGGGTTTGATTTTGGATTATTTCCAACCAAACATATAATGCTCAATTCATTATGGAATCTAAGAGTATTGTGTTAGATAAAGCACGAGAGGGGGCCGAGTGCCTAAGATGCTTTTTAGAAGACATTCCTCTCTGGCATAGGCCTGTGCCAGCTATATCTATACAATGTGTTAGCCAAGCTGTAATAGCTAAAGCTAAAAACAACTAATCTCAACAGACGTTATTTCCATTGATTGGATAAATTCCAAGGAGAATATCGCGAATCCTTTGATGAAAGGTTTATCCAAAGAGATAGTTATAAATGCATCGAAGGGGATGGGGCTTAAGCTCATTAATTAAAATTTCCATGAAGGATACTCAACCTTGCTGATTGGAGATCCCAAGATCAAGGTTTTGAATGAGACAACTAATTTGTGGTGGGTAAAGGTAAACACTATCAGAGAACTTCATTCTTTGTCCCTTCCCTATGGTGTAGACGTGATAGTGTGGTTGCATGTGGAGGATGACTTTTTAATAAGTCTTAATGAGTTCTATAGTTTCCATTTAAGATTGAAGTGGGGTTTAGCAGTAAACACTCTTGATGGAACTCACCTATCTGAATGAAGAAGTGGGCTGCTTCTTATGAGAATGGAGATGATTTTCTAAAGCATTCTGAGAAACGAAATTTTTCCAGGGCCAAAAAGGACACAACGGCACGAACTTGACAGCACCTAGAGAGATATCATGCGTGGTTATTATCGCAGATTACACCAACGATGGCAGTTCAAGACATCGCGTTCACTGTCCATCAAGTAGTTCCGGCAATTTCTCACTAAGCAAAGGTTCAAGACCTCATGGACACCTCTTTCCTAAGTGGTATTTCTCGCTTTCCGTTTTATGATCTTTATCAGTATTTCATTCATGTGGGGTATTGTTGGAGAAAATGACTCTTTTTAATATGTTTTAATTTTTTGGTCTTGGTTAGAATTGATCTAATGACCTAAAGGTCTAAGGATGCTTACTCATTTTCTATGAGTGAATGAAATACAAATATGAGTGGGCATGAAACACTTGTCATGCCTAATGCATGTATGCACATGCATAAGTGAACCAAGATTAAAATTAAAACAAGTTTTAATTCCAAACGGATTAAATGCAAAACAAGTTTCAAATTTCTAAAGGGATTATTTAAAGAAGTTTTAATTCCTAAACAGAATAACTAAAACAAGATTTTAAGTCCTACTGTTTTTGTTAAAATTAAAACAAGGTTTTAATTCCTTAAATATTTTATATTCAATGAGGGAAGTTACCAAATACAATTTATGTCAAATTCATTTTCACTGCCTATAAAAGAAAAAGAATTTCTTCATTTCAAGGTGTATCAGAGCAGGATAATATCTATAGCTATTTTCACCTCTTATCGCTTTGTTGTGCGCTTCGGTGTTTATTTCTCCTCCTAATCCTTGTCGTTGAGTTCGTAAGTGGGCAAGTGTTGTAGTGCTTATAGTACTTGTAATCGCGTTTTATCCTGGATACGACTTCACCACAGGGTATAAGCATCACTCATTTTTGAGGCGTACTGGTGAACTATCGTGTTAAGGACAGCTTGATGATCAAGTGACTCTGTCCTCAGTGTGCAGTTAAATATTTGAGTATTTTATTTCATTTTCAGAAATTTAATTTTAACATTATTTTTCAGTATTTCATTGTTGCAGTTCCAACACTTTCATTTGAGTCTTGCTCTTACTGAGCTTAATATTGTTATCAACACTTCTTCCAACTAGATATGGGAGTATGTGTTCAGACAATAAACAATCACAAACAATTAATAACAATCTCAATTGTGGATGGAGTACCTCCAGAAACATCAGATGTTTGGTCACGACAAAGAACATACTAATGGAATCCATAACTTCAAAAATGAAAATAGGCAAATAAGTTAAATTTAGTCGTTTAATGTCCTTCTCAGTTCATGAAACATTTCCAGCATTCATCTCATACTATTCCTGAACACCATTGAGCAGAGCTGGCCATGATTCAAGCTGCTTCTTTTTCCTAGAAGAGCTGGCCATAATTCACAGATTCTACTTTTAAAACCTAATTTTGAAGTTCCTGTAAAATTTTGTTATGTTGTTTTGTTCCACGACCATCTAATGGTGCAATCTATCTATAAACTAAAGAATTTTTTCTTCCACTTTTTTTTTCTTCTTTTTCTTCCACTTCACCACCGACGTTTGCGTCTTATTTTTGTTAGAAAAGTGTGCCTCTGTGTACCCGCGTTGCATCGTGTCGGTTCGACCGGTTCTCAGCATTGGTGTACTTCTAAGCAGCTACACCTATTTTTAAAGTAACAAAAGAAAAAAGGTACATGGTATGTCTACGAAGAAAAATGAAATTTGTTTCCCAAGTCCAAATTTTAGGGGCCGAATGGGGTTATATTGTTATAAGATTTCAATTTTTCCTTCTAGCTCTTTGGACTAAGTTTTCAATTTTTCCTTAACAATCATAGAATAAAAGAGATTAGGCGAATACATTTAAAAAGAAAAGAGAGCTTATTAGATAATTTTAGTATACTTCATCAAAAAAGATATGAGAGCTTATTAGATCATTTTAGTATAATTCATCAATCCTTCTGTATGTAAGAAAATTTCAAGAAAATGGAAGAAAATATTTTAAGATTCTATATATATATATATTCATTGACATTTGTCATTCTAACCGGGACCTCCATAATAAAAACCCTAACCATTTGTATCATACCTATCCTTGGTAATTTTCAAATCATAAAAATTTGGATTCGTCACTATTGTCCCAGCATCTTTAGCATCTCTGATCTTGTTATCTTCATCAATTACTTGAACCCAATTAAAATAACTCGATGTTTTCAAACCGCCTTCAGAAGGAAAATGACCACTACCCATTTGTGTCGAATTATATCTTCCTTTACTTTTTGTATTCAAGATTTCTCCACCAAATTGTAAAATTTTTGCTGTCCTTGATAATTGAGTGAAGAGAATATTCGGATAGTATCCAACTGGATTACCTTGTACTTGCACCCACCAATGTCCAGTAGTTTGGTCCTGTCAAAGTATTCAACTTGTGTTTTTGGATCAAAAATGTTAATGGGGTACAAAAACTTGATAGACTTCTATTTTATTACCCTATGAATATTAAAGTGTGCATCTTTTTGGACGCCATGTAAGGTGGACACTTCGCTGAAACTGCAATCAAGGGCTATCTGACGGTGTGTGAACGAAACCATCACATAAGAGGTTATCCATCTGTCTAAAAGAAAATAAATCAGATAGTTTAATCTTCTGGACAAAAAATACCAACAATAATATATGACCTTTCATGATATCATTGTTCTAGATGAATCCATAAAAAAATGGAATAATAATACTTACCGTCCAATATATGAAAAATATAGTCTTGTCATCGCCATATACTTTTTGGCTCACCTAAATAAGAAAAGATGTAAATTTAGTGGTTTCCAATAAAAGGACAATAGTTGCCTTTTATAAATTCAGAGTGATCACTTACAATCCATCCGCCTTCAATAGTATTTTTAACTTCTTCTTCACCGGCGGTAACCCATATTTGATAATAAATATCTTATTCTATTGTAAACTAGAGAAAGGGAGAAGGAGACACAAAGTAGAGGGGAAGAGAAGAGAGAGATTTCTTATTAATCAGTGTATAAGATACAATGTTTAAGACCGTATTTATATAGATAGAAGACTTGGTGTCCAAGATATGTAAACCCTAAACTTAGACACGAAGGGCATCTTAGTAAATAAACTTGGTTTATAACACTCCCCCTGATGACCACTGTGGCTAAGTCAGTACAAGCATATCAGGAAAACTCAAAAGAGAAAAACCTGAAATTTCATAAGCATGTAAAGACTCAGACAGCGTTGGACACGCATATGTTGCCTCGTTAAAACCTTGACAAGGAAAACAGAGTGGGACAAAACCTTGACGAAGGAAAAAGAGTACAACGCGATAAAGTCCAGTGAATGCACCTTAATTTGATGATGGCGCTCCCCTTGATAAATACTTCAATCAAATCTTGGCGAGCAAATCTTTGAGTCGAAACTTTCCAATTTTGAAGAACAAATTTCTTGAATGCAGAAGAGGACTGTGCTTTCATAAAGATGTCAGATAGTTGATGAAGTCTTCATTTGTGTTACACAAGAAGTAATGCCTTCGATTAATACATTTGCGGAGTCTACATTCTTCTTCAACACATTGAGAACTTGTGTCATGGATTGCTAGCTTCCCGAGATGATTTGCAAAATTTATTGATGTACAAAGTTTCTTCAACACATATCCAAGATGTAGATAAATTACCATAAGTAAACAAAACTGAATTTGTGGTCATACCTTATGTGGATCGGAATGACATCCAAATTACTAAGGGATTGTTATGTTGATTTGGTCTAACAAAATGACCTAGTTAATGGTGGGAATCCACCAAATAATAGAAATTATACAACTCCCTCTTGGATGACCACCATGTTGAATAAATTTCCTCACTAAAACCTTTCCGGTAAAACCCAATGGGAAAAATCTGGATGATGAAAAAAGAGCACAAATATCAACATTAAAAGAAATTTAAACGTCAACGAGATGTTGCCTCATCAAAACCTTGTCAGGAAAACCACATGGGACAAAACCTGAAGCGAAGGGAAAAGAGTACAACTTTTGACGTAAATATGGATGCTAATTAACTCAACTATATGTTATAGAAAACAAGCACCAAATCATAACTATAGTTTATATCATAAACAAGTTTTAAGCAAGCATAATATCGTAACTGCAGATTTAAGAAAACTTATATTCATGCTGCTAAAGCGTGGATTTTTGTGTTTTTAAGCACTTCTCAAGAGGCCTATAACGTTGATATCATCAACAAATTAATCCGGATTTTTGGTTTTGTACCAAATTACAAAAAACACATAAAGGATTGCTAAAACCTAACACAATCGAGTCAGGTGGCTGTCTAAATATAACTTGAATCCTACAAGGATTACATGTTCCGAATCACATTTCTTGTGTAAATGCAATATGAGTCCTTCAAGGACTACCACGCTAAAAGCATTATACATAGAGAACAAAAATTTATTGAATCAATCCTCGGGTTTGAGAAAAAATAAAACCCTTAAATCGTCCTAAAAAGGAACATATTTCTCGTATAACGCATGAAGACTACACCAACCTGTAAGTAATGGGTTTGGCAATTTTAAGGTGTAAGTCTTGGATCCAAAATTGCGTTAATCAAAAAATTAATCCAACTTAATTTGGATTGTATGCC
Organism: Papaver bracteatum; assembly: GCA_023529315.1. Taxonomy (NCBI): domain Eukaryota; kingdom Viridiplantae; phylum Streptophyta; class Magnoliopsida; order Ranunculales; family Papaveraceae; genus Papaver; species Papaver bracteatum. The sequence continues at coordinate 390,048 of JAJJWX010000478.1, read as the reverse complement.
AACCAATCACATATGTCGATATTTCTATGTAGAGAGGTTAACAATCACCGTCTCTATTATTTCAGTAGCTACCATAAATGAATATTCGACAATTGTAGTATCTTATCAGGATTCCACACAGTTCTCACGGATATGCATATATTGAAATTAACATAAATACTGGTACCAGCGCCCATGGGAAATGTAAAATTCCTCATCTTAAATTGAGAAGACATCATATTTGGGAATGTGAATTTGGTACTCTCTATTGGAGTACTACCTGTAGCCTCTTATAGAACGCTACTTATCAGCTAGATGTGACTGAATTTCCTCTTAAGAGGAAAAAGCTTATATGAAAGCAAAACGAGAAATTTCACGCCGATCATAAAGTGACATCCTCAATCGATTTGATCGTGATGGGAGAGAAATTGATATAACTTTCAAGTTAATTAACACCAAATTTTGTTGGTAGTATATAGTCTCCCCATGATCATGGCGGAAATATTTTCATCTCATAAAATCGAAAAAAAATAAAATCGTAAAGCATTATCCGATTAATTCGAAGACATATACTCATAATGAAACATGTCTTTCTACATAAAGAAAATGTAGTCTTAGTATACCTACATATTTAACATCAACCATGGATTATTTTTAGAATAATAAAAAAAAAATTATTTAACAAAAGGCATTAAAAATATGCAAACAAGTCTCTAAAATAAAACTAAAATCGTGACCTATAGAGCTGACGAGATAATCATTCACTTTTGAATTAAATTATGGACACATTCTTTATCAAAATAAAATCAAATTAAGATCAATATAGACACTACAAGGACTAATAATATTGGCTAACAATCCGGGTGCGCACCCTTTGATCTTTAGTATCCAATTCCAACTACAAGTGGAACTATTTCAAATTTTGGAGAACAATATAATAAAGAAAACCAAAAATTGTTAAATTGGTGTTTGTCGTAATAACCAATCTCATCCTTCTAGGATCCATGGAGAAATCTAATTTCAATTGGTTTAAATGATTCTTTTGAGAAAAATAAAGAAATCATTAAGGTATTCTTTGTAGAGAAAAATCTATATTTTGGTTGATAAAGATTTCTTTGAAGGAATAGAAATCAATTACAAAAATTGAATAAAATACTTAGAATGCCAAATTTTTTGCATCTCATTATAGAGAATCTATGGAAAAAAAATAATAATACCGATTGGTAAAACGATATACCAAAATCATATCGACGACTGGAAAAAGAAGAAGATGTCATTTGATATGGAAATCCATAGTGGTAAAAGAATGGTTTCTTTGCTAGAAAGAATAGAAACCATAAGAATAATTCACGTAAAGGTAATTAGATTGTGATGCCACCAATTTTTGGTGATTACAATTTCATTGAAGGAATAGTAATTGTAAACCATCACAACTTGTTACCAGTCAATTTCTCTCTCCTTATTTTTCTCTGCAACTTTATCTCTTAAAACATAAACAATTATCTTCTTAGGGAGTAGTTATCTTCATCTTCTCCATTAATTTTTTTTAACCATCTTCTCATTTTCTGCCCGGATTTTAATTTAATTTAAGATCCGAGTAGATTTATCTATCTAATATATATATATATATATCTAAATAAAACAAATTGCATTATAGCAATTGGTTTTGTAAATAGTTTTTATTTCTGATAATGTATGGCAAGTATGTGCCATTACGGTTTCTCATACCTCCTGGAGGATTTTCGGTTTCGTTCAATCTTTCAAGAATCAACCATTGATGTTAGTCATTAAACAAAGAAAAACTATATATTTAATCAAATAAAATGCTTGTACTTAGGAGAGGGAGAGGTGTGGGTGTGGGTGTGGGTTTATCACTAATCCACTAAAAAACTGCAAAAAATGTCTTATAAAACCATAAAAACATGTTAGTTTGTTTAGTTATGGATTCTTGGTCGAACGTAAATGTTTTTTGCTATAAATCAAACCATCTTAAGAAATTCTTCTTCTTCTTCTTTCAAAATTTTATTTAAGAATTGAGTATCAACTTATCTCCAACAATCTAAAGGTAATAGCTTGCCCGATTGTAATATTGTAATATTGTGATATTGTAATATTGTAATTGCTAAGAACATGGGAAAAATACATTCAGTGGTAAGGACTTTAAGAGATGGCACTATTCTTCCTAAATGACCAAAGGTTAGATGGATATGCTTTAGAAAAACCATCGAGAAAACTTCATTGCCGTAAAAAGATAAATTGGACAAAATAGGAAGAATTATTTGCAAGAATCATATTCTTAATTGTCTTGATGATTCCTTGTATGACTTCTATAATGCAAAAGAAGATTTTAATGCTTTTGATTTATGGGAAGCTCTAGAAGAAAATATCATCTTGAAGTCATTCTTGATGGCTAAGTTTTTTGAATACAAGATGATTTTCAGAACAGTTCGTTGAACTTCAACTCCTCATCGTCATGGAAATACAAGAGGAGGGTCTCACCATGGTGGAGCTTGGAAAAAAGATCCAGGTTTTCTTCTTCATGTTTTGGATGATAAAGTCGTTTAAGAAAACTCCTGGAGAGTCATTAAACAAAGAAAAACTATATATTTAATCAAATAAAATATAAATAATAAACAAAAATAACAATCTCTTGTTATTAGTTATTGCATGGATGCCTGTAAAAAGGCTCCTTTGATGCCGACGGAAGCACTAATCCACTACTGCACTTATAAAACCATAAAAACATGTTAGTTTGTTTAGTTATGGCATATGTCAAACCATCTTAAGGAATTGGTATCGAGTTCATAGTGGTGCAATCTTTAATACACCACAAATATCAGATGATTTAGTCCTTAAGTACCCAACAGAGATGAGTAGGTACATGCAAAAACATGAACAGAAATAGATGTTAGAACTAAAAAAAATCATATCACGTTATGATTGAATATGTAAAACAAAATAGAGATTGGACCAAAAACTTCCCTGTTTTATGGTGCTATTTTATGCCGCTTGGAGAAAACAAAAACATCAAAAATCTCAAAACGCTTTTTCTTCTTCAGTTTAGAGAAACACTCGGTGTAGAGCGTGCTGATTACGTATTGTACACTAGAGAAAGGGAGAAGGAGACAAAGTAGAGGAGAAGAGAAGAGAGATTTCTTATTAATCAGTGTATAAAATACAATGTTTAAGACCGTATTTATATAGATAGAAGACTTGGTGTCCAAGATATGTAAACCCTAAACTTAAACACGAAGGGCATCTTAGTAAATAAAATGGTTTATAACATATTCATTAATATAAGAATTTTATTTACACTTAATATCAGATTTTATAGACCTTTTGGTGTGATTCTTATTCCTTTTTAAAATATAAATAAAATCTTATCCATTTATATACGAATTATAATTACACATAAAATATATTTTATATACATATATATTGAAATATATAATATATATATATAGACACTATTACACCTAAATTTCCAAAAATTCATAATTTAAAACATAAACAATCACCCACTGTATTACGAGGATATAACTTCTTCTTTTGAGTTATATTTTACATAAGTAATATTTGCATTTCAATTTCAATTTTCTTTAAAAGATTACTTACTTAAAATTTATTACTGATTGTGACGAAAATTTTCTTTCTAAAAGAGAAGGTTACATTAGAGCATCTCCAAGAAAGGGTGAATCTATTTATTTTTAGTGACACATAGGATTTTAGACTCCCGTTTGGCATAAATTCATCATCAAGATTGAGTTTCATTGAATGAGTTTTCATTTAGATAACATTAATACAATGTTTTTGATATTTTTGGATGATTACAAATGATACTACAAATGCCTATTTATAGGCTTACAAAGAGAAGAAGAGAACTATGCCTATGGAGGCTAACAACTATACCTTTGGAGGCTAACAACTATGCCTTTGGAGGCTAACAACTATGCTTATGGAGGCTAACAACTATGCCTTTGGAGGCTAACAACTATGCCTATGGAGGCTTACCTTATATTCTTTGTTTCTAGAATAATCTATATGTTAAGAACATGTTTAGAGGTAATTCTAACACTCCCCCTCAAGCTGGTGCATATATGTCGCTCATGCCTAGCTTGCCAACAAACTTCAGAAATATTTTACTTGGAACTGCTTTAGTTAGAATATCAGATACCTGTTCTTCCGATCTAATTCTAGGTAACTCCACGATCCCATTATCCAACTTCTCTTTAATGAAGAACCTATCTATATCCACATGTTTTGTGCGATCATGATGAACTGGATTGTGTGCAATATCACACGCCGCTTTGTTATCGCAGTGAAAACGAATTGGTTTCCTTGGAGGATACCCCAATTCAGTTAGCAGACGTTTTAACCACATAACTTCGCAGATACCCAGCGCCATACCTCGCCATTCAACCTCTGCACTTGATCGTGAAACAACTCCTTGTTTTTTGCTTCTCCATGTAACAAGATTACCCCCAACGAAGGTAAAATATCCTGAAGTAGACCTCATATCATCACATGACCCACCATAGTCAGAATCAGTATATGCCTCCATACTTTTGAAGTCTTGACCTTTCTTAAACAAGATCCCTTTTCCTGGAGCAGACTTCAGGTATCTTAGGATTCGCATTACCGCATTCATATGTGTTTCTCCAGGATTATGCATGAATTGACTAACAATACTCAATGCATATGCAAGATCGGGTCTTGTATGTGCCAAGTACATTAGTCTACCCACGAGCCTTTGGTATCTTCCTTTATCAACATGTACTTGGTTGCCATCCGAACATAATTTCAAACCTGGCTCTCTCGGTGTATCTACAAAGTTGACATGTTTGTCATACTGTTTCCTCCAACAAATCAAGGGCATATTTTCTTTGTGACAAGAATATTCCTTCGTTGATCGAGATACTTCAATTCCAAGGAAGTATTTTAAAGAAGCAAGATCCTTCATCTGAAATTCACTTGATAGATAATTTTGGAGAGCCTTTCTTTCTTCCGGGATCATCTCCTGTAACTATCATGTCATCTACATATATGATTAAAGCTGTAATCTTACCTCGATTTTTCTTTAAGAATAAAGTATGATCTGAATTTGCCTCGACGATAACCAAATGCTCTCATAGACTTGGTAAATCTTCCAAACCACGCTCTCGGAGATTGTTTCAGACCATACAATGACTTGTTTAACTCTGCAAACTTTTCCGTTATGCAACTCGACTCCATCATTCCTGGTGGAAGCTGCATATACACTTCTTCGGACAAATCTCCATGTAAAAAGGCGTTCTTGACATCAAACCGTTGCAATGGCCAACCCAAATTTGCAGCAAGAGACAACAAGACTCGCACCGTATTCATTTTAGCTACAAAAGAATGTCTCATTATAATCTACACCATAAGTCCGGCTATACCCTTTAGCAACCAATCTTGCCTTAAAGCGTTCAATTTCACCATTTGCCTTGTATTTGACTCAGTAAAAACCCAAATGACATCCCACGACTTTCTTTCCTTCTCGAAATTCAACCATGTCCCAAGTATTATTTTCTTGTAAGGATTTCATCTCATCGATCATAGCTTCCTCCATTTCGGATCAGATAATGCTTCCCGCACGCGTTAGGAATAACTACAGTAGATAATTGATTCACAAATGACTTATTTGATTCGGTCAGACGGTGATTAGAGATATAATTACTCATGGGATATTTAGCTTTTGATGAAATATCAGGTTCATACATAGATTTAGGGATACCTCTATTCCGACGTTCTGGCAATTGTTTCTTTGCAGGTTCAAGAACATCTTCAGCGAACGGTTGGATTGGGGTTGGTGATCTATCATTATCTTCTTCAACTTCATCTGCATTATCTTCTGATCTATATGCATTATCTTCTTCAACTTCATTTATAGATTCAATTTCATTATCTGTGTTAATTTCTTCCCCACTAACTTTCTGTTCTTTTGGAATTTCAAGAACAACATCTTCTTCGATTATGTCTTCTTCATAGTCAAGAGTCTGAATTTATTTTTCATACTCCCCCTGAAGTTCAGACTTCGAGTAATACATCACGTGTTCGTGAAACTTAACATCCAATGTGATGTACATTCGTTTAGTTGGAGGATGGTAGCACCTATATCCTTTCTGACTTGCAAAAGATATCCTACGAAGACACATCTTAAAGCTCGGGGAGATAACTTGCTCCGTTGGTTCTTGTGTAAGTGCACAAATACTACACAACCAAATATGCGTGGAGGCAAGTTTGGAACTGTTGGTGAAACTGTTGCCTCACTGAGAGCTTGAAAAGGTGTCTGGAAAATGATAGTGCTGGAAGGTGTACGGTTGATCACATATGCTGCAGAGGCAAGAGCTTCACCCCAATAAGTTAACGGCATATGAGCTGATATTAATGAAGCGCGCACAACTTCAAGCAAGTGACGGTTTTTCCTTTCAGCTACCCCATTCTGTTGAGGAGTATTAGGACAAGTCGTCTGATGAACAATACCACATTCTTTTAAATAATGCTGAAAATCAGTACTTAAATATTCGCCTCCGTTGTCACTTCGAAGAACTTGAATCTTTGTATTGTATTGTGTGTTGACTACTTTGTGAAACCTCTGAAATAAATTATTCACTTCATCTTTTGATTTCATCAAGCAAACCCATGTCATCCTAGTGCAATCATCAATAAAGGTGACGAACCATCGTGCGCTTCCAAGAGTGTTAACTTTAGACGGCCCCCAAACATCAGAATGAATAATCATGAATGGAATAGGACTTTTATTTAAACTTGATGGAAACGAAGTACGATGGCTTTTAGCTAGTTCACATTCTTCACATTGAAAACTAGAAACATCAATCTTTGAAAATAGACTAGGAAATAGCTTTCTTAAGTAGCCAAAAGAAGCATGCCCTAACCGTCTATGCCATAACCAAATTTGTGATTTCTCCTTCTCCCCATGAGTACCATTCACAACTAAAGCGTTAGATAATCTTTTTGAAATTTTTTGACTCCAAATCTAGATAGTATAGCTTTCCTCTTCTAACCCCAGATCCAATCGTCCGCCGTGTTCGAATGTCCTTAAACACACAAGAATTAGGCCAAAAGATAACAACACAATTTAAGACTTTAGTAATTTGGGAAACTGATAATAGATTATAATTTAGAGAGGGAACGACTAAAACGGAATCTAGACTCAATGTATCCGTAAGATTTAATGATTGTTCTCCAATTACTGGAGCCAAAGATCCATCTGCTGTGCAAACGGAGTTGTGTATGGATGTTTTAAGAGGAGAAACCTGTCTGGAATCAAAAGTCATATGGTCTGTGCAACCCGAATCAATTATCCATGATCTATTAGGAACAACTTGCGAAATATTAAAAACCTTACCATTGGTTGTTTCCATAGCGGAGGTTAGATTACTAACCACATGTGTTTGCAGCAAATTCTTTTTCTTGGGATCGCATTTATCCCACCAATCTGGATACCCGATAATCTTAAAGCAGTTGTCTTTGGTATGACCACGTTTACTACAATGAGTGCAGGTGACAGACTTATGTTTAATGTTGTATTGACGACGGGTTGCCATTGCAGAAGTTTCAACACTAGATACAAGGATCCTTCTCCTTGCTCTGATACCATATCAAGATTGAATCAAAACAAAGAGTTTCATTGAATGAGTTTTCATTTAGATAACATTAATACAATGTTTTTGATATTTTTGGATGATTACAAATGATACTACGTACAAATGCCTATTTATAGGCTTACAAAGAGAAGAAGAGAACTATGCCTATGGAGGCTAACAACTATACCTTTGGAGGCTAACAACTATGCCTTTGGAGGCTAACAACTATGCTTATGGAGGCTAACAACTATGCCTTTGGAGGCTAACAACTATGCCTATGGAGGCTTACCTTATATTCTTTGTTTCTAGAATAATCTATATGTTAAGAACATGTTTAGAGGTAATTCTAACATTCATCTCCAATAGTAGGGTGCTACAAGTTAGGAGGGACCAATTACTAAATATGAAGGTGTTCAAGAAAGTGTTATCTACACCTCCGGTTACACCTCCACGTCATATTTTTAACCAATTTTCTTTTAATTCTAAGAGTTAAATTTCTCACTGTTGGAGATGGTTTTTTAGATGTGAGGTCCTATATTTACTCTATGTATAAACCCCATAATTAAAAGGACTAAATAAAAAATCCACGTAGGATTTTTTCCACCTTCTGGGTAGGATCAAAAAGAGTACAAGCTGCCCTAATAAATTATGGAGGGCAACTTTCTTTCTCACCAGCATATCACAGCCATTTTAGCCACCGTTTTCTTATCACAGTAATTAATCCAACTTGTAATCCATTCTTTATAGGAGAATCCCGTTGTTGAGCAGTCATTACATAGCCTGCTCCAAACCAAACAGCTCTTGCGAAACGATTTAGTTCGTCAAATTTAAATGTTGCTGCCAACTATTATTGTTGTACAGTATTAATCAGTCAACGTGAAGTGGCACATACAACTTGTTGGTCGATCAATTTATATAACTTGATATCAGGAGTATGTTTTTCCTTCACAAAAAAAAAAATGGCTCAAAAGATAATGAGATAGTCCTTTATCCTAAAATGAAACTATGAATACTGAATGGTTTCCTCAGAGAAGTGCGATCAGTCAATAGGTTGAAGACTACCTATTTTGCCAGCTTACTGAATACTGCCATTTCGTAAATTTTTGTTTGTTTATTTGTTTGATTGGATAATGATTATACGGCAATGGTCCCTCCCCAAATACTACATATAAATGCGACAGATGATGAAGGAAATGCAAGGTAAAGGTGCTTTCAATGTCTTTATGAGACATAAAAAGTCGCCTGAAAATGAACATTGGGTTTGGCAAAGAAAAGATCATGTACTACTACTCTCATTTAGTCATCCATCCTATATATCTGTTTGCTTAAATGCACCTTGAATTGCTCAAACTACAGAAAAATTAAAGATTCTCTGCAAATAGAATTCAATCTTAGTTAAGGTTACCAGAGTACTGTAGATTGCATTCACTGCATGATCGTGCTGCTGAAGTCTCGATGCCAAGCTTCCATACTCTATCCCAAAAGGCACGACATAATTTTCGTACCTTCATGCAAATTGACAAAACACTACTTTAATTTTCACTAGTTGTCGGTCAACCTTTGTCCATGTGACCATACGCAAAAAATGGTGGAGCCAAACGAAAGAAACTCTGTGAATCATCCAATCGAAGCTTCCCAAGTGCAAGCTCTATGCACCGTTCAAACCCTCAAACTCCCGCAATAAAGAGAAGGAATATATCGTAAAAAGGGGGGTTCTGTTCCGGAGAGGTGGAGCTAGAGTTTTAACTATGACGAACAAGTACGCATAAATAGGCTTGGGAGGCCAACTTTTGTGATGAAATTTTAGGCTTGGGAACCTACTGGTCTTAGTGCACTATAGCACCCCCATATTTCTAACCGGTGGTAATTGAACTTTTGTCCTTACTTTTGATGGTCTACACAAATATCCTTATCACACAATAAATATGCCCTTCCTCATCCATAAGCCCATCAGGGGTCCAATAAGGTTTTTGTTTCTTCCAAATTTGCCCTCCTATCAATCTACCTACTTCTTCTTCTTCTCAGCGACGTCTCCAATTTTTTCCTCCATTTCTATCGCTCCACCACCACCAGCAACATCTCTGTCGCTCCACCACCACCACCAGCAATTTTTTCCTCCACAACCTCTATTACCTCCGCCACTAAAACAATAGATCTATTGCGATTTATATCTTCGTTTCTCTACCATCTTTATCGCTGCACCACCACCGCCATCATCTTCACCTCCACCACCATCTTCATCGTTGTAATTATCAGATCCGTCACTACCTAATCCACCACCTACAGCACCACACCCAACTTTTAAACAATCGATTAAGCCTTCTTAAATTGATTGAGAGACAAATCAATTTATTAACCCATAACAATCTCAAATCCATTAACAAATTCCATCCATCGTTTGCACCTTAACTACACTGCAATTATACTTCACCCGAATTTCATTTCTCAACACCATCGAGTCAGTTTCATCATTAAACAAAACCAAATCAATTAAGTCAAGCCTGTCAATACTCATCTTCAAATTCAAACCAACATCCCATCCAGATCTCGTCCAAGCTTAGCACCAGCCAGTCAAAGCTTACTTTCTCTATCTTCTCATATATCTAATAATGACTCCCATTTAATCCAATTGATTCTCTGACTCATGGCGACCAACACCGACACCATTAGGAAAAACCCATTCAACACAATCGGGATCTCAATTTACACCTTGTATCCAGTTCAGACCAAACCCAAACCATTACGAACTCAGTCATTCCCTACTTATTTTCCTTCACAAATGGGTTACGTACCCAACTTCGGTCACCACCAGCAACATTAATTTTATATGGAATTTGATAGAGTAATTGTTTGTTTCTTGACATGAGAAGCAATACACGGAAAATGAAACGAATGTGAACATTCAAATTTGAAAATCATTGTTCTGCTCGATTTCATACTCTGCAAAACATACTCCATGATTGTTCTTCGTCAACCGGAGACTAGATTTAAACAGTGAGAATCTCGACGGCGATTTCGGTGAAGACAGAGCCGACGAAGATGTGAAAATCCTCGGAGTACTCTTAATCCATGAAGATTGAGTTTTGATTGTTGAATTAGTATTCGGTGTTGAAACTGTCGAAGTTGAGAATGTTGGTGTAGTCGGAGTTGTTTTTCAATGGAGTCTTGAATTGTTATGTAATGAAGATTTGGTCTTAGATGCCGCGGTGGCGGTGGTGTTTGCAACGGTGGTTCTGCATCTTAGATTAGTAATTGGTGTTGATGTTGATGATGTTTTAGGTGTTGTTGAATTTTATTATTGTTCTTTGAATTGGTAACATTTCACATTGCTAGTTCCATGTTCAATAGTATATAAGCTTTATTCAAGTGTAGTTTCTAATCCCATTTTTTGGCGCAAAAAGCGGCAGTGATTTTGGATCAACTATGGTTGTTGATCCAACTACAATGGATAAACATCCACTGTTGATCCAACTGAAATGGATAAACATCTATTGTTGATTCAACTAAGATTGGTTTTGAAGCTGGTCTTGGAGCTGTTGGTGTTTATGAAGCTACGGGTAATGAAATATGGTGGTTATCTAGGTTGAAGCAGGCAGTGATATTGGATCAACTATGGTTGTTGATCCATATATTTTGGATCAACTATGGCTGTTGATCCATCTATATGGGATCAACTATTGTTGTTTATCCTTTGACCTCATGCTTTTGTAGTTTAAATCATGTAAAGTTGTCCCAATGTTGAACTTGTGGTGCAATGGTAGCATGCCTGACTCCATGTCAGATCATTATTGATCCAATTTTACAAGGATCAACTTCCATTGTTGATCCACTAAAATTGGATCAACTTCCACTGTTGATCCTTTTTTCTTGGATAAACTAGATAAATTTCTACTGTTGATGGTTTTGTTGGTGGATCTGAAATCGGTGATGAAGTGGTAGCATTTTTCCATCAAAGATGGATAAACATCCATTGTTGATCCAACTGCAATGGATAAATTGCTCTTTGTTGATCCAAGCTGCAATGGATAAACATCCACTGTTTGATCCAACTGAAATGGATCAACTACTTTTTGTTTATACAAAAATATTTGAACCATGTGGCGGCGGCGAAACTTGTAATGGTGGCGGTGAAGGAGTAGTGGTGGTGTAATGGTGGCGGTGAAGGAGTGGTGGTGGAATATTGGTGGTGGTGGCGGTTGGCAGGCGGTGGTTGTTGAACGGTGGTGGTGGTGGAATGGTAGTTGAATGTTGGTGGTGGTGGTGCTAGTGGTGGTGGTGAAGTGGTAGAGGAAGAAATTTGTTGTATTTTGAAATAAAGAAAAATATTATATGAGTGAGGGTATTAAGATAATCTAATATTAAATGGATAAGGTTATAAAAAAGGGGTGACATATTTATTGTTGCATAAGGATATATTTGTTGGGAGTTAAAAGTAGGGACATATAATTAATATACCCTTCTAACTGTACGTACGGATGCTTTTCCTTCCAAACTCTAATAACCAAATACACAAAAAACTATTATAGAAGATTAATAAATTTTACAAAAGATTATAAGAACCAAGTAAAATCAACTTTCTTGATCATGCGGAAGCAAACAAGGCAGAAGTTAAATCCGATATGTAAATTCAAAATAATTTCTTGAAATAAAAAAATTAACTGAAACAGAATACAGTATTTTAACTTCTGACTAGGGGCGGATCTACGTATAGACTTGGGCTGGTTTAAGCCATCCCAAAATCTAGAAAAACTCAAAATTTAACACTAATTTTAAGTTTGGCGAAAAAAATCATGCCTAAATCATAGAATTAAACCACCCCCACTAATCCAGCTAGTATTCAAGTCATTCACCTTTATTTTCCAGCTCCGCCGATGTCTGACTTGTGGAATTGATTTTCCTTAATAATTTTCTGCGAAATTTAATAACCCCTCGGCAACCAGATTTACTATAGGGAGGAAGAAAACACCGATATTGGGAGGAAGTTTTTTTCTGGATTAACTGATACAAACCATTGGATTGACAGCCGTTTCCTCCTAATAGATATTTTCTTCCTCCTTATAGCAAAACTCCTAGGCAGCCTTGAATATTTTCTTCCTCCTTAGAGCATCTCCAATGCTAAGGGTGGAGGTCTTAAAAATACATGACATATCAGATTTAATATTTTTTTGGGCTAAAATTTATCTCCAATGCTAAGGTCAAGGTTAATAGAAAATCATGACATGGCTGTCACCTCATATCAAGGGGTAAAGGAGAAAATCATATCTTCACCTTCTCTATGACCCAATATCTATTAACATATCATTAATTCTTTGTTCCCAACTACATTTTTTTAATTAAAAAATATTATTAGGGAAGTAAGACCTTGCCATTGGAGATAAAATTTAGTTTAAAAAAGTCCTACATTGATTTGTTTAGCCACATAAGATTGACCCACAAAAAAAAAAAATTTAATATGACCTCCACATGGTATGATCTTCACCCCTAACATTGGAGATGTTATTATGTTCCGGTTGAATATGACCTGACATCATATCCTCATACTCCACAACTTTAATTATAAAATTAAATTCAGTTTCATGTCAGCAGACTCAGCACCACCCCACCAATATTATAAGCCAAACCGTGTAAACGTGTAAGAAGGCAAGACAACCTCTCTCCTTATTCGCCATTTCGAAATTCACACACACACACTTCTCTCTTTCCCTTCCTTCTGCAATTTCTTGATTTCAAAGAAAAAAAAACCAAAATCTTAATCCAAAACCTAAAATGTCTTCATCTCCAGAAGAATCTTCTCCTACTATTGATGATGTTGATTCGTTTAGAAAAGGCGTCAAACAAAGATTTAGTGATAAATCAAAGGTATAATCATTCAATCCTTGAATCCATCAATATAATCATGTTTTTTTATTGATTTTTTGTTGATTTTGTATGATTAGATTAGGTTTTTTTTACATATGTTATTGGTTTATGATCTGTGATTTGTTATAATAAATAGAAAGTTGCTCAAACCAAAGAGATGTTATCAAAACAAGCTGTACAAACCAAAGAGATTTTATCAAAACAGGCTGTTAAAATTGCTAAACAGGCTGAAGAACATGAAAGATTCATCAATAAGGTACTATCATTATCTTCTCAAATCTCTTCTTTTTTTGGGAATTTTTGGTGTTTTTTTTTTTGGATTTTTTTTTTTTTAGGGATTTGATGTTTAATTTTTGTATTGTTTGGTAATTAGGTTACACATTTAGTGGGAGTTCTTGCTTTTGGAGCATTTTGTTTTCTATTGGGATCAAGTAAGTGAAAATTGGATTATGTTTTATATTGGATTTTGAGTATTTATTAAGGGGAGAGAGGTTGATTTATGTGTTGAATTGTGTAGGACCTCAGGACATTCCGTATGTATACTGTTTCTTCTATTTTACATTTGTTCCGATGAGATGGATATACTATCGGTTCAAGAAATGGCATTATTACCTCCTGGTGAGCACCCAATTTTCTCAATTTTTGATTTATTATGGAGGGGTTTAGCTTTTGATTTTATATTTGAAGACAAAAACAGATACTGTAGTGTGTTTCTTTGTTGAACTTACTTTTAAGTGGACCTTGAGATGAGCAACTTGTTTCATGTCTCGATTTATTTGGTTTGTTAGAGTTGAAGAGAAAGAAGCTGTAGTCCGGAGACTTAATAAACATCTTTTTTTCGCAAGATAGAAGGGCACGATTTGGAAATTTAACAAATTGGGTGTACCCATCCTTGATAATGATTACAAACGTACTGACTGTTTTGGCTTCTGTATGGTTATTCTGGATACTATGGAAAGCTTTATAATTGGAAACAGTTAGTTATACATTACTCTTGTGTAAGAGAATCATACATAAAGTCTCATACTCTTATTGTGGTGTTGGTTTTTGCAGGATTTCTGCTACTACGCCAATACCATTTTCCTGGTTATGCTAATCTTCTATCCTAAAAATGAAAAGCTATTCATGGTTTGCTTCTCATTCGCAGAGGTACACATTCTGACTTACACAAACTATCCTCATGGTGATGCTATTCAAACTGAATTTAAGGAAAACCACAGGCGTGGAGGGCTCTTACGCCCTTAGCGAATGCTGATCTCAGCATTCATTATTCCAATTAATTGGATAAAAATGAATAGGATAAAAGTGGTTGTGGTTACACCTGATTTATTCAGTTGAAGTAGCATATCATTGACTTATTTTCATAGTTATCTTTTCCTTGCATAGTTGTATTTTCGTACTTAAAATTCTGAAAAATTGTTGCAGGGACCATTGGCGTGGGCATTAATTGTCTGGCGTTGCAGTCTGGTCTTCAGCTCTCTTGATAAAATTGTCAGCGTCCTAATACATCTTTTACCTGGTGAGTTTGTTTGGCGAGGCTGCAGATTTTATAGTGTTAACATGATAGATTTTACAAGCAATGTGTTTCCAGTTATGTGGACCTCATATTCGTTGGTAGCTTCCTTCTTTAGTCATCAAACAATTGTTTGAACTATTATTCAATGGATCATTTTTGCGAGGTTGCGATCAAGTGCATAGAAGTATAATCTGTGATTAGTTATTTTGGTTTGGTTTGTCACTCATAATTGGAAGCAAGAGCATTTGCAGTACCATGTTATGATAGTTGCTGGTTACAAGCATGCTCTGTATTTGAGTGCAAAGTTCGAGATACAGTTGCCATGGTCATTTTTACTTTCTACTGTGTGATTTAAATTCCACGGCGATAAACATAATAAATTTTCATGAAGGGGGTGTTTCCTGTAAAAGGAAACTCTGTGTTGTTTCTCCTTGAAGTTTGAACCTTGTGACAGTGACATCAGAAAGATAGCAGAGGCCTGTAATTGGTCACTGTGTTACTTGTGAATGCTGGTTTTTACCACTGAACTGTCATATGTTGCTAGAGTTTGCTTCAGGTGTTTCTAAATTCTTATCAATAGTGTGCTTTCATGGCTTTGTAGTAGAGATGGAGGAAGACATTTAGAAGCTTTATCAGAATTCTGTTTCACCTTGTACACTTTTAATACTTTGAAATTGTCTTTACACCTACTGCTGGTTTGATGTCATTGACAGGAATTGTTTACTTCACCATTCGGTGGTGGGATCCAGCAACCTTTGAAGCCATGCATCCAGAGGGAAGCCCGAGTCAAAGAGCTTCATGGCCGTATGTGGAAGACAAGTCCTACCTCTGGACGTGGCTATTTGTTGTTCCATTGGTTGCGTACACCTTATGGCAGATTCTCTATTTTCTCATTGTCAATGTTCTGCGTCGTCAAAGGCTTTTAAGGGATCCAGAAGTAATGACATCCTACCGGTATTCCCTTGCTCCCTCTCTCTTCACCTCTCATGTATTGTATATGGGCACAGACACACGGGAACAATTTCATTATTAGCCCTCAATGTCTCAATCATTTACCAATAATTTGATTACTTCTCTAAAATCTGGTATCGTTAACCCTGTTAATGATTTAAGCGGCTATTGATTTGGATTTCTGGCTTCGGGTCATTGCCGCCATTACTGGCTGCTTTCATCTCTGTTGTTATCTTTGAGATGCAGGGTGTTGTCACACATTAGGAAAACTGGTCTAGGGGTTGCAATTTGAATCATTTAAGGAAAACTGAGTTTACACGTTCCTAAATTTTGATAGGTATTATGCTTTGATTTCTTTTCACTTATACTCTTTCCTGCTTCTAATGTTGGCAGAGAACTATCAAAGAAAGCACAAAAAGCAAATAATATGTGGTGGCGTTTGAGTGGAGTTCTAGGTGATCAGAATCGTATGCTCATGTACATCCTGTTCCAAGCTGCATTCACAGTTGCAACAATGGCTCTAACTGTGCCAATATTCCTGTCTTACGAATTGCACGTGATTTTCCAAATACTCAAAGTCTCTGCATCTATATGGAATGGAGGAAGCTTTTTACTAGAAGTGATGCCAAGGCAAGTCATAATGAAGGAGAAGAAGAAACTTGAAATGCAGCCGTTACCAGTCCAACTTGATCAGCCAACAGTCTCAACAGAAATTCCCACTGAAACCAACGGCTTCACCGAGTCAGAACAGCCTTGTACAAAAGAAAATGACTTGTAAAATTTCTGTTTTCGTTATTGCTAGAAAAAGTTTAGTTAGTAAAACCTATGACTGTTGAAAGCTGATATCTTGGGATTTAGGATTTCGAGGTGTGGAAAGTTTAGTTTTGAACTCGCTACTCGTTGTACGTTTATGCAACATATGTAGCGTGTATGTTTTTCCTAAGTGTCTGTTGGTGCAGATGGCCAAGTTTTCTTGTATAATAATGACCAAGGATGTGATTTTTAGTGCTAATGATAGGAGGACTTGCTCGTAACTGAGAATTGCTTGCCTTAATCTGTCTAATTTCACGGCGTTTTTGTATGGTATGTTTATGTATAACCCGCTGTTTTAGAAAAAATGATATTTGAACTTTCAGGCCAAACTGAAAAACTAAAACTAAGGGAGTATCCCTTTTTTTGAAACTGAGGGTTTACCATGTAATTTGGCTTCCATCACATTTCGCTCCTGATAACAACACCCCCAATGCTTCCAAAAAAAAAACAACACCCCCTTTAACAATTCCTTGGGTTACCAATTGGCCACGTCTACAAGATTTTCCATTATTTTTCTATACTAGACTAGATAATCCGATGTTGTCATTCTAATCACATGATTACGTCAGCCATTTTCACGGCACACATTTTAAGGATGTTGATTGGTCCCGCTTCAAGCACTGTCCTAGATGATTGACGTTGAGTCCCCACCACCCTGTAGAGATTGAGATTGGGTTCACGAGCCAAATGGATATACAAGAACACCCACTTGTGTAGGGGTAGCCCAAAGATGGTGGACTAATTGGTGTACCAGCTTTATATCCTTGAATTCGGAGGAGGTTAGTTTTTTAAATTCAAATATGATCCACAAAACAGCATCCAATGGTCACAAAAAAATGGTCCACCGTTTGTACACCATTTTTGGTATACCACTAGATTTTTCCCAAGAACACTAACCATTTGACAATAATGCCGTGAATAATATCTGACCTTGGTCAGAACAATTTTTTCTTTTTTTTCTAGTTTAACATATTTTTTTCTTTTTTTTTCCGCTTCAAACGCGTCGCCAAAATATCAAACAAGTTTAAAGAAGTTCTAACTAATGGTTGGACTGAATAATTTTTGATACTTTTCATTTTAGGTAAATGTAGAACCAATCCTAGTAACAATATTCTGCCATCTCGAATTTTGACTTCTATTTATTTTATTTTATTTTATTTATTTATTTTTTTTGAGTGAGCTCGCTGGGAGAATTTATTGAAAAATATCATGGCTAAATTGGGGCGTATGCCCATTAATTTGGGCATATGACTACATGACAAAAAAATTACTCCCTCCATTCCACTTTAGATGACGTTTTGGGAGTTTTCACGCAGATTCAGAAATAAAGAGAGATATAAAAAATTTATATCTATGCCCTTGAGAAAAGTCTTCAAATATTAATTGCTATTAGTGTATTTAAAAATAAACTTATGGTTCCAAAAAAAAATGTTAGGGTATTATGGGTAGTTTTGTGGTGAAAATATGAAAATTATCAAATAATGTGGAACAAAAAAATAACCCTAAACACTCATCTAAAGTGGAACGGAAAGAGTATTAAAAGTTGAAACTACCAATTTAGCCTCCATCAAATATTAATACTACTAATTTGTCCCCATCAATTCCTAATCATAAAATTAAAAACTAAAATCAAAATCATAAAGTTAAAATAAAAAAAATAAAAAACTATAATCAAAATCATAAAACTAAAATCATAAAATTACAACTAAAATCAAAATCAAATTCATTTCCATCTCCATTTCAACTGATTCTTCTTCTTTTCTTCTTTTCTTCTCAACCCAATTCTCTAAACTAGTAACATGCAATCACTCACAAATTGAAACTTTGAAATCAAATTTTTCCGGATTTATTAATATCGATTAACGTTAATGTATATGTGATCTGATTGCACATATAAACGGTTTATGTTCATACCCACAAAGACCGACTGTCCTTGATATGTTTTCTGGTTCGAAATATTTGAACCAGAATCGGATCACATCAGCACTTACAAAAACCGATTATTGATGCATAATGCTAGAATCGGATTTTATATGTGTGTCGAGTGAACCGATTGTTTTAAGAAAAAAATATCAATTTTTCTGTATCTTTTTTTTGTTAGAATCGGATTACATGAGCACTTTTATAAACCGATTCATGTTATGCAATGTCAATAATCGGTTTTTATATGTGCATCGTGTAAACCGATTCTAATTATACCCGAATTAAAAATGAGTATTAGTATGATTTTACACAATTTCAAAACGAGTATGATCTCATACTCGATCTCAAAATGAGTATGAAATTTATACCCAAACTGAAATCGAGTATGAAATCATATTCATTTTCAGATCGAGTATGATTAAAATTATGTTTGATTTTTTTCTTCAAAAATCGGTTTTTTGTGTACATGTGCAAAAACCGATTCTGAGTTTTTTTGTGAATTGAAAAAATCAACCTAAAATCGGTTTATGAAAGCATGAACATATGCCGATTTTGGTTTGATTTTTTTCAAGTTTTTTTTTTTTTGATGAATCAAGATTAGTTGATTTCTAATTTAATTTCACTAAACATCAATTAATCATCCCGATTAACACTAATTAATTAGGGGTAAATTAGCCATTATGTAAAATAAGTGGATAAGAGGTGTTCTATTTTACTTTCTAATAACCCTTTTTTGTGTTGTAGTGTATGCCCAAATTAATGGGCATATGCCCCAATTTAACCAGGAAAAAGATGACTTCAACGCGAAAAATAGAAATACCAGATGGGATTGGCCGGTTAGTTGTCAATGGGTTTAGTTGTAAATCCAGTTAAAAAGTGACCTAACTCTAGTACAAAAGTCATACGGGTCATACAAAATAATGTCAATGATTCATTAGCAAAAAGGATTTGGATCTTAATCATAGTTTAATTATAAAATCAAAACTGATTAATTAGCATCATCATCTCGGATTAACCATAAAATTAGTGAAAGGGACGTAACTCCTAAGCTTAAACTAATCATAATAGATTGTCATTTGTCACCAACAAATAAAGCGAAGGAGATAGAGTCGATTGTCAAGGGACTGTTTGGTAACCATTATTTTAATGGATTATCAGCCCATAATCCATTATGCAAATTATAATGGATTCTATATGCGTTTGGTAACCATCATAATAATTGCTTATTTTAATCATAATTGAAAAAATTCATTATTTCCATAAACAGGAAAAAGTTGTTTTGAAAATTTATTATAATCAATTATTTTTTCTAAGAAACTCAAATTGAATTTTTTCTTCTTATTTTCTCTAAACTATCAAGAGAGACATCAAAACAACATAGGACTAAAAAAACATCGTAGATCATTATTCTTTCTTCTCCTTTTCGAGATCATCGTTCTATGATAATCAATTATTTAAAAAAAAGTGTTTGGAAAAATTTATTTTAAAAATGATTATATCAAAATCATTTATCAATTTATGATTATTTATAATCATAAATTTTACCAAACAAGGCCTAAATGTTGATTTACACATTAGACGCATACAAAATGTAAAATTAGCCAATGAAAAATCAATATTATAGCGTGTCTGGATGTGTATCCAAAAGTAAATTTTAATTTTTAGAAAGTGTTATGGATTTGTTCTCGACTTCTGCTCGGGAAAGCAGAATATTAGAAGCACTTTTACTTCTGTTATCCAAACCGAATAATAAACTCCAATAAAAGTAAATTTAGATCAGTAAATGATGAACCACTAGTTTCATGACACGTCAACCACCGCATTATTATATTGTTCCCTCAACCCCCAGTCAGAAGTTGAAAGGCTATAAATAAGCCACATAGAGAAAATAAGATAGATACTTTCGGAGACTGAAACTTTTCTTACTGTTCATCTTTGGTTTTCTTCATTTTCTTGTTATTGAGGAGCAGAAATGGAGACATTAATTCAAGTACCATACAATGCTACAGTACGTGTGATGTTAAGTTCACTGGAAAGAAATCTATTACCAGATGTTGTCATCAGGAAACTCACTAAATTGTTGTTAGCAAGTAGACTTCGTCTGGGTTATAAACCTTCTTCTGAAATTCAGCTCTCTGATCTTATCCAATTTGCACACTGTAAGTCTCTCTAACTCTCTCTTTCAAATTTGCTGACTCGATCTGTAGCTGGGCTTCAATCAAGATTTTGTAGGATAATGTTTATGCGTCCTGTGTCTGAGTCAGATTAGATTCTGACTCATCTGACTTGGGGCTGATTCTGATGAGGATGATGGTTTGATGATGAGTTACAGCTCTTGAAGAAATGCCAATCGCAATCAAGACGGAATCGGCTAAAGAACAACATTACGAATTGCCGACATCTTTTTTCAAATTAGTCCTCGGAAAATATATGAAATATAGGTAATGTTTTTACAGATTTTGGACAACTTTGGATGTATTTGGAAAGTAGGGGCAACTGCAACTATTGTATGTCAAATGGGTGACTGAATTTCATGTCATTTGTTTAATTTTGCAGCTGCTGTTACTTTTCTGATAAGACTGCAACGTTGGAAGATGCGGAAAAAGCAATGCTCGAGCTATACTGTGAGAGAGCACAGATAAAAGATGGTCATACAGTTCTTGATGTGGGCTGTGGATGGGGATCATTTTCTTTATACATTGCACAGAAGTATAAGAGTTGCAAGATTACAGGAATTTGCAATTCAAAGACTCAAAAAGAGCATATAGAAGAACAATGCAGGTACACATTGTTGGATTTCTCCCCTATACTTCAATACTTAATGGCTGTCTAGTGTAATGGTTTACTCAGTATCTATTTCATTTGTATTCCAAAATGCTTGGCAACTGCAAAGCATTTTGGACAGCATTGTTAGTTGCCTCTAGCATCAGTTCCCCAGAAGAGCCTGTTCGAGATATACACACATTTATGTATGCGCCAGTGAAAGTTGGCTTTAATCCCAAACACAATTTCTTTCGGCTAAGCTAGTGAAAAATTGTTTGCTTTTGTGAACAGAGAACTTCAGTTGCAGAATGTAGAGATCATTGTAGCTGATATCAGCACATTTGAAATGGAGGGTTCTTATGATCGAATTGTTTCAATAGAGATGTTTGAGGTAAACAATTTACTGAGCTTCTTCTTTTTTTCTGTCTTTAAAGGGTTGAATTTTATTGCAAAAGAAAAAGAGAATTACAAGAAAATAAGGCGCCTAAGCAAAACCAAACGAAACACACAACAAAACTAGACGAACATTCTACATCTGACAAAGGAAAATACACTGCAAAAAGAAATTTGTAGTTTTTTCTTAGCAGGGGTCCTGTTCCCTCTACCAAGTTTTTCGTTACAAGAAACCCCAGGACAGAAGATTTTTGCCTATTCCTCTCAGTTTTGGTATCGTTATAATCCTTAACCATCCCATTTAAGACGTTTAACATCTACTGGTTTATCTCTAGCAACATATTAGAATCTTGCATAAGCCTATTCAAATGATTCTCTCTAGTCAGTGGACTCCTCTGAAGGACTTGGTCTTCACATTTCCTTCTCTGGCCTTCACATTGTCCACTTCCGTCCCTTCAAGTCGGTCTCATATTCAGACTCCGCTCTAGAGTCTACTTTACCATCCTCATTTGATTGGTGTTCCTCATCGACTTGAACATTACCGCTGGCTTGAGCAACTCCGGAGTTCTCCACTTCAATGTTTGTATGCAAATCCTTTAATTCATTTTCTTTGTTCTGGAAGAGGCTAAAAGGATTAAAGTAAACTTTCTTACCGGAGTTCTTAGCTTTTCTGGTATACCATGTTTTTGCTGAGGGTGGAGAGACCATTTCTAGCACCCCGACATTACCTGCTCTATTCTCATCAACTATCAAGTTTGATAGAGTGAATTTGACTGACCTGTTTTCTTCAAACATATAAACAGCATATGAAGAATTATAAAGAACTTCTTAAAAAGATATCCAAATGGATGAAAGAAGACAGTCTCCTTTTCGTGCACTACTTCTGCCATAAAGCTTTCGCATACCACTTTGAGGACACAAGTGAAGATGACTGGATCACAAGATACTTTTTCACTGGAGGGACAATGCCTTCTGCAAATCTACTTCTCTACTTTCAGGTAATCAAATTCCCCAAAATCCGTATGTAGTCACAATCTTAGCTTGTACATTTCAGCAAGAAATTCAATTCTTTTATGTTTCTTTTGCTATAACAATTGAAACCAACTTAGCCCAATATGAACTTTGAGTGTGTCATGATTTTATGTGCAGGATGATGTTTCCATTGCTAACCATTGGCTTGTAAATGGGAAGCATTATGCACAAACAAGGTAACTGTTAGCTTCTACTACTCTTCTTACACCATTTTACCCACCCCACCCCTTATTGGTGAAACAACCTTGCTCTTATAAATCTTGGTGTGTTGTAGTGAGGAGTGGCTAAAAAGAATGGACAAAAACATAAGAACTATAAAGCCAATAATGGAGTCAACTTATGGCAAAGATTCGGCTGTTAAATGGACCGTGTATTGGCGAACGTTTTTCATCTCAGTTGCTGAACTCTTCGGCTATAATAACGGAGAAGAATGGATGGTTGCACATTTTCTATTCAAGAAGAAATAGATAGAGAGATGTGGGTGCTCTTATTTTCAATTGTTTTTCATTTCATCTTTTTCAGACATTTCAACGATATTTTGTTTTCACTAAATGCAACTGAATTGAACCTTTGTCACTCACTGGTTCATCATTTCCAAGACCGGTCTTTCTGAAAATAAAAAGGGTCAATTGCTACTATTTTGGCAAGGATGGAGCCTGAAGTCCAAGTAACACCCTTTGTGGTGTCAACTATATGGCTCATCCGGCCGGGCAGTGGCTTTAAACTTCTCAAACCTCTCTGTGAACGCAATCTCGAGTTCCAAATCCATTACTTTCATTTGGTTTCGAAATTATATACAGTGCATGGAGTTCTTTATACAGATCATTAGAATATCCACAGTTGCCTTCTCATCTGTGTCCGAATTAGGAATTTAGAGGAGTATGGGAATGGGAGGACTAGATAAGCTAGTTGGGCTTGACAATTTTTCTAGACCAAAAACCATAAGTTTGTAAGGCTTTGGAATTCAATACTAAGGGAAATCCGAAAACTGCTACACCGGTAAAAACAAAAAGTAAATATACCACATTATTCAATTTTTTACCACACATGCTAAGAAAAACTCTTCTTAGAAAGTGGTTTAGCCGTAGGTTTAATGAGGCCGAATAAAATGAATAGACAAAATAGTTAGAATCCAATGTCTAGGACAGTGGGAACATAAAAATATCAACGCCCTACCCCTTGCGAGTCTTTAAATAACCTGACATTTTTAGGGGCGACTCTAAAAGAATTAGGGGCAACCAATAAGACAAAATATGGTCACCCAAACATAAAACTAAGCCATCCCTTATCTCTGATTTTTTCGAAATGGCTAATATGCTCTTTCAAAATAGGTATCCAACACAACAATCGGTAGTTTCAAAAAATAATCGGAAGAAAACACCATGATCTGAAGCAATTCTCTCTTGTACCCATGTTCCTTCATGAATTCAAACTTCTTGTACCATCTTCTAGTTGCTTGCTTCAAACCATATAGACTCTTCTTTAGCTTGCACACCATATGTTCTTTGCCTTTGACTTCAAAACCCTCGGGTTGTGCCATATACACATCTTATTCCTCCAACTCACCATGAATAAATGTTGTATTGACATCTAGTTGTTCTATCTCAAGATACAAATTAGATGTTAATGGCAAGACAACCAGAATAGAAGGAAATCTCACTACTGGTGAGAAAATCTCGTCAAAGTCAACACCATTTCTCTGCTCATAACCCTTCACAACAAAGCGTGTTTTGTACCTTGGTTGCGAGTTACCATCTTTAGTCTTGATTCTATACACCCACTTATTCTTCATAATTTTTGGGTTCTTTGGCTTGTCAACCAAATCAAAAGTGTCATTCTCATTTAAAGAGCCAACCTCTTCTTTCATGGATTTTAACCACTTCTGACCTTCAGGAACACTAAGAGCCTCTTCATAAGACTCTGGTTCACCTACATCTGTGAGCATCACATAATCATGTGGTGTATACTTTTTTGAAGGTAATCTAGGTATGCTGGAACTTCTTGTTATTGCACTTCTTGCTCAACATCACCCACTGGAACATCTTCATGATTGTGTTCTTGTTCTTCATTAACATTACCATTACTATCAACATCATCACCACGTTGTTCAAGAGAAGGAACAACTGGATTTGGATCCAAGAACATGTCTTCTTGAAGCTTTGGCATTTCGATCTTCTCAAAGTCTTCAATAGTTTGGTCTTCAAGGAATATTACGTCCCTACTTCTGATAATTAACCTTCCTGTAAACTGGATCCAAAAATATGTAACCAAACGTCTATGTTCCATAGCCTAGGAACACACACTACTTTGCTTTGTCATCAAGCTTTGACCTAATGATCTTTTGGGATATGAACGAATTCCCTGCAACCAAACACTCTCAAGTGATCATAAGTAGGCTCTTTGTCTCTCCAAACCTTTTCTCATACTTCTTCATTTAGCGGTCTTCAAAGAGATCGATTAATCAAATACATAGATATATTCATTGCTTCACCCCAAAAGTGCTTTTGCAACTTGGAATGAGATAACATGTACCTAATTCTCTCAACAACAGTGCGGTTCATCCACTCTACAACACCATTATGTTGTGGAGTCTTCGGTACTGATTTTTCATGACATATACCCATGCTCTTGTAGTACTATTCAAGTGGCCCAATGTACTCTCCCCCGTTGTCATAATAACTTCAAGTTTCTACCTGTTTATCTTTCCACCATGATGTGAAACATCTTGAACTCAGGAACAACATCATCTTTGGTCTTGATTGCATATGACCAAACCTTCCTTGAAGCATTATCTATGAAAGTAACAAAGTAAAAGGCACCACCAAGTGTTTTTACCCTCAAAGGTCCACATATGTCAGAATGAACAAGATCAAGAATACCAGAATTGCGCTTGGGTAAAGATTTATGAAAAGAAACTCTAGTTTGTTTAGCAACTAAACAATGAGTGCACTTACCCAATTGCGTACCTTTCGCCTTTGGAAAGACTTGTCGTTTGATGAGGATTTGGATTCCCTTATCACTGAGATGACTAAGTCTTCTATGCCACAGCTCGGAGGTTGAATCTTTGTCAGTAATATTCAACTCAGCGTTCAACATTTCACTTGTGTCTTATACAATATGCCACATTTTTTTCCTCTTGCAATAATCATGGATCCCTTGGTTAGCTTCCATTTTCCATCACCCAAGTGATTGTTGTACCCTTCATCATCTACAGTAAATTTTTGATGGGGGCATATTATGATGTGGGCATGGGGGACAAATCATGTCTTGACATGTATTTTTCCAATTAATTGTTTTAACAAATTCTATTACAAAAAATATGGATAAAATATCACCAATTAAGATAACTATTATTTTCACCAAAAATACACTTTTTTTATATGTTTGGAAACAAAATTTGATGAAATCAATTTATAGCAAAGAAACGTGTCAAGGCATGATTTGTCCCCCATGCCCTCTTCATAAAACGCCCCCGTAAAAATATTTTTCCATCATCTAACACTCCCACTGACATTAGATTCAAACGAAGATTTGGTACATGTCACACATTTCTGAGAACCAATGTGCAACCAACATTGTTCTCAACCTTCACATCACCCATTCCTATAATCTTCGAAATACCACTATTTCCCATTCCGACTGAACCAAAATCACCAACCTTGTAGGAGATAAACACATTTTCTCGAGGAGTAGCATGATAAGATGCACCTGAATCCACTATCCAATTTGAATCGGAAACTACAGAAGTCATACATACTTCATTATGATCAGAGAAAAAAATGATATCATCTTCTGATGCGACCACTGCAACATCCTTGTCTTGTTTATCAATTCCTTTCTCTTTATTATGTTCTTGCTTCGGATTCCTGCATTCATTTAAATAATGACCTCTCATACGATAGTTCCAGCACTCAACGTCTTTTCAAGACTTCTATTTACCCCTGGAATTGCTACGACCAACTTGTCTTCTATCTTTTCTTCTACCCAGATTCTATGTAACAAAAGCTTTTGAATGAGATAATTCTTATGACCTTCTTCTAACTTCTTCATTCAACAAACTGTTTGTTGCAACAGTCATGTTCAACTTCCTGTCTAGAGCAGAGTAACTAAGAGACATCCTCAATGACAACTGTCTCGTAAAGTATTTAGCAACAAATAAGCTTGAATTTCCTCCGGAATTATCATATCCATAGATGTAAGTTGATTCATGATACCTTTCATTTCATGTAAGTGTTGCACCATGGAACTTCCTTCCTTGTATACCAACTTTCCAAGCATTTTAAATAGAAGAGCTTTTGCACAAGGAGATTGCTGGTCATATATATATCTGCTCTTAACTTTTTCCACAAAGAGTATGCTAGTTTCTCACTATCCACATGATGAAAAAAAGAATCATCGATCCACTGACGAATAAAACCAACTGCTTTACGGTTAGTAACACGTTATTCTTCTTCATCTGTCTTATTGATCTTTACTCCCTTGCTCTCTATTGGACCAAATATATCTTTACAATATGACCAATATTCCATCTTTTCCTTCCATATCACATAGTTCTCACCGGTTAAAATTACCATTCTATTACTAGTGTTAGCTTCCGTCATTACACAGATTATCTCAACCCAAATGCTCTGATACCACTTGTTGGGGGAGACTTACAAAACCCGAGCCGCTATGTGCAATTCGAAAACCACACAAGCAATGAAACACAATGTGGAAACAACTATGACGATATAAGAAGCAATCACACAACACCGACAATTACATGGAAAACCCCCTCCAAGGAGAAGGGTAAAAAACCATTGGAAAATCTTCCACTATAGTCAAACAATGGGTTACACACAATTCACCCAATTTTGGGGATAACAACAACTTCAAGGTGCATATAACACTTGGATAACAATTTTCCTAAATTACACTCATCCCTAAGGATGGATCAAAAATTCATTCACCAATAAGATGAGATTCACTATCAATTCGACAATAGCAAGAGTAAGAGATACTTACTATTAGGATTTGAACAAACCCTAGATTTTCCCACTTTTTAAGAGATGTGGAAATTGATCAATCAATCTTCACTACACTAACTAATATATCCTTAGCTAAGAACTCTTTCTTCTTCTTCTTCTTCTTCAAAGATAACAACTTAAATCTCAATAAAAAATCAACTTTAATGGTGGCTTCACCTCTTTTTTTACTCTCTCTCTCTCTCTACCTCCCTTTTCTTTTTTCACAACTTGAGAAGATAAACTCGTGAGGATTAAAACACCTCCTGATGCCTTGTTATAACCTAAAAAATACACTACTATCTATCTCCCAATTGGTTAAGGGGATACATTCATGTTGGACCATAAGTTGTGGACCGGCCCAACAGTGTCGACGTCGACATATGAATTCTTTCTGTGTTTATTGATGTGAGTTTTAAAATATATGATCTTAGTAATTAGGATTTGATCACGGGTTTTATCTGTAAAACAGGTTAGATATATAACTGTAAAGACAAAATTCTTTGATTATACTTATACTAATTATTAGGGTTTGTGTGTATCTTTGATTGTGAATTGTACGAGTACACTTGACGAAATACTGATAGTTTTAAAGTGATTCACTGTAAAATCTCGATAATCAAGACCGGCAGTTCACTGATTTTATAGAAGGTTCAAGGAATTCGAACTTTTTTTAGGAGGATGGGTATATATACCCGCCACCCGCTCAATTCAACCCACCATAATATTAGGTTGGGTTAAGACCGACCCGTTGTAAGGTGGGTAGGGAGTGGGTGATGATTTCAAATCCGACCGACTCGACCCATTGTGCACCCCTATTTCTCTTTCTTTGCTTATAGATAAGGTCATGTAAGTTGCTTCATCTCTATCCATCCATAAATTATAAGAGTTAACATCCTAATCGTACGATCAAATATATATATATATTGTACTATCCAAATGTCGTTGAGTAAGTCAACTAAATTCCTAACACAACGACATGTTTGGCTTTAGTCAGAAACAAAGCAATGAGTCACATTTTCTAAGTCAACAAAATTCCTTACACAACGACAATTTGACTTTAGTCAAGGACGCTTTCCGAATGTAGCTAGATCGCGATGTGTAGTTAGTGTTGTTTCATTATATATCAGATAACTAATTTTTCACTAGTGGTGGCGCATGCAAGGAGACACGTCACGTATAACAATTGAATAATTACTTGCCATAAAAATTATGGTCCACAGATTGACACACAATACTTTTGGATGTCTATTTAAATATATAGTAAAAATCCAACAAGCATCTTATGGTACTATGAATTTAACTAACATTTTCCTCCAGGTCCTCCATATTGCAAGCTATGGCCCACTTCCTCCACGAATACAATATATTCTACGTCATAATTTTTCTTGCAATCAAGAACTTTTGTCATCAGTTTTTCATTGGGATCTGAAAGAAATCCAGACGCATTATAATACTGCATGGATGTAAAATAAGAACCATGTTTTCCATATCCATATTCAAGTGGAAAGTGACCACTTCCCATTTGAGGAGCATGTCCATCCTCACTCTCTCGTGAATGACCTCCCCAATATATACGTTCTGCACCAACGCTACCAAATAATGGAAAACGTTCTGCCGGCCAGTATCCGATTATGAGTCCAAGAATTGAATACCACCATTTACTCTCATTACGATTCTATAACTGAAGTTTTAAATACACAAATAAGTTAATGTCATCTGTATATGTAACATAGTATTTCAAACGTTTTTATATCTATTCAAGTTATGGGTTGCACAAGATTATTATGCAATAGATATAATCTAATTACCAGATATATACGAGATTGTGAATCACTCAAAGTCTTTCCATAAATAAACGGGTTAGGTATTGGCATATCGGGAGTAAATTTTGGGTGAACTTGGAAAAAACCAGGACAAAGAATATTAAAGCATCCTGTCTGTTTTCCATTATCAGCCTGTCAAAAAAAGTATATATAGACACGCCCATCAATACAACTGGAGTATACTTTATAATAAAATTAAAAATAAACCTTTGTTTGTTAATTGGACGTTAGATCATTGTATGATAAATTGTTGAATATATGTGTATATATTGTTTGAAACTTACAGTCCAATATATAAAAATTGAACTATTGTGTCATTATTGTATAGCATGGGATTCACCTGTTAAAATACAAATGGTATGCATCCAAAATCAAAAACAAAATTAATATGGAATTGTTAACATAAATATAAATATTACACTTAGTACATAGTAATGAGTATACGTTTATTGTATCAATTTTCTCACTTTGAATAGATAAATTTCTACTCACATAGCCAATATATCATTCTTGAGCATATATAACATTTCTCTAGTAATACATGGTTTAAACAAATATGCTTATCTAATGCCATTAATTCGTTAATGTAATGATTTTGCTTTTTGGACCCATACATGCAACTCATAGTACAATTATATAGTCTCCAAACAAATCATCATGATATTTGTGTCCAAAATTGACCTTAGAACAACATTTTTGTCGATTAAAACATATGGTTATGTTGCGTGTTTACAACATATCTCTAATTATATCTTTATTAATTATTACGAAACTTAAACCTAAATAATATTTATTTAATCTGTTGATGGATGAGGTTAATTTGTTTGTTGTAATATTTAGTGAAAGAACATAGTCTATTATATGTTGTTTATAATAACATGATTATAGACGGTTAGTGAAAAACTAAGCCTCGGGTATGATTACATCATATTGAGCTAACTTTTAGTGGAGCATATTCATATATCTTCTTCATTATTTAATACATAAAGAAAGAGAAGGAGGAACTAAAAATAAACTAATTATAGTTCCATAAAGTTGTATGTCATTTTGTATGGTAATATACGCCACTTTATTTGTAGTTTATATTGTTATTATGATGTCATTAATAATTAATGAAAATGATTTTACCATCCTTATATGATATTTCTTATGGTCAACATATGTGATGACTCAATCAATTCATCATGAAAATGAACCCAATCATTTTGCAAATTATATATGTTCAACAGTAATTTTGACGGGATTCAAAACTCATATAATTTTTAGTTCTTATGTGATTAATACTAGGAAATATGTTTCACATACCATCCATCCAACATGTATTCTAGTGGATTGGTCATTCCAACCCGATCTAATAGAAATCTCAGCTAAGTTATACTGGTCCGAGGTCACGTTTAGTTGCCACACACTCATGTTAGTCGTTGCCCCATAAAACTTTTCATCTTTATTTTGATATACCATACCTGCAAACTGAGGATTTCTTGGTTTACATAAGAAAATATATAAATAAACAACTTGCAACATCAATATAAATAGTGAAGGAAACATATTCATACATATTATGATGGATCATTTGATACGGATATTGTTGATGAAACTGATGTGGCTCTAATAAAGTCTTGTTTTTCTGTCCTTCTTATGGGAATTGATCCTTCCGGGCAACTCTCAACTCTACCTCTAAAAATAGATGTTTCAACTTTATCTCATTCCAACTCCAAAATAGGCTTCATCTGAAAGTCAAACCTGAAAATATTTGCATGAAAACAAAGTAAAAAAGTATAAGGTTGACGACATCCTATTAACCTGAATTTTATGATTCCTGAGTAAAGGATGATCAAGTGAAGGTTGTTTGTAGATATCGATACAATCATAGGTATCTCCCCATGCCGACTATCAATATAATAAACAAGTATAAGTTAGTTCATCATCTATCAAATGCAGCACATGGTTCTTTAGACACTTAATGAAAACTGAAACCTCGTTCACAAAATAAATAAAAATATTGTTGTTGTTTAGAACACCACGTTAAATTTTTGTGTTGTTTAAAAGATGACTTAAGGTTTTGGTGTAGTTTAAAACAATTTCGAAGATTTGGGTATTGCTTAAAGCACAACCTAATATTTTTGTGCTGGTTAAAGCAGTGCTTAAGGTATTTTTGTGGCATCAAAACTTCGCATAGGCTTATAAAATCCAAAGAGCAAGCCCATCATTATTATGAAAACAAAAACTATATATATATAAAATTTTGTATATATATATCATTTTGGGATATCTTTTGCACTTTATAAGTAGTATTAAATGTTATCAAAAGAAATACCGTCTAGGTAGCCACTATACCATCGATAGAAAAGTAAAATAATGACAAAAAAGATGGTACCTGTTACAACGACAAAGGTGGATCAATTAATCTAGTTCTTGTCAAATTTGAAATAGGTATTGAACGATGATTTTTTTTGTGAACACCTTGTTATTAAAAAACCTTGTCGACGAGGGAAAATTTAGTGATTAACAATCATATCAATGTTTTGGAAAAAATAATTAATAATGATATGAAATTAATTTTTTATTTTGTAAAAAAGATATGTAACTCTTGAACTTGAATGAAAAAACTAAAGTTCTATAATCATAAATAGTTAGGTAAAATCTTACGAGAATTATTTTGATAGGAGGTTTATTAAGAATCTTGAGTTGTGTTCCTAATTTTATGTCTTCATCTTTTGATATACTTTGTGCTCCTTCAACCACATAGTTTATAATATTCCTAGCAAAAACATTAAGTATCACCACTACCAACAGAAAATTAAAAAACACACCTAGAGTAATTCCCATTTAGAAATAAAATGACAATCACTTGATATGATGTTTTATACTGAGAAATAGTCATATTATATATATTTATACATGTAAGAAAAATAAAATTGTACATAAAGGTAAGACATTCCAAATCTGCAGTCATTAATGACTAGATTTTGTCATTAGTGAATAAATTTTGTCATTAAATGATTGATTATAAAAATAAAATAAAAATACCATTAACTGTAGACCATATAAATAAAGAAAATATTTCACTTTACCACTAACAAGTATGTGTTTATTGAGTGCCCGTTTTCATCCATGGACGCGTGTTGAATCTTAATTTATGTAATTATCATGACAAGTTACATTTCAACACATACATGCCATATAGAATCAAATGTTTTAAAAACTAACCCGATGAAAAATTTATTTATGTGAATACTTTCTTGATTTGATTTTTATTATTGGAACTGTTAGAGCACTGCTCGGTCGAACTCGCAAGCATTTCTATCTCAATCTTGTTTGTCAAGTTTAGTGATCAAAACTATGAGTCTTGATTTATAGTCTACTTATAACTATGTCTCGGACTAGGATAGATTGTGTATTTGAGTTTTAGACTTCACGGCGTTCATCAATTGAAAACGAATAACTACTAAGAAGATATTATGGAACATCATCAACAAAAGGTATGTGGAGAATGAAACTCATCTATCACTCGGAAAGTCTATTTCTACTCTATTTCCTACTTGAGACAAAAGTCGTATAGCCATATAGTGTTCGATTATACACATTTATTTTTTCGAGATGAGTTTAACTCGATTATATATTTCTCGAAATATGTTAACCAAGCTCATCTTATATTCTTGACGAAACTCAAAAGATGATCATGTGAAAATAGCCTGGTAACATCTAATATGATTTGTGTGAGACAATCATTTGATGTAGACTCAGAATATTTCGTATTGATCATTCGATCACTTGAAAATTTCTTTGAAGCTAATAGTTTGTGTGAGACAACTATTGTCCTCTTCTAAGAATGTTTCAATTATTCAAATGGAGTTTAGAACACTTACCCGTAATTGGATTATAAACATAGTATGCATACTGGCATATGTGTTAATCCAAGACCGGTGTAGTATGCGTACCCGTACTAGCGAGGTCAGATGAAGTCCGGGAGACTTGGTATACCCGTACGCGTACTGGCAAACTTAGTTAAAGTACGGAAACTTTGGTATGCGTACTCATAAGCGTACTAATTTCAACTGATGTTTGGATATGTAATAGTATGCATACCCATTTGCGTACTGCAGAACACAATCCAAGTCCGGCTACTTAGATATGCGTACCCATTTGCATACTTGAGTGAGTTATGTTCTAAAATCGGTTAGCAATCTTTTGAAAACCATGGCTATAATGTTCATGAATGGATCCGAGTGAATCAAACTGATTTTGCTTCAATTATTTCTTGTATACTTCTATAAGAATACAAATAATTGAACAACTCTAGAACTAGTTTCATTTGTGTCATTTGAACTAGTTGTGGTTAAGATGAATAAGGTTGATATGAAAGTGTTAATATGGCTAACTTCGGTTAACTATTGTTGAGACAACCTAGTATACACGTTTAGGTACGGTTACCCATATCTAAATGAAGGTAGATTTAATTTGTGTGTAACAAGCTAAGTCCATCTAACGGTGGAGATTATTGCTTAGGTTTCAAGCAAACTTAGCTTGGATCTTAGATCAGGTTTTATATAACGGTGAATATTGATTGCTTTGTTCCAAATCTATCAAAACCTGATTTGAAGACTATAAAATGGAGAAATCTAGCAACTAGGAAACCTTATCCCCATACCTCATGTGTGATATTAGTTACGACTAGAGTCGATTTTCCTTTAACCTTAGGTTTATTCCAAAACCCTATAGGTTAACGACTTGAAGACTTCGTTGGGATCGTGAAGCCAGAACCAAATATTTTCTTTGTAGTTGCATGTTCTAATCTTGCTATTTTCTATCGTGATTGAGTACTATCTTCTCTAAGATTTTCTCAAGATTTATTCTCCGATAGTCAAGATAAAAAGTAGTCAGAAACATTTTCGTCTCATCATTTGTGATTCCATAATATCTTGTTTCACTACCATATAATTAAGATTATTGTGAGTTTATTGATATTTCTAGACTTTTCTTTAGGAATATAAGTCTGGTATATCAATTGGTTGCTTTTCACCTTGATTTATCAAAAGACGGGACAAAACTCATAGGTATTTCTGTGAGAGACAAATTTATCTATCTCAATAGACTTTTATGTGTGAGACAGATTTTTTTTATCAAGTCTTCGACTTTGGGTCGTAGCAACTCTTAGTTGTAGGTGAGATCAACTAAGGGAATCAAATGCGTAGAATCTTGCCGGGGTTCATAGACGTAAGGAGCGCAACTGTACTTTAAGGGTCTATATGGAATTTGTTTTGAGTTAGTTAGTTTAAACTTTTGATTTTTGAGAGAGAATAAGAAGAAGAAAAAGAAGAAGTAATGGGAAAAAGCCATTTTTCCTAACTCTTCCATAAACATGGATGGATATGAAGAAGAATGTAAAGAAGTTAATGTTGAAGGTTCACTACCATTTAGAGAAGACGATTTGGGGTATATTGATAGGTGTCTAAAACACCGTAATATTTATCTATTGTTTATGCTTTCTCTGCTAGTTTTCTTGTAAATTATGTATCTTATGTTTTGTTTTTGAGTATTTAGGTACTTTGGAGTCATTTGGAACAAAAGGGGAATAAACAGGGCGAACGTTTCATCTCATATTCAATGGCTATTGGAGGCGGAAATTATTTCTCATTATTTGCTTTTATTTCTTCATCTCTGTCTGAAAAGTTTGTCGGCTTTAGTGATGCAACTTCTGTCTGAAAAGCACGACAACTTTAGTGATGATTCTCATTGAAGAGAAGAAGTAGATTTGAGAAGTAAGAGGCGGATGTTGCTGGTGGAAGGAGAAAGGGAGTGTTCATTTGGAGCATAAAGGGGAAAAGCTGTCATTTCCTAGGCTAATACTTTCGGGAGTCCAATCAAGGTTAGGGGACAACTCTATTTGGAAGAGTGTTAAACACAAACTAGCCAAGGTTAAAGGGGACCCCTAGATGGGTGGATCGTCAACGATTGGGTGCATAAATCCACCCAATCATTCCTACACAAACTTTCAGAGAAGTGTTTCTTCTCTTTATTTCACATCTGAAATTGAGGAGAAGGAAACAAAGTTGTGACTACTTCTGGTTCCAAGTACCCAGATCAAGATGAAGTTGTTTGAAGCAGAAATTGGAGAAGATGGTAGAGTTCTTGTTTAGATCTGTGAAAAGGGTTGTGAAATTCATAAGTTAGGGTTCTGTGGTAGTTGGAAAAGAGATTGTTGATGGGTCTTGGTTTATTGTTCAACAACAGATGCAAATAATGGATTCACAATGAAATGAGATTGTTTATGGGTTTTTGAGTCACAGAGATGGTGGTTATGAGCTGGCTCAAGCTGATGTAGTAGTGCAGTTGATGATGGTCTTGAATTGCAGCTATGATGGCTCTGGTGAGGTGCTTGTGTTGTCAAGAAATGGTAATGCTGAGGGCTAAGTGGCAATGGTGAATGATATTTTGGTCTCAATTGAATTGCTACCTGAGAATGAGATGTAATGATAGTGCAGCTGAATTGGAGGCAATGATGGTGTTGCAAAGAAGCAGTTGAGGCTGGTAAATGGAGTGGATATGCTGCAGAAGCAATGGTTGAACAGATTTTTTGGGGGAAAAATCTACAACAGTTGAGAAGTTAGATGTATGCTAGGTTCAGTTGGCAGTGGTGAATGCATAGCTATCATGACTGAGGCATGAGGCATTGTTAATGGTTGGTTTGGATTGCAGGGATGGCAATTGCAAGTCTGGTGCAAGGGTTCTGATCGAGATCGTGGAGAATTGCAAATCGGCTACGGTGGGGATGAATGCCATATTGCAAAGAGGAAGTTTGTTTGGTGCTTGATTCTTTGCTATACGTGTTGCAGATTATGCTGTAGTTGCAGAATGGTTCAGGTGATGCTTTTCATAGTTATATGCTGTAGGTGGAGTTATGCCCAAGTTGGGAGGATCAGAATCAGTTTGAAATAGCTTGGTGGTGCTGGTTCTGCCATTTTGATCTGTAGTTAAAGCGAGGGCAGTGGAGATGGCTAGCTTGAGTGCATCTAAGAAAATGCAAGGAAATGAAGCCGAGCATGATAGTACCATGTGGTTTCTCGTAGTGTGAATATGGAATTGTGGAACCTGTAATGGTGATGTATCTTTGTGGTGCACTGAAGGAATGAGTGAATGTGGATTGTCTTTGCAGTGGTTACTCTAGCGAACAAGTAAGTGCACTGGTGGAAATCTACACTAGAGGTGGTTGAAGCAATTAGAGATGCTGTTGATGTGCTAAGTTAATGGATGCCACTGGATTGCACAAGGAGTCTTGGCGGTGTTATGTCAGGGAAGTGAGCTTGGATGCAGTGTTGAGCTTACCACTTGCCAAGGAAGAAAAGAAAGAGCTAAACATGCTACATAGAAGTTTGTTGATGATGACTGAACAAGAAAGAGATATGGGTTATTACAAAGTGCAATGTTGTGACAATGGCT
Organism: Papaver bracteatum; assembly: GCA_023529315.1. Lineage (NCBI taxonomy): Eukaryota > Viridiplantae > Streptophyta > Magnoliopsida > Ranunculales > Papaveraceae > Papaver > Papaver bracteatum. The sequence goes on along the minus strand of JAJJWX010000478.1, from coordinate 352,922 downwards.
AAATTGTAGCTGGGACTAGAGAAGCTGGTGTTGTTATAACCTGAAGTGACAGAATTCCAGAACTGCATAAATTGTGCGAAAACGGGGTGAAAATGGCACGCCGGTGAGCATAGTTTCGGTAGTCGGATTTCAGAGGTTAAAGTGTCGATCGCAATATTTCAGTGAATCGCGAGGGGGGTATGAGTCGGATGCAAGAATTGATGGTTGGAAGTATGAGCTACGCGTCATGCTTTTGGGTACGTTTTCGCAAGAATAGAAAATTGGATTTAGATGGGTTATGCAAATGTTTGAAATGCAGGAAAGCAAAGGTAAGCTACTGGAAGTGTAGAATTGCCTGGTGACAGTTTCCAATGGTTCAAGTGATCGAAGAAAGTTTTCCGGTGACCGGATTCCTAGGACAGTGGCTGGATTCCGGTGATGACGTCAGCACTCCGTCGACCCGTTTTGGACCCGAAAATTCCAGAGATATATTTTTCACACATGGGCTTGGTGGACTGGTAGATGGACGTGGACTTGAATATTTTGAAGACTTTGACCTATTTTTGGAAAGCAAAGGGCTATAAAAAGAGAGTTTCCACACCAAAAAAAAAAAGACGTATTATTTTTGGGGAGCAGAGGAGAGAGCCGCTGAAACTACAACTAGGGTTTGCTTTCGTATTTAATATTCATCTCCATTATTTGATTATTGATTATGATGAACTCCATAGCTATGTGTAGCTAAATCTCTTAATATTGGTTAAGGATGTAGTCTTATATCTATAACTTGTGCTTGATTAATGCATTAGTTTTCTCTTTTGATTATCGTTCATATCTCTAATGTTTTTATTATTACATGATTGATGTATTGTGATAGGGTTTTGATGTTTGTTTAGTTAAGTGGCCAATTAATTGAACTTGCATCTTGTCCATAGCTATTTTAGGGTTTTTCATCGAGCGATAACCCCAAATACAAGTAGCATGATATGATTATAGTTTGTAGTGATACACCCTTATAATTATATGTAGAGTATGACCATTGTCCGAATTTTTATGCGCAATGTATGACAATTGCATAGATTAGCCTATTTCCAAAACTTAATGCTCCTGGGAATTGAACTTGATTAGCGCAAGGCGTTAGGTTATTCTTTAGGTAGAATTCACATACGCAGCTCTAATGTGTGTGTTTATTAACTTGGGAAATTTTCAGATTATCTTGCTCTCTTGATTTTCTAGGCTTTTGATAATAAAAGAGATTAAATCGTAATTCTAATCATGTATTCAAGCACATGTTTAAGATTGAAGATGAATTCCTTGACAAATATCTTTCTCTCCTTGATAATTTCAAATATTTACTTTGCTTTTATTTTACTTTAATTTTACAAAAATCAGAAATCCCCCTTTGGGTTACTTAGAAACTAGAAATTGATAACTACAATCGCCTCTATGTGGATATGAACTCTTCCTTACTTTATACTTCATTTATATTTTGTGAGTAAGAAAGTGAATTATTTTTGTGTCGGCTGACAACCGATCAAATTTTGGCGCCGTTGCCGGGGAGGCATTCGACTTGTTATCTAGTTTTTAGTTTCTGTTCGCATACTGATTTTCGTTTCTTGTTTTGTTTCTTACTTGTTTGTGAGAATTGTGTTTCATGTACCTAATCCATGGCTTCTAAAGATTGGAATTATCCAAGGTGCGGGATATCTACTCGAAAAGGCACAATAATCCAACCAAGACAAGGCACAAAAGAAGAACACAACTTGGGTGAAGGCGAAGCTTTTCATCAAGAAGGCGAAGTAGAACACTAGATTCCTTTTGAAGAAGAAGAAGAAGAAGAAGAAGAAGAAGAAGAAGAAGAAGAAGAAGAAGAAGAAGCAATGGGTGACCCTGCAAATCGTTCACTTAAAGACTTAGCTTCTCACAAGCTGGATATACAGCAGGGTTGCATTCAAACCAACTCCACGTTTGAAATCAAGCCGGGACTTCTTAGAGAATTACCAAAGTTCCATGGATTGGTGAATGAAGATCCTAACAAGCATCTTATGGATTTTCACACCATTATCATGGCTATGCTCCCAGCAAATATGGAGGCGGATGGTGCTATGTTGAAGGTTTTTCGATTCTCATTGGAAGGTAATGCTAAGGATTGGTTATACTACTTGCCTTCAGGAAGTGTTACAACATGAAATGGGCTCAAGAAACTCTTTCTGGAGAGGTATTTTCCTGCGTCAAAGGCTACTCAAATTCGCAAGGAGATTTGCGGAATGAAGCAAAATGTGGGTGAGTCCTTATATGATTGTTGGGAACGATACAAGAGGTTGGTGGCAAGCTGTCCTCATCACCAATTCAGTGACGCGATGATTATCCAATACTTCTATGAAGGACTCCAATCAAGCGATAGGAATCTTATTGACGCTGCTGGTGGTGGTGCACTAGTGAGCAAGACGGTGACTCAAGCTAGAGAGTTGATTGAAAATATGGCAGCAAACTCCCAACAATTTGTGAGTCGTGGTTCGGACGTGCTTCTTAGAAGAGTAAATGAGGTGAGCGAGGTTGAGGAACTTCGTCAACAAATGGGTAACATGATAGCAATGATGCAACAAGTTGCAGCCGCGGTTATCCCAAGTTCTCATCAAGGATATGAAGAAGCAAATGAGCAAGCTAATGCGGTCTTTCCAAATCAGTAGAGAAGGTATGATCCTTATTCCAATACTTACAATCCGGGATGGAGAGATCACCCCAATTTTAGCTATGCAAACAAGCAAGGAGTGGTCCAACAACCTACTTTCAACAATTCGGGTGGATTCCAACCTCAACAACAACAATTCCAGCCGCGTCAACAATTTCAACAACAAAAACCTCAAAATTAGGGGTCAAGTATGGAGGAGTTGATGAAATCTTTTATACAAGAGACCAAGAGTTCGATGAAGGAGTTGCAGACCCAAGTTGGTTCTATGGCTCTTGAGTTAAACCAATTGAAGGCACAAAATAGTGGGAAACTCCCTTATCAACCTATCAACCCAAAGGAGGGTGTAAATTCAATTACATTGAGAAGTGGTACACAACTTGTGCAACCCGAAGCTGCTGATTCGGGCAAGGTAGAGACACCAAAGGAACCTGTTTTGGAGGAGAAGAACGAGGACTCTCCCCAAACTTCTGAGGTACCTATTCCTAGATCTAAAACTCCGGTTTCTACTTATGTTCCTCCTTTACCTTTTCCTCACAGATTTACAAATTCCAAGAAGGAGGCACTAGAAAAGGAGATTTTAGACATTCTCAAGAAGATTCATGTGACCATACCGCTCATAGATGCAATCAAGCAAGTTCCAAAGTATGCAAAAGTGTTGAAGGACTTGTGTACCAATAAGCAAAGGCTCAAGGGTAATTAAGTGCTTAGTGTGGGGGAGAATGCTTCGGAAATCTTGCAACACAAACTCCCACTGAAATGCAAGGACCCGGGTAGCTTTGACATTCCCTTCACAATTGGTACCAAAACATTTAATAAAGCTATGTTGGATTTAGGTGCATCCGTTAATGTTATGCCTGCATCTATTTATAACTCACTTGATTTAGGTCCTCTCAAAAAGGCTAAAATTGTGTTGCAATTAGCCGATCGCTCTAATGTCTACCCAATGGGTATTGTTGAGGATGTTCTTGTGCAGATTAATCAACTTGTATTTCCAGCTGACTTTTGTGTCTTAGAAATGGATGAAAGTGCACCGGACTCGTCTCTTCCATTGTTACTTGGGCGTCCCTTCATGAAAACGGCAAAGACCATTATTGATGTTGATAAGGGGACGCTGACTATGGAGTTTGATGGAGAAATAATACGTTTCAACATTTTCGAGACGATGAGATATCCTAGTGATGTCCACTCTTGTTTCTCCGTTGATGTGATGGACACATTGGCGCAACAAATGTTTGAGTTGAATGGCGCTGATTCTTTGGAAACAGTGCTCACTACACCTATTGATAACGGTTTGGAGTACGGTGATGAGATTAAGGAAACCATTGGTTCTCTTAACTCATTACCGGAAAAATCTGCACCTAAGAATATTTCATATGTTTCTTTACCTCACAATGATGAAAAGCTTGAACCTTTAATTGTTAAATCTCTAAAGCTAGAATTGAAACCTCTTCCAAGTCACTTAAAGTACTTGTACTTGGGTGACAATGAAGACTTGCCTGTGATTGTTTCTAACGAGCTTAGTGAATTACAGGAGAAAAAACTTCTAAGGGTGCTAAGGAAGAACAAGACGGCCATAGGATGGACAATCGCTGATATCAAGGGTATAAGCCCTGCCGTTTGTATGCACAAGATCCGTTTGGAGGATGATTCAAAGCCTACAAGGGAAGCTCAACGTCGTTTGAACCCCCCAATGATGGAAGTTGTGAAAAAGGAGATACTCAAGCTTTTGGAAGTGGGTGTTATCTACCCCATATCCGATAGCAAGTGGATGAGCCCGGTACAAGTTGTACCAAATAAATCAGGTGTGACGGTGGTGGAGAATGATGAAAATGAACTTGTCCCAACTCGTGTGAAAACCGGTTAGAGGGTTTGTATTGATTAAAGGAAATTAAATGCCACTACTAGAAAAGATCATTTTACATTGCCTTTTATTGATCAAATGCTTGAACGTTTAGCTGGACATGCTTACTATTGCTTTCTTGATGGCTATTCAGGTTATAATAAGATTGTGATAGCACCGGAGGACCAAGAGAAAACCACTTTCACTTGTCCTTATGGTACTTTCGATTATAGAAGGATGCCTTTTGGCTTATGCAATGCTCCAGCTACCTTTCAAAGGTGTATGGTAAGTATCTTTTCTGTATATGTTGAAAACATAATCGAAGTGTTCATGGACGACTTTAGTGTCTTTGGTGATTCATTTGACCTTTGTTTGAACAATTTGTCATTAATCCTTGAACGATGTGTTGAAACAAACCTTGTGCTTAATTGGTAGAAGTGCCATTTCATGGTAACTCATGGCATAGTTTTAGGCCATATAATATCTTCTAAAGGCTTGGAAGTTGATAAATCTAAGATAGACCTTATTCGTGCTCTAAACCCTCCCACTACGGTGAGGGAGATTCGTTTTTTCCTTGTTCATGAAGGTTTTTATCGTAGATTCATCAAGGATTTTTCCAAGATAGCATCACCACTTTTCAACTTATTGCAAAAAGATGTGGTTTTTAACTTTGATGAGAAGTGTATGGCGGCATTCAATCGTTTGAAAGAGCTTTTGATTTCATCCTCTATCATTAAACCACCGGATTGGAGCAAGCCTTTTGAGCTTATGTGTGATGCTAGTGATTATGCGGTTGGTGCGGTGCTTGGGCAGCGTGTGGGGAAGATACCTCATGCCATTTATTATGCTTCTAGAACGTTGAATGAGGCCCAACAAAACTACACTACCACTGAAAATGAGTTATTAGCTATTGTTTTTGCTTTGGAAAAGTTTCGCTCTTATCTAATTGGTACAAAAGTTGTTGTTTTTTCTGACCATGCAGCACTTAGGTACTTGTTTACAAACAAAAAGGCGAAACCGAGGCTCATACGATGGATTTTACTCTTGCAAGAGTTTGATATTGAAATCAAGGACAATAAAGGAATCGAGAACACCGTTGCGGATCATTTGAGCCGTCTTGCTGTGGAAAAGGAAGCTATCCCATTGCGTGAAAGTTTCCCGGATGAGCAACTATTCTCAATTGATTTTGGAGAACCATGGTACGCTGATATTGTTAATTACTTAGTGTCTAAACAAATCCCAAAGAACTTGTCTCGTGCTGAGAGGGAAAAACTTAGGAAGCTAGGAAACCAATACATATGGGATGATCCATATTTATGGAAACATTGTAGTGACCAAGTAATACGAAGGTGCGTTCCCGAATCCGAATTTAACTCTATGTTGTCTTTTTGCCACTCATATGCATGTGGAGGACACTTTGGGAGCAAGAGAACCGCTCTCAAGGTATTAGAATGTGGTTTCTATTGGCCAAATTTGTTTAAGGATGCGCATGCATTTTGTATAACATGTGATAGGTTCCAAAGAACAGGCAATCTAGGAGCCCAAAATCAAATGCCACAAACTATTATTCAATTTGTTGAGGTCTTTGATGTATGGGGAATTGATTTTATGGGCCTTTTTGTCAATTCTAATGGGAATTATTATATCTTGCTTGCTGTTGATTATGTCTCGAAATGGGTGGAAGCTAAGGCCACCCCAACTAATGATTCTAAAGTTGTTTCAGATTTTGTGCAAGCAAATATTTTTGCAAGGTTTGGAACTCCAAAGGCTATAATTAGCGATGGAGGTTCACATTTCAAAAACAGGTTTTTGCAAGGCTTAAGGAAGTACAATGTGTCGCATTGGATTGCAACACCATACCATCCACAAACAAATGGACAAGCCGAGGTTTCCAACCGAGAGGTGAAATCCATTCTAGAAAAGACGGTGAATCCAACAAGGAAGGATTGGAGCATGCGCCTCAATGATGCTTTGTGGGCATATAGAACCGCATACAAGACACATATTGGGATGTCTCCCTTTAGGCTTGTTTACGGTAAACCTTGTCACTTACCCGTTGAAATTGAGCATAAGGCGTTTTGGGCTATTAAGCAATGCAACATGGAGTTGGATGGGGATGGAAAGCAAAGGAAGTTGCAACTTCAAGAGCTAGAAGAGATTCTCAATGATGCATTTGAAAGCTCACGTATTTACAAGGAAAAGACTAAGGCATTTCATGATAATATGATTACAAAGAAACAATTTTGCATTGGGCAGAAAGTTCTTTTGTTTAATTCTCGTTTGCAATTATTTCCGGGTAAACTAAGGTCACGTTGGATTGGACCTTTTATTGTAACTAATGTGTTTTCTCATGGTGCAGTTGAAATTTGTAGTGTAGCTACAGGGAATGAACTTAAAGTGAATGGGCACCGGTTGAAACCATATTATGAGAACTTCTCTTTGGAAGTTGTGGAAGGAGTGAACCTTGTGGAAGTGCTCCCTCTGGAGGAGTCTTAGCAAACAAGGAGAACGTCGGGCTGACGACTTTAAACCAAGCGCTAAGTGGGAGGCAACCCACCGGTTTTGTATCTTTACCTTTATCTTTTTATTCGTTAAGCATTTTATCTTTATTTTCTTGTTTTTGCATATCATTTGCGGAATTTCCCACCTTGAACTTTCTTTGGACGATTCAATTTTACATTGAGGACAATGTAAAGTTTAAGTGTGGGGGAGCATTTATATGTTTGTATAGTTTATTTTCTTCTTTGTTTTATGCCTTTATTAAAAAATAAAAAATAAAAATAAAATCAGAAAAATAGAAAAACCAAGAAAAAATTTGTTCTTTTTGAACTCCGAAATCTAGAAACTTGTGCCTTTAGGATGACACCATTAGTGGACGGAACCGTTTTGATTGCAGGAGTTGAGGAACCAATTAACTAAAGGGGACGAACATAGCTCAGAAATCACAAATAACATGATAGTTGTTACCTTATCTCGGAATATCACCATATCGCATTCTATTTTTGTTTTTCCATATTTATCTATTTTTCTCTAAGTGCTTTGGTGGGTCACTAAAAATCGAGTTGTTATTACTGCTAGGATGAAATAGAGTGGTTGAGTTACTAGAAAAAAAAAAAAAAAGACCGACCAATTAGACCAAAACGGAATAACAATGACACTTGGATAGCAGTATGTGTGAATTGTAGTCCCTGTCTCCGTCGCCTAAACAGGCGTGGAATGCAGGATCCAAGGCAACTATCATGTACTTGCTGACAAGAATCATGCGCTTGGATCCAGTTTGATCCAATCATGTTGTCTATAAAAAAAATAGATTATAAAAGAAAGAAAAAAAGTGAAAAAGTGAAAAGAAAAAGAAAGTATTGGTTGAATAAAGTCACTCCTGGTTCCATTGTATATGCCAGTGATTTGATGTAGCATTCAAACCAAGTATCTCAATCCAATAGGCATAGGTTCATCTTGGCAGTAACCTTCAGACATATATTGGAAACATCGAACACTTGTGAACATTCGCCAATATCTACATCTATATCCATCTTCTTAATCTTTTCATTGTGATTGTGGTTTGTTAGTTTCCAAGTATTGTGGCTTGTTCAACTATCTAATTAGAGCTTTATTTACTAATACTTGAATTGAATTTGCAAGTTACCTCCTCCTGTAGTCATTTTGGATTCGTTCATTGATTTGTCACAAATAGACGGAGTTTGAAATATAGGTTTTGTAGGCAGACCTCTTGTAAACCTTCACGAGACTAAAACTCGTCCACTAGGGACACCTAGGGGTTTAAAGTCTTGTTATTTATGCTTAAAGTGGCCGTAGCCTCGACGAGACGGAGTTGTATGTATGATTTTTAATTATTTTGTTTGATTTGCTCGAGGACTAGCAAAGTCTAAGTGTGGGGGAATCTAATAGGTGTCTAAAACACCGTAATATTTATCTATTATTTATGCTTTCTCTGCTAGTTTTCTTGTAAATTATGTATCTTATGTTTTGTTTTTGAGTATTTAGGTACTTTGGAGTCATTTGGAACAAAAGGAGAATAAACATGGCGAAAGTTTCATCTCATATTCAATGGCTATTGGAGGCGGAAATTATTTCTCATTATTTGCTTTTATTTCTTCATCTCTGTCTGAAAAGTTTGTCGGCTTTAGTGATGCAACTTCTGTCTGAAAAGCACGACAACTTTAGTGATGATTCTCATTGAAGAGAAGAAGTAGATTTGAGAAGTAAGAGGCGGATGTTGCTGGTGGAAGGCGAAAGGGAGCGTTCATTTGGAGCATAAAGGGGCAAAGCTGTCATTTCCTAGGCGAATACTTTCGGGAATCCAATCAAGGTTAGGGGACAACTCTATTTGGAAAAGTGTTAAACACAAACTAGCCAAGGTTAAAGGGGACCCCTATCTGGGTGGATCGTCAACGATTGGGTGCATAAATCCACCCAATCATTCCTACACAAACTTTCAGAGAAGTGTTTCTTCTCTTTATTTCACATCTGAAATTGAGGAGAAGGAAACAGAGCTGTGGCTACTTCTGGTTCCAAGTACCCAGATCAAGATGAAGTTGTTTGAAGCATAAATTGAAGAAGATGGTAGAGTTCTTGTTTAGATTTGTGAAAAGGGTTGTGAAATTCAGAAGTTAGGGTTCTGTGGTAGTTGGAAAAGAGATTGTTGATGGGTCTTGGTTTATTGTTCAACAGCAGATGCAAATAATGGATTCACAATGAAGTGAGATTGTTTATGGGTTTTTGAGTCACATAGATGGTGGTTATGAGCTGGCTCAAGCTGATGTAGTAGTGCAGTTGATGATGGTCTTGAATTGCATCTATGATGGCTCTGGTGAGGTGCTTGTGTTGTCAAGAAAGGGTAATGCTGAGGGCTAAGTGGCAATGGTGAATGAGATTTTGGTCTCAATTGAATTGCTACCTGAGAATGAGATGTAATGATAGTGCAGCTGAATTGGAGGCAATGATGGTGTTGCAAAGAAGCAGTTGAGGCTGGTAAATGGAGTGGATATGCTGCAGAAGAAATGGTTGAACAGAGTTGTTGGGGGAAAAATCTACAACATCTGAGAAGTTAGATGTATGCTAGGTTCAGTTGGCAGTGGTGAATGCATATCTATCATGGCTGAGGCATGAGGCATTGTTAATGGTTGGTTTGGATTGCAGGGATGGAAATTGCAAGTCTGGTGTAAGGGTTCTGATACAGGACTGTGGAGAATTGCAAAGCAGATACAGTGGGGGATGAATGCCATATTGCAGCAGGGAAGTTTGTTTGGTGCTTTAGTTGCTGCTATACGTGTTTCAGATTATGCTGTAGTTGCAGAATGGTTCAGGTGATGCTTTTCATGGTTATATGCTGCAGGTGGAGTTATGCCCAAGTTGGGAGGAGCAGAATCAGTTTAAAATAGCTTGGTGGTGCTGGTTCTGCCATTTTGAGCTGTAGTTAAAGCGAGGGCAGTGGAGCTGGCTAGCTTGAGTGCAGCTAAGAAAATGCAAGGAAATGGAGCTGAGCATGATAGTACCCTGTGGTTGCTGCAGTGTGAATATGGAATTATGGAACTATAATGGTGCTGTATGCTGAGTGGTGCACTGAAGGAATGAGTGAATGTGACTGTGCTGCAGGTGGTTCTTCTAACATCAAGTGCAGCTGGTGGAAATCTACAAATAGAGGTGGTTGAAGCAATTGGAGATGCTGTTGATGTGCTAAGTTGATGGATGCCATTGGATTTCACAAGGAGTCTTGGTGGTGTTATGTCTGGGAAGTGAGCTTGGATGCAGTGTTGAGATGAACTGTTGCCAAGGAAGAAAAGAAAGAGCTAAACATGCTACATAGAAGTTTGCTGATGATGACTGAACAAGAAAGAGATATGGGTTATTACAAAGTGCAATGTTGTGACAATGGCTAAATTGTAGCTGGGACTAGAGAAGCTGGTGTTGTTATAACCTGAAGTGACAGAATTCCAGAACTGCATAAATTGTGCGAAAACGGGGTGAAAATGGCACGCCGGTGAGCATAGTTCCGGTAGTCGGATTTCAGAGGTTAAAGTGTCGATCGCAATATTTCAGTGAATTGCGAGGGGGGTATGAGTCGGATGCAAGAATTGGTGGATGGAAGTATGAGCTACGAGTCATGCTTTTGGGTACGTTTTCGCAAGAATAGAAAATTGGATTTAGATGGGTTATGCAAATGTTTGAAATGCAGGAAAGCAAATCTAAGCTACTGGAAGTGTAGAATTTCCTGGTGACAGTTTCCAATGGTTCAAGTGATCGGAGAAAGTTTTCCGGTGACCGGATTCCGAGGACGGTGGACGGATTCCGGTGATGATGTCAGCACTCCGGCGACCCGTTTTGGACCCGAAAATTCCAGAGATATATTTTTCACACATGGGCTTGGTGGACTGGTAGATGGACGTGGACATGAAGATTTTGAAGACTTTGACCTATTTTTGGAAAGCAAAGGGCTATAAAAAGAGAGTTTCCACACCAAAAAAAAAAAGACGTATTATTTTTGGGGAGCAGAGGAGAGAGCCGCTGAAACTACAACTAGGGTTTGCTTTCGTATTTAATATTCATCTCCTTTATTTGATTATTGATTATGATGAACTCCATAGCTATGTGTAGCTAAATCTCTTAATATTGGTTAAGGATGTAGTCTTATATCTATAACTTGTTCTTGATTAATGCATTAGTTTTCTCTCTTGATTATCGTTCATATCTCTAATGTTTTTATTATCACATGATTGATGTATTGTGATAGGGTTTTGATGTTTGTTTAGTTAAGTGGCCAATTAATTGAACTTGCATCTTGTCCATAGCTATTTTAGGGTTTTTCATCGAGCGATAACCCCAAATACAAGTAGCATGATATGATTATAGTTTTTAGTGATACACCCTTATAATTATATGTAGAGTATGACCATTGTTCGAATTTTTATGCGCAATGTATGACAATTGCATAGATTAGCCTATTTCCAAAACTTAATGCTCCTGGGAATTGAACTTGATTAGCGCAAGGCGTTAGGTTAATCTTTAGGTAGAATTCACATACGCATCTCTAATGTGTGTGTTGATTAACTTGGGAAATTTTTAGATTATCTTGCTCTCTTGATTTTCTAGGCTTTTGATAATAAAAGAGATTAAATCGTAATTCTAATCATGTATGCAAGCACATGTTTAAGATTGAAGATGAATTCCTTGACCAATATCTTTCTCTCCTTGATAATTTCAAATATTTACTTTGCTTTTATTTTACTTTAATTTTACAAAAATCAGAAATCCCCCTTTGGGTTACTTAGAAACTATAAATTGATAACTACAATCGCCTCTCTGTGGATACGAACTCTTCCTTACTTTATACTTCATTTATATTTTGTGAGTAAGAAAGTGAATTATTTTTGTGTCGGCTGACAACTGATCATATATGTTGAATGATCCAAACTTTTGTGGAGATGAAACCCTAGACGACGCTTTCATGGAAGAAAACGGAGAATCTCCCGAGATCGAAGCTAATGATGCATCAAACATACATGTATTGTGCTAACAAACTCTAATACCCATGTTATGTGCGTTTGTGTGTGTTTTAAAACGAGAAAATTCGATTTCTGCATGCATTAAATGCCATGAACGACTCATAATCGGTAGATAATGGAGTACTATATCTACCGATTTCAAGAAACTGCGTCCAAAATATCTAGAATCGGTAGTTTTATGTAATATAAAACTACCGATTATGAAAAATCCCCAAACTGAAAGTTTTAGTTTTTCATATTTAGTTTTTTAATTTACTACTGATTTTCAAAGTAGCCCCAAATACGAATTTCTTCAAACTTATGATACTTTGTTTGTTTAATATTTTACAATCGGTAGACTAGAAGAAAAACATTAACCTTCGATTTTGGTAGTCGCCCCAAAAACAAATTTCTCCAAAAATGAGAAATTTTTAATTCTTCATATTTCATAATCGGTTGTTTATGAATGCATTTATCCTCCGATTATGGTAGTCGTCCCAAAAACAAATATCTCCAAAAATGAAAAATTTGTAATTCTTCATATTTCGTAATCGGTAGTTTATGAATTCATGTATGCTTCGATTATGGTTGTCGCCCCTGAAAATATTTAACTTTAAAATTTCAAATTTGACAACCTATAATCGCTTTTACCTTATTCACATTTTCTACCGATTGATCGCAAGCGGGAGTCGGGGAATGAAAAATACCTCCGAGTATGCATTTTTTTTTATACGGGAGCCGAAATGAATAATACATTGGTAGTCTAGGGTCGTATATTACTATAGATTACCCTAGAATCGGTTGTATTGTGTCGTATATATATGGTTACCGATTATAGTATAATCGGTGGTAAACGTTCTATATCGTGCTGCCGATTAATATTAACTAACTTGTTGTTATCATTCGTAGGCTATTGTAGCAATTGATGATAATTATTATTTGAGGCCTGATACTTCCATACACCATGCAAACGATCTGGTATACTCATGAATTATCTTTTATTTTTCAAATAATGTTGTTAAATCGCCATGAACAAAGATTCATGACGTTTTGACCAGTGGGTTATTTTCGTAGTTTTCTTATTAGTAGAAGGTTAGCCTAGGTATTCCTGTTTGTGAGTAGAATTTCCGCAATATAAGCTGAGTCTCTTGTAAGGAATCGGTATCAAATGAATTAATCAAAAGTTATATCTTCTCTCCCAATTTCATCCGTTCCTCTCTATCTATGTCTTCTTATTCCCCTAATTCGTCCATTTCTTCTTCTAATCCTCTAATTCATTCTATCCCTTCCCACTAATCTCTATCCTTAGAGATTGAGAGTTGTTTCCATATATCAATTGTAGTATAGATCACTACAAATGGTATCACAACACTCTTTCCTGAGTAACCTGGTTACAATGGACAATCAAAAAGAATTTGATGAGCTAGATAAGAAGGTTAAATCTCTGACCAGTATTAAAAAAGACTTAGGGAATTCAATAATAATTACAACAATCTTTCACCATAGCTTATCGCCATATTTAAGAGTTTATCTGCTGAATTGAAGGTCGTAGAGGATCGATTAAGCAAAGTGAAGGTGGATGATGACGTACCCAAACCCTCATCTGAATCTACAGGAAAGGTTGACACAAATTTCAAATCAGTGAGTGATTCAACTCATCAATTGTCAAATCCTCCAGCGACGGCAGAAGGTTATGGTAGATCCGAAACTACCCATTTCTCTATGTTTGATGGAGCTGAGGCTCTAGGTGAAGCTCAGAAATACCGGAGAAATTCGATATTCCTAGAGTACCAAGAAGGTAAACCTTTTAATTAATAAACTCATTGATGTCGATGTAGAAATTCAAGTTAGAAGAGTTACATATAGTAATATATGAGATTATAACTCTTTAAAAGGGGTCACTCGAAATTCTTCTAATTTTTTAGCAAGGGATGATTATTTTTCTTGTCTCATACCTAATTGTTCAACAATCGATAGAGCTGGTGATGTTGGTGTAATTCTGAACTAGAAAGGAAATTCGAAGTTTCTCGACTACCAGGAGGGTAAATCCTTCAACTCTGAACATAATTTTTGTAATGTTGTTATTTATTCTCAAGGTACAAACAATAACGTGAAGGAATTCAACATATTGAATCCTAATTTCGATGATGCATCTAAACAGTTGGAAGGGTGGAAGTTTATTACAGATAATAACCTACATCCAACACCATCTTACTTCATCATTGTTATCAGGTTGTACCTTCGTGCACCTAACTCAGACTACTTCTATTGGTAATGTTTCATCTAGTGTTAGTTATACTCTAATGATATTTAATATAAGAAGAGAGTTGGATGGGTCTAATATAAGGGATAAATACACTGATGACCTTATTTCGAAGTTAAATTTCGTTCATGGGTATTGTTTTGAACTATTGATTGCGAATTCAAATGGGCTTGTATGTTCTATTTTACCTAGTTTTGATTATGGTTGTATATTGTTTGATCGTGGTAAAATGTGTGAGATCAGTTTATGGAATTCCTATTCGGAAGTGTTAGTTGCAGCAAGTTCAGATTTGTCTCAGAAATTATTGAAGTTTAGGGAAAGCATTAATTATGAGATGGTTCAATTGAATCTCGGTAGTTCTATAATTGGTGCAACTACAATGCTTATGAAAAAATTGCAAGGAGATAGTACAGATTGTAACACATTAACTGCTGATATAACACACTCAATGATTATTCTGAAGCTGAGATATGCTTGACTTGAAATACATATTGATGCAATGAGAAGTTTGAGTAGTGGAGCATGTCTCTATTGTCGCAGGGATTTTACTAGAAGGGTATTTGATCGAGGAAGGTGGCTAGAGTTATCTAGGATTTGTTCTAAGTTCTTCTCGAGTATTCTTACTTCTTATATGCTTGTTATTATGGGGTCAACCTAGCTCAGATATCATTTGTAGTGATCTACACTACAATTGATATACAAAAATAGCTCTCAATCTCTAAGGATATAGATTAGTGGGAAGGGATAGAACGAATTAGATATTTAAAAGAATAAATAGATGAATTAGGGGAAGAAGAAGACATATATAGAGAGGAACATATGAAATTGGGGAGAAGATAACTTTTGATTAATTCATTTGATACCGATTCCTTACAAGAGACTGAGCTTATACTGCAGCAATTCTACTCACAAACAAGAATATATAGTCTATCCTTCTACTAATAAGAAAACTACAAAAAATAGCCCACTAGTTTAAATGTCATGAAGCTTGGATCATGACATAAATGCTTATTCTTATGAGTTTTGTTCTGTTATATGCGCATTTAGACATTTGGAAGTAAGGCGGAGGAAAAGGAATGGCTTATGAACAAGGCAAAAGAGAAGATGCGTGTGGTAGTTCAAAACAGTTGTGTGAAGGACATTCGGTTTGAAATGATTTGTGAGTGAGGTGGGGAAAAAAAAGTCACGAAGGAAAGAATCAAAAGTACATAAGTAAAACGGAGAGGAAATACATAAGCCATACAAATAATATTGGATACCCATTTAAGATTGTCTTCTATAAGCCCGACAGTAGGGAATGTAAAGAGTGGAAAATGTCTAAAGTTGACAATGGTTGTAAAAACCACGATGATCCAGTAGATCTTATTGGATTTGTAATGGTTTCCAAGCTAAATCCAAATTAAATGAAGACGGTGAGGTCTATGAGGATCCAAAAAGCGAGTGAGATCTTAAGTAAAATAAAAGCGGACCACCTCGACAACTTTCTTCTTTGTCTAAAATTAAGTCGGCCCTAAGTACGATCAAAATGATGAATGGTAAAACGGTCATGCAACAATCAGAGTAGTTAGTTGAGTTACACAACTACTCATTGAGAATGAAATAAAAGGATGGTAATGTGGTTCGTATTTTCTTGGCACATCCCAAAATGATCCAATTGGCTCAATGCTTTCATCAAACACGTTTACGATTGCATGGGTTTTAATGGATAATGAGAACAATATGAGTTTCATTTGGATTGTTGGAGACGTTGAGTTCCATTTATAACGACGATAATTTTCCAAGGGTTATTGTAACAGATAATGATCAAGCTTTAATGAATGCAATAGAGGTAGTGTTTTCGGAAGCCCGAAACTTGCAATGTTCGTGGCACATTCAATGAAACCTCAAATCCAATTTCCATCATCATTTCCAAGCTAAAAAACAAAGGAAGGGTACAAAGAGGTCGAAGGAAGAGGATGAACGCATTAGTAAATTAACTGTGGAATAACGAGAGGAAGAGAAAAGGTTATTTTATGAAAAGTGGAAGGATGGTTATTTCATGAAAGCGTGGGAATAGATCGTTTGGTCGATGACCGAGGAAATTCATGAAGATAACTTGAAGAAATTTGAGGATGAATGTGACACGAACTACCCAAAACCCGTTGAGTATTCTAAAACACAATGGTTGGTACCACATAAGGATAGGTTTGTGTTTGCATGAATATATGAATATCGAAACTTCAAGAACGAGGCGAGAAGCATTGCGGAGGGGTCTCATGACCGATTAAATAAAATACTACTCGGTAGTCAAAATGGAGTTGTGTCGATCCAAGAAGCAATCCATGAATACACCAATCGTGATCTCATAAAGATTAGGGGTTGTATGCAATTTAGTGCACACATATTCCCTATGGAACATGATAACGAAAGATTGCTTCTAAGGGGCGTTGATCATAAAGTTTCAATACGGGCAATAAATCATATGATGGAACAATAGAAGTTTTATAGAACTTATGATGACGATAATACGGTTTGTGTTTGCAAGGATATGATAAGTATTGGACTCCCTTGTCGTCATAATATGGGTAGGTATCTTGAAGTGATTGACATCAATTATATTCATCCATTTTTTGAAGCAATTAAATTTCACTCCAATCACCCCCGTAGATGATGGTCCGTCGTTCTTGGAGTCAGAATTGTGTGTATGAATATCCGAGCGTTATTCTACATCAAATGGCGCCAAGAAACAAATATTGATGCACCATTTGGAGGAATCCCTTCACCCTTGTTTAAGGGAGGTTTACGAACCTATTAAGAAAAAGGAGGCGGGTAGGCCGAGCACCGAAGTGTCGAGGACCGTCTAAAGAAAAGAATTGAAGGAGCATTTGTCTATTAAAAGAATATTGTCTAGGAACGAGCGTTCGGAAGCCGAATTTGAAGATGAGTCGGAACCTACGAAAATGGCCGTCCAAGAAAGGATCAAAGTGGACCAACCGCACGAAAAGTGAGACCAAAGGTCTCTAAGGAGCCTTCTCAAGATAGTCAAGTCGAGGTGGTTAAAGAAGTTTAATTTGATGGTGGAGACCCAAACCAGCTCAGGAGTTGTTTAGAAAATGAGCGACTCTCAACAAACCCAATCAATGGAAATGATGACTATAAAGGAGAAGTATGGTATACAATTAAACACACAAAAAATTAAGAAATATTTAGAATAACCTAAACCTATAACCCTTAATACTATTACGAATAAAAAGACAATACGTTAATAAAATGGATATGATTATTACCTCGGTTTCATAGATTTCTTTGGCTCAGGAGTCCTTGTATCCAAATAAAAATTCTCCTCCATCCAACGGTATCCCCAGGATTTTACCTTCTGGAATATCCCGCACCTTCAGCTCTCGTGGGACAAGGTGTTTTGCTTTTTTTTTCATATTTTCTTCTTTTCAGCTTCATCTTCTTCTTCTTGTGTACCGCTAGGTGGTCCGAATTCTTGTATTATATCTCCTGGTTAAAATTGTGGGGCATTTGGTTGAATACCTTCTTGAAATTGTGGATCAGTTGGTTGAACACCTTCTTGAACTTGTGGAGCACTTGGTTGAATACCTTCTTGAACTTCTGGAGCAGTTGGTTAAATACCTTTTTGAACCTGTGGAGAAGTTGGTTGAACACCTTTTTGAGTGCCTTGTTGTGTTCCACCTTGAGCACTTGAATTTTATTTTGGCAGTCCTAGCTCTCCTTGCACTATCTGAGACAATTGCATCTTCGGCTTTCTTACCTCGCCTATCCTTAAACAACAAAATAAAGTACAATAGGTTCGTAAGAATATGTTAACAAACTATACAATATATTCAATCCGAAGTTAATCCAAAACCAAATTCCCGAATATACATAATCGAAAGTTTGAGTTAAACATTATCGTCAGAATATCAATAAACGAAAGTTAATCTAAAAAACAATTTCCGAATATACATAATCGCCAGTTTGAGTTTAACAATAATGCCCCGAATATAACTAATCTGAAACAAATATAAGTTTTTTCTACCGAAGAACTAACATTCGGAAGTTATACAAAAGTGTTTTATACCGAATATGTTAACCAAAATACAAACAACCTAAACTATCTTTCATAATCAAAAGACATATTTCAACATTATTGTCCGAATGAATATAACCGAAATCCAAAGGAGAGTTTATCTTACCGAATATACAATAATAGGAATCCATACAAAATTAATTTCTACCTAGTTGCTAGTGAAAACCATTTCTGCTGATTTTGGTAATTTTGGGTGTGTGGGTGAGAAACGAGTCAAGACCCTAAACAATGCACTGCACGAGAGTACTTTTGATTCGAGAGATCAATTTGTACAATCCTGGCCTAAACCAAGAAATGGTCATTTCAGGTTTGCTTAGGTCACAAAGTTAAGGAGAAGGGTTGGTCTTAGAGAGGGAAGCGAAGAGAGTGTTGAGACCAGAATTGTTGATTTTGAAAGTGTTGTTGTTTACAACTTGTATCAGAAAATAGAAATGGCTAGCAGAATGGAAAGCTACCAGGTGATTTCTACATACTATATAGTTGCTGACAAAAAAATTGTTGTTTGGTGGAAATAGGTGAAGCCTATACAAGTCATATTGAAACGTACCTTGGTCTCGTAGGAAGTGGAAACAATTGAGTGGTGGAAGAGTAACTTGTAACCGTCAGACATTATACTTCCATGATGAAGGAAGTGAATTCATGTAACCATCAGATATTATGCTTCCATCATGAAGGAAATGAATTCGTTTACACCGTTGCTTTTCACCACCACTAATTGTCCCTCTTCATGACACTTTCTTGTAACGGACGTATTGCACGCCGCACTCTGTAAACCGCCAGACAAATACCCTAATGATCATCCCCCAGTTTGTGACATGTTTGATGTCTCGAGTGTTTTCGTGAAAAAACATGTAGCACTTTGATACTTGTGGATAGTCAAAGTCAAGGGACTTACCGCAGGAAAATAACACGTGATGCTATTAGGCTTCGTTTTGGCTGATCGCCTAAAAATTTCCACAAGTTTGTTAGTTCGGTGGAAAACTTTGATGGATGAGATCGCGTCTCAGGAAGGAGGGTAGTTGTTGATTATGGATACCATGTGTTGGCATCTGAAAATGGGGTAGTGGCGTTTTGGTGTACGCCAGTGGAGATACGACATGGCTGGCATGACTCGTGCATGCCAGTGGCATGGTGGTGCAAGTGACCATGGCCACTAGATTTAGGCGGATGGTCACCTAAAACTTACCACAAGCCTACCAGCTCAGTGGCGAACTTAAATGGCTGAGATTGCATCTCATGAGGAAGGGTAGCCGTTGATTATGGATACCTTCCGTTGGCGCCTGATAGTGGAACAATAGCGCTTTGGTGTACGCCAGTGGCATTGCTGCATGGCTGGCATAGTTTGTGCATGCTAGTGGCATGGTGAAATGGTTGGCATAGTTTGTGCATGCCAGCGGCTCGATGGTGCAAGTGGTGTCTGTCGTAGTCGTGGCCACTAGACTTAGGTGGCTGGTCGCTTAAAAGTTGCCACAAGTTTGTCAGTTCGGTGGAGTACTTGGATGGCTGATATTGCATCTCATGAGGAAGGTTAGCCATTGATTATGGCTACCTTCTGTTTTGTGTTTACTCATGAAATTTCGTAATCAGGAAATTCATATGTGGGACCGTCACTAAAATCGTTGTAGAATTCTCGTACGAACTCGGATTTTGACAGTCCGCCCCTCCATTCTGATCGAAAAAGAATTTCCTATATCCCATCATAAGAATATATAGGTTTTGATCTCGTTTAGGAGGTGAAAACATCCCGACAGTAAAACTCGGGAAGAATTCAGGAGGGATTCTGTCAGTTTTCAGCCATGACCTAGCTCGCCTTTTATGCTGTATCATTTAACTCGTTACTCCGATTGATTTTAATTTTTAGTATGTTATGCTAGACATACATATAATTTTTTTTTCCATGTATCTCATACTAAAATTGTTTACCAAATATTCCCAGTTGTTTGTACAATCTTTGGGAAGCCGATTTGGCATGGTAATTGATTCATTGGCGCAACTTTGGGAAAGCCAATTTCGTATTTATGTGACTTTGCTACTCTTTTTCAATACTGTGGAAGGTTTAGAGAAACCTGATTAGTTGAAATAGAGAAGGCCGGCCAAACACGGGTGGCCACACTTTTGATATGAGTGTGGCAAGTTTAGAGCGACCTGATTGGTCAAAAGAGAGGGCTGGCCATGCATGGGTGTGGCTACACTTCTAGTGTGAGTGTGGAAGCTTTAGAGTGACCTGATTGGTTAATGGTAAATAGGGCCGGCAAGTATGGGCCCAGCCACAACTCATTGGGAGTGTGGCATGTTTAAAGCGACCTGATTGGTCGACAAAGGAATAAGGGACGGTTGGTTAGAATGGGGCGTGGCGCCGGCTTATCTTATGGCATGGCCACGCTTCCCTCATTGTTTCTCCTACTCCGCGGCTCTGTTTATTATTTTCTTTCTGACTGAGTATTTTGTGCAAGGGCCTTAACCTTGGTACTTGGAGGTCTGTGCTACTATGATGCGAGTGAACACAAATACTTCATGCCATACCAATATTAAGGGTTCTTCCAGGGGAACATAAGCACATAAAAATAAATCAGCAGGCTCCGGCATTTGTGAGTAATGCAGCTAGGAGATCATACACTCATTAAGCTCTATACTAGTGAACAATTCATCTAGGAGCTTGAGTTCCAATATAATATGAAGAGAGACATAAAAACTTATCATATTTTTGATATATTCTCCAAATTCCTTGCGGAATATAGACATATCAATGTCTACTACATCTGATGCCGGGTCAGGTAGATAGACTTTTAAAAGATTTAGCCCTAAACTAAAAACCACCATCAACATTAAGTCCCCTGCTTAGCTCGTAACAATGGAATTATTGCGGGGTAAGCATAATATGGTGACAAACAAGGATAAAAATCAAAATGGCAAGTCATGAAGAGATTTCCAAGAAGAATTTGGCTAACCTTTGGCAGGAGGCATGAGGAATCCGTGGTTCTTGCATTGGCGGCTTGGTGCACTTTTGTCTTTTCCATAGGGTGCTAGTGTTGGCGCTGAAACTTTGGTCATGTAATGATAACGCTGGTGATGCAGGTTCGGATGCGGAATGCTAATGCTAGCGCTGCAACCTTAGATACAAAATGATGATGATGACTGGCTTGACCACGGAACGAGCGGATATGGTGCTGGAATTTTGGCTACTGATTAGCAGAGATGTCGCTTGGCTCCAGTACGTGGAGTGGTGTAAATAGATTCAGTCCGTGGAATGGTGGAAACGACTTTAGTCTGTGGAATGATGGAAACTGCTTCACTCAATGGAATGGTGGAAGCTGGCCTCAGTCCGCTGAATGGTATAAACTATCTTCAGTCCGCGGAATGGTGGATGGTGCTTCTTGCTTCGGCCACGGAGCAGTGATGATGGCGTGGAAACTTCGACCATAAAGCACGGATGGTGCTGCAACTTCGACCAAGAACTGTTGATGTTGGAGCTACTGGATTGGCTGCGGATTGTTGGTGTTGGCGCTGGCTTGACCACGGAGTACTGGTGCCACAGAGATTTGGCTTGAACATGGAGTGTTAGAGCCATGGAGTGTTGGCTTGACCACGGAATGCTGGATCCATGGAGAGTTGCGGGTTGAGCGACTGGTGTTCCTCATGCTGGTGCGCTGTTGTTTCGGTCATGGAGCGGAGATATTGGAAAACTACTCGTTCGGCTATAGATCATGAGTGTGGTGTTCCCAGTAATCTATTCCCATTCATGGAGCAATAAGGAATCCTTATTCTATTCAAACTCTAGAAACTGCGTTCGTATGAAAAGGGGAACCGACCCTCTTCTTTTTTCGTTGTTCATCCAGCTCCGTGCTTTCATCTGCAGCATCTGGCTCCTCTTCGATATTTTTTAGCGTTGGTGGGGCAAGCATTAATGGAAACAAATAAATATCCAATAGTTACAATCAGCAGCAAGGCAAGCTAGGAGAACTCAAGGTATGTGCTCTCACATGTCTCCACCCAAAATACCATCGATCTTCTCCAGAATTTGTAATAAGGTCCTGACTCCAGAAGAATGAGTATCTAACCTCTTCAATGGATTTCAAAATTTACTAAACTCCATTGCGCTCTTGGGATGGATGGATGAAATAATTTCAGAGCTAATCTTGGAGATTGTGGTTGCGTTGTTGGTTCATTCTTGACTTTAGGTTATTTGGTACCTAAACTTTCTGATTGTGATGATGATATGTTGTGGATGCTTGTATGGTCGAAATATTCCGGAGCAATTGGGTTAACTAGATGGGTTGAGAGACGTTCCGTTGCCGATGAGCTGCTATCAAGTCTTCAAGGACTTTGTTCCAAGCAACATCCTTTGAACCATCTTCTGAATCTTGGACTATTATATGGAACGGGATGTGGTGAGCAGTCCCCATTTATACTTCTGTTAGATCGGATGGCATGGACGGATATGTGAATGTATCTCTGTGGCGTGATTTTGGAGTCTTTGATGCAGTGCACGGCTTCATGTTGAGAAATTAGCGCGTCTCGTAACGTTCTATTTCATTTGTTGGTAAGGTGGTTGACGAATTGATGAAGGCAGCAATCTTTTGTATTTGTCATTTGTTTATCAGTGAGCGGGAGTCGCACTTGATATCTCTTCATTGTACTCAACTTCTGGCATCCCATGCACCCCTTCCATAGGAAACTGAAAATCTAGAAACACCAAATTTGGCTTTGTCGACGATGCGCGTCTTCATGCAGGCCTTGGGTAGGTGGTGTTTGATGAGCATGAAAGTGAGACTCATTTTCACCCATAAATATATTAGTTGGGACTCATTTTATCACTAATAAGCTTGTTTGTAGGTGTTTTTGTGAAATAAGCTCTTATGGTGAAAGTTGCTTGAAAAGTGGTTTTTGTAACCCGGAGGACACATGTTATACGGACTCTCAATTTTGGATAAGGGGAACCTCAATTTATAAGGACCACCTTCTTTAATATGTACATCCCTGTTATTCGCACTCCAGCTGCTTGGATAAGGGCTGACTTTCTTTTTCACGGGAGAAACATTTTTGGCGGGAAAATAAGAGCTTCCGCCTGCGTAATATTTCTGTTTCAATTTTGGGAGTTAATATGTGAGATATTTTCATGGATATGAATTGGAAACAACCTGTCATGATAAAACAAGGGTTGGTAAATGCTATTGTTTTGAAAAAGGAAGGATATCTTCGTGATTTGATGTAAACAGGGGAAAATTAATATTATGGGATATTTTTGGATATTTTATGGGAAGTACGTGAGACTATGGGGAGGATATCTTTATGTGGATTTGAGTATATCAATTAAAAGAGTTTGGAAGGAGTTTTAAAGAAGTCAAAAGACGCATGAGAAGAAACCGGAGTGAAGATATCTCGGGTTTCCTGTTATTTTTCCACGAGTTGATTGTACTATTTTTGGGAGTTGCATGAGGTAATACCATGGTTGAATCTGTCCCATGACGTGTTGGTAGCAAGTTTGAAGTGTGCAAACCACGAACATAGGCGAGAAAGATATAATAATGAAATATATTACCGTGGAGAATAATGGAGTAAAGAGAGAATATTTGCGCATTAAACAAGAGAGATTGGGTACTACTGAGACTATATAATGAATTTACGAGAGTCACAGAAATAAATCGAGAATTGGGGAAGAAAACAGAGAGTTGCAGAACAACTTCTCTGCTGCTGCAGAGAAGAAGAAGAAGAACAGACTACACTTGTAGTCTGTCATTTTAAACAGCCATAGTTCTCTTTCATAGACGACAGTTTTTTACGACAGAAAAAAGCAACTGTTTTTTGTAACAACAACACTAGCAACATCATTTGCTTTTCATTGTAACAGTGGGGTTTGTAACGCCTATACAGCGTTGCAGATTCATTGTAATATTAGTTTTCTTTAATAAAAACACCATTTGAGCCGTAAATTATATTTTTGAGTGTGTATTTATCATGACAAGCTAAACCCCTACACTGGTTCGACGGAGGAAACCGAACTTCACACATAGGTGAATTTTTCTATTTTCTATTTGACTTTTGCACTTATTTTGAATTGATTTATGATTCGATAAAATTAGTTGTGATTCAATTATATAGGTTATGCTTTGTTTAGATAATCTATGCTTATGGGATACAATTAATGTTTTGAGGATCTACTTTGGAAAAACAAGAGTCGATGTTTTATTTATTTACCGAGCGATAATTGTTGAGAATAAATAATTGAACCTCGTGTTGTGAATTCGGTGGAATCTTAGACCCAGTCACTCTCTATTTTATTCCTTTAAAATTAATCTTAAAAAATATGAGAGAACGAATCTTAATTACTACTACGAAAACTTTGAAAAATCTTAAATCATTTTGTCCCCGTTGTGACGCGGATTTGTTTTTAGATTAATTTTTAGGTTTATTTTTATTTTATACAATATTCTCTTTTCATTTTATATTTTATTTTTCCTTTTTATACGTTTCTTTTTGTATTTCATTTCAGGGACTTTTTGAGTATGATGACTTCTTCTGAAGAGATGTCACATACGATGACGATGGTGGAATATATGCATAGAAAGTCAAATTATCAGGAAACCTCATTTGAGATGACGCTTGCTGAATATATGCGTAGGCAATGGTATGGAGTTTCTGCTCCACATGAGGTAAGTGAAGAATCACATCAAACTATTTATGAGAAGTATTACAAACACACACCACCTAGTTTTGAACAAAGATTGAGAGTTCTTGAATGTCAAAGATTATTTGCTGATGATGATGAATCTGATAGTGACTCTCTGTTCCAAACTGAACATATAGATGACCCTGTAGATGATTGTGTGGATGATTCGCCTAATTCCATAGATGAATCTACCTCACAAGATTATTCACCCGACTTAGCGGTTGTTTCTAGACCCCTAGACTTCCAAAAGTTGCCTAATTTAGGGTTAGAATTGTGTGCTTCTAAAGTTTTGTTGGATTACTTTGCATCTAAGTACCTAGAGGATTTGCCTATTTCTAATATCATGCATGAGCAAGTTGAAAATTTCCCAGTCTCAACAGAATCCCCATATTTTGTTCTTTACGCACTTCCATGTGCAGTAAAAACTTAGTTTATGGGTAAATCTTGGTTTCTAACAGTTTCAGTGTCCCCATTTTTTCATAAAATAATTGTGAAGCTATCGTTTGTATATATTATATTTTGGGTCGATCCCCAAGTTTTCAGGTTATTAGTTTATGGGGGATCCGTTTTTGTACATTCCAGTATGTATAATTATTTGTTTATTTATTTTTGAATTTCCCATCTTAATTTTTACGTTGGATGACTCAATTACATTGAGGACAATGTAATATTTAAGTGTGGGGGAGTGGGTATTAACTTTTTCTTTTAATTTTTTCAGGAATTTTCTTGCGTTTTGTGACCAGCTCTTGAGCGGGTCTAAAAAGATAATAAAATTTTAAAAACTATGACCAGCTGTGTAGCGGGGCTAAAAAGAAAAAAAAGAAAAAAATTATGATTTTTAGGGTTATGACCAGCTGTGTAGAGGGTCTTCTGTTTTTCCTTTAATATTATGAACAGCTGTGTAGCGGGTCTAATTCTCTTTATATATGACCAGCTATGTAGCGGGTCAATTTTCTGTTTTGCTCGAGGACTAGCAAAATGTAAGTGTGGGGGAATTTGATGAGCACGAAAGTGTGACGCATTTTCACCCATAAATATATTAGTTGGGACTCATTTTATCACTAATAAACTTGTTTGTAGGTGTTTTTGTGAAATAAGCTCTTATGGACAAAGTTGCTCGAAAAGTGGTTTTTGTACCCCGGAGGACACATGTTATACGGACTCTCAATTTTGGATAAGGGGCACCTCAATTTATAAGGGCCACCTTATTTAATATGTACATTCCTGTTATTCGCACCCTAGCTGCTTGGATAAGGGCTGACTTTCTTTTTCACGGGAGAAACATTTTTGGTAGGAAAATAAGAGCTTCCACCTGCATATTTCTGTTTCAATTTTGGGAGTTAATATGTGAGATATTTTCATGGATATGAATTGGAAACAACCTGTCATGATAAAATAGGGGAGGTAAATGCTATTGTTTTGATAAAGGAAGGATATCTTCGTGATTTGATGTAAACAGGGGAAGATTAATATTACGGGATATTTTATGGGAAGTACGTGAGACTATGGGGAGGATATCTTTCTGTGGATTTGAGTATATCAATTACAAGAGTTTGGAAGGAGTTTTAAAGAACTCAAAAGACGCGTTAGAAGAAACAGGAGTGAAGATATCTCGGGTTTCCTGTTATTTTTCCACGAGTTGATTGTACAATTTTTGTGAGTTGCATGAGGTAATAGCATGGTTGAATTTGACCCATAATGTGTTGGTAGAAAGGTTGAAGTGTTCAAACCACGAACAGAGGCGAGAAAGATATAATAATGAAATATATTACCGTGGAGAATAATGGAGTAAAGAAAGAATGTTTGTGCATTAAACAAGAGAGATTGGGTGTTGCTGAGACTATATAATGAATTTACGGGAGTCACAGAAAGGAATCAAGAGTTTGGGGAAGAAAACAGAGAGTTGCAGAGCAGCAGAGAAGAAGAAGAAGAAGAAGAAGAACAGACTACACTTTTAGTATGTCGTTTTAAACTGTCATAGTTCTATTTCATGAACGACATTTTTCTGTGACAGAAAAAAGCAATTGTTTTCTGTAACAGCAACACTAGCAACATCATTTGTTTTTCATTGTAACGGTGGGCTTTGAAACGCCTATACAACGTTGCATATTCATTGTATTATTAGTTTTTTGTAATAAAAACACCATTTGAGATGTAAATTATATTTTTGAGTGTGTATTTATCATGAGAAGCTAAACCCCTACATTGGGTCGACGGAGGAAACCGAACTTCACACATTGTTGAATTTATTCTATTTTCTATTTGACTTTTGCACTTATGTTGAATTGATTTATGATTCGATAAAATTAGTTGTGATTCAATTAGATAGGTTATGCTTTGTTTAAATAATCTATGCTTAGGGGATACAATTAATGTTTTGAGGATCTACTTTGGCAAAACAAGAGTCGATGTTTTATTTATTTACCGAGCGATAATTGTTGAGAATAAATAATTGAACCTCGTGTTGTGAATTCGGTGGAATCTTAGACCCAGTAACTCTCCATTTTGTTCCTTTAAAATTAATCTTAACAAATCTGAGAGAACGAATCTTAATTACTACTACGAAAACTTTGAAAATTTTTAAATCAGTGTTGAGTTCTGAGTAGGTGATGCGGAAAACATGGTGTAGTTGGTATGGGTGGCTTGCTGAGGCGCGACTTTCCTTTTTTATTCTTCACTAACAGCAACGCTTATGAATGGTGGAGCCAAACACTGCTTGTTGGTCAGGCTCCTTCAGGACAAGGAGGTGGTGATATCCTTGCACTACATCTTTGAAGAGTGGTGACCTTTTTACGCTCATGACTTCTTGGTTGGTTATCCCTTCTGAGTTGAAAGGTTCTCGACAATGAAGGGATTCCGTGTGTTGAGCCTCACTCCCTAAGTGTGGTTCTAGTGGTTCTATCTTGTATGATCGGTGAGTTGACCATGATAAAGATAACATCTTTCATCCGTACTGGTGACTCTATTACTTATTCCATGTGAAACTAAAATATGGAGAAGTACAAATTACCTTTGTAGTGATTGTTTCTATGGTAAATCTCTAGCTGGTATCAACAAACGAACATCAGCAGTTCTTGGAAGAAACTTTGATAAGAAAAGACTGCGTTTGCGTGGGAACAAAAACAAGCTGGTAGGTGATTGGATGGCTACGGTCACGATCCTTGACAGGTAGGAGTGGTGACTACGGGTATAGATCTTGGCGAGGAATAGTGATGGCTATTGGATCTTGAAAGGAATGAGCGGAAGGTACGAGCAAGAACCTTGGATGACCATGGACATGAATATTGATGGGCTTTGATAACTCACGTATGTGAGTTTATTTTTCTTTTTTTATATTTATTTTCGGTGAAGCGGCGGCTTCGGGAGAGAACGTCGAAGCGGCTCCTGGAGCGAAATTTTGAAGCCTGGAGCGAAACGTTGAAGCGGAGCGGCTTCTGGAGAGAAATGTTGAAGCGGAGAGGCTTCTGGAGAGAATGTTGAAGCGACTACTTCTGAGTTGTGTCCATGTCCATCCAAGCCTTGGCAAAAATTTCCTGTCTCTCAATCAAATCGATATTGGTAATGGGAAAGATTGGTTTCCTATGGCTCCTCTAGCCCCGCGTCCTTACGAAGAAGTGGTGGAATCCCTGGTAATGATTGGAAGCGTCATGCTCGAAGAAATCTTAGGATTAGCGGCGGCTCTGGCTCCTGGCCTCGATAAGTCCCCAGTCGTCCATTATTGTCTATGTAACATCTTTATGCCGATCCGTGAAAAAACGGAGGATCTCTAGTCCCCAGGCGCAATTTCCCTGAATTTATATTTTCTTGGACGATGCGTTTCAGAGCATTGCATTCACTGGTAGGTTGATTGACGAACTTGTGGTAATGGAAACACTTGGGATTTGCCATTTGTTCTTCAGTTGGTAGGCGCCTAATAGTCGGTAGTTTGATGGTATCGTCTTGAGTCCATACTTCCAGGAGTTTGATCATTTTCTCGATCGGGAACGGGAAGTTTGGAGAAACACATCCAGTTTCTTGTTGTTGCACAGGAACCTTAGCCGCGACCTTCTGGGGTGAAGCCATCTGATGCGCTGGTGCCACACGTTCGGTTTGTTGTTCCGCTGCTGGAGTTTTTATCTTTCTTCCTTCATTAGCGGTTGAATATAGGCTGAATATATTTTATTAGAAAGACGCCTGCTTTCATGAACGTCTTTACGAGCTTCTTCATTCTGGAACGCTTCGGCTCAACTGAGTAAAGAAGCATCAGATCTCTTAGAAATTTCTGATGCAATATGGGAATTTATATTTTCCAAGAAGGATGCACATAATGCAATCACCTTTTCACTGCAAGGACTCTGATGAGAACGTGGTAAATCCCACAAATCTTCTTTCTGATCTGGAGGAAACATCTTTTGATCTTCATAAGCAGACAAGTTAGTTTGGTGGATACATTTCCATTCAGCGTGACCATAGGCTTCATCCTCCTCACTAGGAGTAGGAATATGAATCTTGGAAAAAGGACTACCACCATCAGCATATCGATCCAAAATGAATGATTGATAGCGTTTCCTACCGAATGAATACGCGTTGGTTCCTTTGACACTTGATTAGTGAGCATTTTCAGCAGCGTGTATACTCCGTCCTGTGTCTTGACAATAGTACTTGAAGAAATACCAATTGAAGAAATGCGAATTGCTATTAAGACAGAATCAACAAAAAAATAACATTATGAATTGCCGACATATTTTTTCAAATTAGTCCTCAGAAGATGTATGAAATACAGGTAATGTTTTTTACAAATTTGTGAAAAATTTGGAGTCGATTTGAGAGTAGGGGCAATTACTTACCTCAATTGGCTGCGTAGTTGGTTGCACCGCTCAGACTCTCCCCAAGTTACATGAATCAAGATGCTTTCTGTTTATTCTTCAAAAAAGGAAAAAATCTTCACTGGGTCCACTACGGGAAAAACAGTTATCTACGACTGTAACTTGACAACTCATATTTTTAAAGTTGTGAAAGGTGGCATGTTTTACTACCTTTATCAAATAATGGTTGTCACAGTTAAAAAACGTCCAACTCTTTGGACAAAGAGGACCAAAGAGTAGTGATGAGAATCAAAACCACAACATTTTGTGTGCAAATAGTAGTGACCACCTTTAGAATTTAACTACTCATAACGTAAAGATAGTGAATAACTATATAACAACATTCTTAAGGGTTGTTGAAGAGAAAAAAAAAATCATTTGGAAAAAATGATGTTTGAGAGATTCGAACACGAGACTACTGTGTGTTAGCATAAGTCATCAACCATCCTTCTGGATTCACAATGTTGGTAGTTTTGTGTTTTTTTTTTGTCATTCATAATCACAACCTCTATAAGAGTTGTAAAAATAAAATTTTATTTTGAAAAAAAAATGAGGGTGAGGTGAGTCGAACCTGATCCTATTCCTTCCAAGTCTAGGATTCCAACCATCCTTCCACATTTACATGTCTTATTATATTTTACATCTACTTTTATAAAAAAAAATGATAAGAAAAAAAATGTTAAGGAAAAAAATAAATGGATGGTTATGATGGGAGATTGAAAAGATAAGAAGAAAAACATAAATAGACCTTCACAACCCCCTTAAGAGTCGTTGTAGAGGTATAAACACTTCTGCTAAATTTTCTCACTTCTGCCAGATTTTATTCACTTCTGCAAAAAATTCTCATTTCTGCTAAATTTTTCTGCTAAATGTTTCTCACTTATGTTAAAATTTTCTCAGTTATGATAAATAAACCTTCTACAACCCCCTTTAAGAGTCATCGTAGAGGGTTAAACACTTCTGCTAAATTTTTCTCACTTATGCTAGATTTTATTCACTTCTGCAAAACAATTCTCACTTCCGCTAAAAATTATTTTGGTCTCCGGTTCTGCTAAATTTTTCTCACTTCTGCTAAAAACTATTTTCCCTAACACCCCTCACTAAATTTTAGAAATTTAAGCCTTTTGAGATTGGGTAGAAATATATAAAAAAAAGGGTTTTTTAAGGTTTCATAGAATATTCTGATGGAATCTTACCTGTAAATGGTTCATCTTTACGAGTTTCTATGATATATCCTGATAAATTTGGAGCTAGAACCACATCGGACACTGAGGGTTCATGGTTTGTATGCCCTTGAACCACATTTAAATCCAGGGTATGCATACAATATGCCAGAATAGTGCTTGTTTAAAGTTTTGGGGAATATTCCGAAGGAATATTACCTATAAATAAATGGATTCATCATTTTTACCAAGTTTCTGACTTATAGTAGTCCACTCACGACCAAGTTTCGATCTCGGAACCAGAGTATGCATACAATATGTAAGAATAGGGTTTGTTTAAGTTTTCGGGGAATATTTCGAAGCAATCTTACCTGTAAATGGATGGATTCATCGTTCTTACCAAGTTTTCGACTTATAGTAGTCCACTCCCGGCCAGGTTTCGATCTCGAACCCAAGGTATATGTACATTATGCCAGAATAGGGTTTGTTCAAGGTCTCGGGGAATATTCTGAAGGAATCTTTCCTGTAAATGGATGGATTCATCGTTTTTACTAAGTTTGCGGCTTATAGAAGTCCACTCCCGGCTAGGTTTCGACCTTGGAGCCAGGGTATGCATACAATATTCTAGAATAGGGTTTGTTTAAGGTTTCAGAGAATATTCCATGGAATCTTACCAATTCTGATATATTTCGTCTCTAGTTCATCCGAAAGAGAAACTCAGGTCTAACTCTAGTAATCTTTGAACTTGTGATGTTCAATTATGATATATTTCATCTCGAGTTCGTCCGAAAGAGAAACTCAAGTCTAACTCTAGTAATCTTTGAACCTGTGATGTTTAATTCTCATATATTTCATCTCCAGTTCTTCTGAAAGAGAAACTCAGGTCTAACTCTAGTAATCTTTGAACATGTGATGTTCAATTCTAATATATTTCGTCTTCAATTCATCTGAAAGAGAAACTCAGGTCTAACACTATTAATCTTTAAACCTGTGATGTTCAATTATGATATATTTCATCTCAAGTTCATCAGAAAGAGAAACTCAGATCTAACACTAGTAATCTTTGAACTTGTGATGTTCAATTCTGATATATTTAGTCTCGAGTTCTTTCGAAAGAGAAACTCAGGTCTAACTCTAGTAATTTTTGAATCTGTGATGTTCAATTCTGATATATTTAGTCTCGATTTCATCCGAAAGAGAAACTCAGGACTAACTCTAGTAATCTTTGAACCTGTGATGGTCAATTCTGATATATTTCGTCTCCAGTTCATCCGAAAGTGAAACTAAGGTCTAACTCTAGTAATCTTTGAACCTGTGATGTTCAATTATGATATATTTTTTCTTCAGTTCATCGGAAAGAGAAAATCAATTTTAATTCTAGTAATCTTTGAACCTGTGATGTTCAGTTCTGATATATATTTCGTCTCCAGTTCATCCGAAAGAGAAACTCAGGTCCAACTCTATCTTTGAACCTGTGATATTCAATTCTGATATATTTAGTCTCTAATTCGTCCGAAAGAGAAATTCATGTCTAACTTTAGTAATCTTTGAACCTGTGTTGTTCAATTCTGTTATATTTATTCCCGAGTTCATCCGAAAGAGAAACTCATGTTTAATTCTAGTAATCTTTGAACCTGTGATGTTCAATTCTGATATATTTCATCTCCAGTTCATCCGAAAGAGAAACTCAAGTCTAACTCTAGTAATCTTTGAACATGTGATGTTCAATTCTGATATATTTAGTCTTGAGTCCGTCCAAAAGAGAATCTCAGGTCTAACTCTAGTAATCTTTGAACCTGTGATGTTGAATTCTGATATATTTAGTCTCGAGTTCATCCGGAAGAGAAATTCAGGTCTAACTCTAGTAATCTTTGAACCTGTGATGTTCAATTCTGATATATTTCATCTCTAGTTCATCCGAAAGAGAAACTCAGGTCTAACTCTAGTAATCTTTGAACTTCTGATATTCAATTCTGTTATATTTTGTCTTCACTTTATCGATTTCAATGATGTGTCATGCAAAGTTTGAAGTCTTAACCATCTCGGAGCTTCTCGGTTCATAGTTTGTATGCTGTTATACCACGTTTGAATTTCGAATCAACACCTAAGTTTCATATATATCAATTTCGGTGACGTATCCTCCTATGTTTGAAGATAGAACCCTCCCAGAGTTTCTTGGTTCATAGTTTGTATGCCATTATACCACATTTGAAGTTCGAATCGACACTGAGATTCATATTTATCGATTTCGTTGATGTATCATGCTAAGTTTGAAGTATGAACCCTCCTGGAGCTTCTTGGTTCATAGTTTTTATTCTTCTTAAATCTACGAGTGTGAACTAAAGCTACTTCATGACCTATATGAATAGTCGAAATTACTTCGTGACCTATGTGTCTAGTTGAAATTCAAAAAGGAAGCATAAAGAGAAAGCACAAAAGCACAAAGAGAAAGCACAAAGAAACACACCAATTATCGAATTCACTTCTTATTTTTTAGCTTCATTCTTATACATTTTTTGGATTTTTTTATATCAGAATGTCGATAACAATGTCCTAAATTTATTAATATTTTTTTTTTATATTTTTTTCCATATCAAAAGTTGATAATTAAACCGAATACACGACTTTGAACTAGCACAAAGAGAAACACACAAAGTTCTCAATCCGTATGAGCATCCTAAAGAAAATCTACACCATCCCTTAATTTCTGCAATCCGTGTGAACATGGTAAAGCAAATCTACACCGTCCAAATATTTTTATATAAAACATCAAAAGTAAATCCTTTCACTTCACTTCCTTTTACTTACGTCTCATCTCTCTCTAATGTTTTCAGCCTCCCTCGCTAGAAAGAAAACCCTAACTCACAAAATTCACTTTTCTCTTTCACCCTCTCTGTGCAAAAACTTGTAGATCGATTATATCTCAGTACAAAAACCCTGAGTCTGATTTTGTAGGGTTTCAGATTCATTCTATGCATCTACAGAGTTCAGATTTTTGTGGATGGGTATGAAACCCTAATTCTCTCTCTGTATTCTCACCAATTCATTCTGTTGGAGAAATTCTTGAGATGATCGAAAGAGGACTAGATTAAGACTTAAATTCAGCTGGTGATTGGTTATGGTGGTTTTATGAGGAATGTTGCAGGCGTAAATGGAAATGAAATCAAGTTTAATTCAAGCATGGATTTTACTCTCAAGTTGGATTTGGGTTTGATATGAATCTGTGTTGAGAAATCTCGGTATTTCGATTGTGATTGTGCAGAAAATAAAATGAAGGAACTATTGGTTTGAGTTGATTTTGTGCTGGGTTTTATTTGGGGGTTTTGTTATTCAAGATTGGATCTACACAAGGGTTGTACCAGTAGAGAAGAAAGGCTTGATTAATAAATTAGCTAGCTTGGGTTTGTTCTGTTTTGTGTTGTGTTGTAAAACTGTCAGTGATACTCTTTTCCTCCATTTACTGGTGGAATTGAGGGGAGTGTATTCTGTGTTGTTCAATGATTACACATGCTTTGGTTTTCAACGATTGTGATTGTTCGTAGCGGTTATTAACTTGGATTCTATAAACCTAAACTGGTCTGCAAAAGGATTTTCATGGAATTTTTGTTTTTTTTTTCTTATTTTTTACTCGTTTGTTTTTGTAAGGTTGAGAGATTAGCAGCTATACTGCTTGAAGAATCAAAAGCACAATCATCTAAAGCTGACGATTCAGTTGGTAATAAGAAATGTAGAAGAAAGAGACTTAGGGATATTGTTGTTGCTTCCGCTGATGGAAAGACGAAGAAGAAGATGGTGCAATTGTTGATATTGAGACGTTTCATGCAATGGGGGTTCATGAGTTGCCAGAACAAGCTTCAATTCATGGGGTTTTCGTTTAAGGGACTAAGAAAGAAATTTTTGAGAGACTTTGTGCTAATTTACAGAAGGACTCGGGTTCGATTACTCAAGGTATTGTTCCAATTTTAATTTGGTATTTGTTGGTTTCGTTGTGGACATGAAATTGGGGCTTGTGTCTGCTTAGGTATAGGGGGGGGGTTAGCAATTTGATACACAAAATTGCTAAATTGGTTAAAAAGACTAAAATCATTTAAACAAAATTGGTTAAAAACACCAAAATCATTAATTCCTCGGTGAAAAAGACATGAGTATAGAAAATGATAATTGTGAACATGATCCATATTATATTACATACCTTCCTGACATGATGATTCTTGTTGACTTCCTCATGGTATCTCTTTTCTTTTCTTTAGAACAAGATAATTTGCAAATATACTAAAAATCACAAGAGAAGGTTTTATCTTGCTCTTAAATTATATATTAATTATTAGCTGTAACTTTTCAATAATGATCAAGGAAGCTTCATCGGGCGCCATTGTTAAGCTTCCACCTCACCCGGGAGAGTGATTATACTAAACTTTATTCAACTTGAACAATTCCATTTTTTTATTTTATGGAAATTAAGCTTGCTCAAATCAAATAAACAACATTTTCATAAAACAAATAAAAATAAATAAATAAATGGATTTTTTTTTTTTTAATATCCTAGACTAGTGGTCCCTAGACTATATCCAAACTCCTTAAATTTGAGTGGATTTCACCAATTACAGGATTCGAACACCTATCTCCGCAGTGAGAGGGAGTATGCCAACCACCGGACCATTTGGTGATTGGCAAATGGAGAACTTGCACAATGCATGTAAGTCTCCCACTCTCTTAAATTTTGTTGACTCAATCTTAATCCAACTCGGCTTTAGTTTTTGCAGTATTTTTTGCTTTTGTGTAACTGTCTATTTTTTTTTTCTTCTTGGTACCAAGCTTGAACACATGACCCTCTGGTAGGTATGGAGTAGGAAACTAAACCATGTACCTGTGCCAATAGGGCCAAGGAGGCGTTGGTTGTAACTGTCTATTTGTGTCAAGTTAAATAACATAAGAAACCTGTGACTCAGATTAATTTATGACAGATCTGACTCAGCTCATTCTGAATGATGGTCCGGATTTACAACTCTTGAAGAAATGACAATTGAAATTAAAACGGACATGGAAAAAGAACAACATCATGAATTTCCCGCAACTTTTTCCAAGTCAGGCCTTCGAAAATACATGAACCTGCAAAGAGAATTTGGAATCAAAAAATTCATACCCAAGTATGCCTTTTTGCTTGATTAATTTGTCACCATATATTGAGAATAGCTAACAAGTTAATTAGGTGGGCAGACCGAGTTAACAACTCATTGCGTGGTTCTACCTTTGAATCAATTTATTCTGCTGCAATGTACGTACGTTCTCCCAAGAGGTTTGGTACTTACTGATCCCAGCCAGCTGCAGGTTTGCATTTCCTAATGAAGTGGTCGTCCTTCATCTTAGACACTGGGCTCATATTAAAAGTACAGCAATGGGAAAATTTTTATGGTCTTACATTCCTGCGGCTGCTATATAATATGGAGCACTTGGCTCGTGAGGAATAATCATCTTTTTGATGATCAGACAAAGACAACTTGATGATCAGAGACAACTTATGAGTTCCCTGCTGCCATCAAAGCTTAGTAAGGCATTTGACACACCTAATTCTGGAGTTGATGTTTCAGATGGCCGTGAAAATCTTTTGAAGCTAGGTTGAACAACTGGTGTGGTACCTCTTTGAATCAATCTGGTAGAACTGCCGTGATTAAATCTGTTCTAAATTGTCTGCCAACTTATCAAATGGGCTGCTTTAAGATTCCTAAGAGCATCCACAATGGACGACCAAAACTATAATTTTGGTCGAGAAATCAATCACAGCGGGACTGAGTAAAACAAAAAAACTCGACCAAAACCATAATCTGGAGTATATTTGGTCTGAAAGCTCAACCAAAACTATATTTGGTCGAGCGAAGGTTAAATATGCGTTTCAGTACAGGCGCAGGTATAATGTCGGTTTGGAATGGGACGTACGTATAAACTTCGCCCCACACACAGACGAAGATATAAAGTTGGTTTCAATGATATAATGTTGGTTTCATCAAGCGAAGGTATAAAGTTGGTTTGGTATCAAACCAACTTATAATGTTGGTTTGTTGATCAGGAGAAGGTATAATGTTGGTTTGTCAATCAAACCAACTTATAAACATGGTTTGTCAATCAAACCATCTTTTAAACATGGTTTGTCAATCAAACCAACTTTTAAAGCTCGCATGTTGTCAAATGAAGTTATAATGTGCGTCTGTATCAGGCGTACCTATAATCTTCGCCTGTGAGTGAGGCGCAGATTATACCATGGTTTCATTTTAGGAGGACATTATATGTTCGTTTGAGTATAATTTACTCGTCACAGTTGCGTTTAACATCGACTATAAACCAAAAAATACCAAATATTTTGGTTTTTACTCTTTGGTTTTGGTCGCAACATTGTGGACGCTCTAAGAACATAATTTCTAAACTGGATTCTTTACAAACTCATTTTTGGTGGGGACACAAACGTAATAGAGGTATTTGTTTCATTTCTTGGCTTAGTCTTTGCATTTCTAAATCTTTTGGTGGTCTTGCTTTTAAGAATTTGGAACTTTTCAAACAAGCTTTGATTGCCAAACTTGCTTGGAAAATCTATACTAATCTTGATGATCTTAGCTCACAGGTTTTAAAAGCTGAATATTCTAAAGATAAAGAATTTCTACTGCAAAATAAACTTAATAATAAATGCTTTTGGATTTGGAGGGGAATTTTTGGCAATCAAAGCTTGATTGCTCAAAGATAATAGTTGCTAGTCTGTTAGAGATGGTACCAAAATTAGAATTTGGCAGGATAAATGGATTATAGGTTTACAACATCCTCCAGAACCTAATGCAGTGGGGGTGTGTTGAAAGGAAAATCCTAAACTAAAATCTTTTATTACTACGGGAACTTTTACGGTTTGTTAAAATAATGAAAATCAAAACGTAACAAAATACGGTTGGTTTATCTAAAATAAAACCCAACCGTAAATCTATTTTTATGAGAAAATTATATTTAAGAAATTTTTACGGTTAGGTTTTATTGGAGTCGAATCCAACCGTATAAGTGAATTTACGGTTACAAACCTAACCGTAACAACACATGTAATTTATTTATCTATTGATTTACGGTTAGGATTTTCAGTTTCCTAACCGTAACAACTTCAGAGAATAATTTACGGTTAGAAAATTAAAAATACCTCACCGTAAATGGTCTGCAAACCTTTTTTTTCTACTGATTTCAATCAATCTACCTATTTCAAACGTAATTGGTTTGTTGATTACCATCACTTCGAAAAGTTTGCTTCTTCCGCATCTTTAATAGAGATTTCCATCGATGATTATTAGTTTATCGAATTGAAGATGATGAAATGATTTTAATTGAAAAAATAGAGGGAAGGATTTACAGTTGATGAAGGAGAAGAAGTTTGGAAAAAAGAAGAAAGATAGATTTTTGAATTCGGAAAATGGGTCATTTGTCAAAATATTTTTAAAACATGGTTCAAATGGACAAGTAAAAAATTTTATGGGTGAAATGGAAAAAAAAATAGCAAGGATGAAACTGGATTCATCCTGGCTAAAACTTAAAAAATAGTGAGGATGAAACTGGATGCATCTGATGTAAATTAAAAATAAGAAAAAGTATTTGAAAATGGGTAGGATGAAACTGGTTGCATCCTGACTATTTTTATATTTTTGTCAATTTAAACAGTATCAAAATCTAGATGTCTTTTTCACCCAGGAATTGTTGATTTTGGCCTTTTTATCCAATTTTGTGTTCTGAATTAGAATTAGGTTTTTATTTTAGTTTTTAGGTTTTTATTTTAGATGGAGGGTAACTTACATATTTTCTATTGCATCAAAATACCCCATAACCAATTTTTTAATCATTAGAAATCCATGTGAAGCCCCTTTATTAGAATGTGACGTTCCAAAAATAGCTTTCTAAAAGAAAGTGGGTTTAGCTGTAAGTTTAATGAGCCTGAATAACATGATGGACTAAACTTCACTTTACTGCTATGGCAATTTTCTAATTTTTTTGTCATAAACAAAATAGTTAGAATCCAATATTCAAGACAGTGGGAACATAAAAATATCAGCTGCCTACTCGCGAGGCTATAAATAAACGAAAATGCTTTAGACCCCAAAATGTTGCCCCCAAGTTTTGCCCCCGTGAGTCATCGCATTAGTGGCTCAAACCAACAGTAATGGACCCCCGCTTGCTCTTAAAGAAGGGAGGTGGTGCCACATTATTGGGGATGTAATGGACCCCGCTTGTTCTTAAAGAAGGGAGGTGGTGCCACATTATTGGGGATTTGTATGTGGGAGGGGGTGGGGGTACCTAGCAGGGTCAATAAACGAATCACATGCATAACTCGTGTTTCTTGATTTTAAACAGTTACCAGTCTGCCAAGGAGGCCCTCAAAGGTACAAGTCAAAGCTGTCACGAAAACACCATATGTAGTATGTACCACGAAAAAAGAAGGGAAAATAAATAAGTAAATAGTAACCCAAGGACGACTATGATTAGATTTACATGTTTCCAAGATAGATATTCTCAGAGACGGAAACTTCCCCAAGTTCTTTCATTTCAGTTTATTTGATCATCTTCTTTAATTTTCTTATTGAAGTGGTAATTGTTAAGAAAACAATGGAGACTTTGACTTTGAAACCATACAATGCTGCTGTACGTATAATGTTAATTTCATTGGAAAAAAATCTACTACCAGATGTTATCGTCAGGAAACTCACTAGGTTGATGTTAGCAAGTAGACTCCGTTTGGGTTACAAAGCTTCTTCTCATATTCAGCTATCTGATCTTATCAAATTTACACAATGTAAGTTCTCTCACTCACTCACTTTTAACTTTGCTGATTCGATCTGAATCCGGCTAGTCTTCGAATCAGGTTTTGTTGAATAATGAAGTTATGCTTTTGTTTCTCCGATTTGGATATGACTTGCATGTTATTTTTTTCTCTTTTTTCAAGCTCATCAGACTAGTCTGAATCCGACTCATCTGAAAGTCACTTACTGTATAGTACACTATAATTATTAATAGCAGCTGAGTTATAAAAACTTCCGAGTCAGTTATATACATCGAGCAGATCCAAGTGAACACAATATGTGAGGGATAAGTTTTGTGAGTTGGGTAATAATATGAATGAATCATACTGACGACGGTTTGATGATTACAGCCCTTAAAGAAATGCCAATTGCAATTATGACGGACTCAGCAAAAGAACAACATTATGAATTGCCGACATCTTTTTTCAAATTAGTCCTAGGGAAATATATGAAATACAGGTGATCATTTTTGTTAAATGCAGCTAAGTGCAGTGCTAGATTTGTGCTTGCTATTAAAGAGTTAACTGGATTTCAAAACTTGACTTACTTTTGCAGCTGTTGTTACTTTTCTGAGAAGACTACAACGTTAGAGGATGCGGAACAATCATCGCTCGAGCTATATTGTGAGAGAGCACAAATAAGAGATGGTCATACAGTTCTTGATGTTGGGTGTGGATGGGGCTCATTATCATTACACATTGCGCAGAAGTATAAGAATTGCAAAATTACAGGAATTTGCAATTCAATGACTCAAAAAGAACATATAGAAGAACAATGCAGGTACACACACACATCAAATTCAGAAATCGAGAATCGTAGGTGTGAATCGATTCTCTCTTTGAAATGTCTAAGCTAGTGAAAATTGTTTATTTTCATGAACAGAGAGCTCCAATTGCAGAATGTAGGGATCATCGTAGCTGATATTAGCACATTTGAAATGGAGGGTTCTTATGATCGAATTATATCAATAGGGATGTTCGAGGTAAACAATTCATTAATAAGGCGCCTCTTGTTTTTGGAAAGATTGAATTTAACTGACTTGTTTTTTTCTAACATATAACCAGCATATGAAGAATTACAAAGAGCTTCTTAAGAAGATATCCAAATGGATGAAAGAAGACAGTCTCCTTTTCGTGCACTACTTCTGCCATAAAGCTTTCGCATACCACTTTGAGGACACAAGTGAAGATGACTGGATCACAAGATACTTTTTCACTGGAGGGACAATGCCTTCTGCTAACCTACTTCTCTACTTTCAGGTAATCAAATTGCCCAAAATCTATATATGCTTGCAATTTTTTCTGGAAAAAAATTTAGTTCCCATTTTGTTTACCTCTCTCTATGAATTGGAACCAAACGAAGAATGAATTGTGTTTCTAATGTACTTAAGGTGTGTGATGCAGGATGATGTTTCTATCGTTCACCATTGGCTTGTAAACGGGAAGCATTATGCACAAACGAGGTAACTTTTAACTTGTAGTACTCTTACAATCATTTTCAAACCATTCCGCCTCTAGATATAAATCTTTGTATGTTAATTGTAGTGAGGAGTGGCTAAAAAGAATGGACAAAAACATAAGCACTATAAAGCCAATAATGGAGTCAACTTATGGGAAGGATTCGGCTGTAAAATGGACTGTGTATTGGCGGGCGTTTTTCATCTCAGTTGCTGAACTCTTCGGGTATAATAACGGAGAAGAATGGATGGTTGCACATTTTCTGTTCAAGAAGAAATAGATAGAGAGATGTGGATGCTCTTATTTTCAACTGTTATTCCTATTCACCCCTTTTCAGACATTTCATAATGTTTTTTTCTTTGGTTTTGATTGACTAAATAAAAATGCATTCTACCTTTCTCACTCATTTCATCATTGCCAAGCTATGTTTAAATTGAACCTAATAAGGGTCAACTGGTACTTTGGATTTTGACCGGGACTCGAATTTGGTTTTTTACGACAAGGATGGAGCCTCGAGGTTCATTGACTCACAATGTAACTTGGTGGTTTTGAACGCGCATCGTTTGGATGAAACTTGGTTTGCGTTTTATTTTGATAAAATAATTTCAAAATTACAAAGACTTGCTTCAATTGAACTGACCCAAGGATTATACCAATACATCGAAAAAACAATAAAATTCTAGACCCAAAATTAAAAAATGCATGACACAAATAAATTAAAATGCAATGGATCCAACCAAGGTACTGCAGAAATCATAGGTTCTTGCAGGAAATGCCGAACAGTAGTCGGAAACTCGACAATACTTGTGATTTTTTAGATCCTAGTATCGCGTCAGCGTCTACACGGTACACCCCCTTCAAAATTTCTCATTGTCAGTAAAAGCTTTTCTCATTGTCAGTAAAATCTGTCATATGGTTGAATCCGGCAGTCCAGCTAACACCCTTTGTGTTAATTGTATGAATCATCCGGACTGTGTCTTTAAACTTCTCAAACCTCTCCGTGAACATTTTCTCAAACTCCAAATTAATGAATTTTTTGTTCCTAAAATCATAATCTTTTCGTCTATAAATAGAGATCCATTTCCAATATAGAGCAAGGAGTTCATCTTCTGATTTCAGAATTTCTTCAGTTATCTTCAGATCTGTTTAAATGATCACAACGCAGTTGGAAGATCAAAAACAAAACAAAATAAAATAAAAGCACGGCAATATCATAAGCACCAGCTTAATTTGGTATGTTTACCTTTCTCTGAGTATGTGGTTCTTCCTCCCATGCCAATACCAGCAGTTAATGAATTTGAGCTGAACAAAATAATGAGCAAATTTTATGGTAATCAACAATCTATGAATATGGAAAATGATAATTGTGAACATGATCCATATTATATTACATACCTTTCTGACATGATGATTCTTGTTGACTTCCTCAAGGTATCTCTTTCCTTTTCTTCTCTTTAGAACAAGATGAATTTGCAAATATACTAAAAATCACGAGAGAAGGTTTTATCTTGCTCTTAGCTCTTAAATTAAATATCAATTAGCTGCAACTTTCCTTTAATGATTAAGGAAGCTTCATCAGGCACCATTGTGAAGCTTCCACCTTACCAGGGAGATGATTATACTAATCTTTATTCAACTTGAAAAATTCAATTTTTTATTTTATGGAAATTAAGCTTGGCCCAAGTCAAATAAACAGCATTTTCATAAAACAAATAAAAATAAATAAATGGAGAATTTGCTCAATGTAAGTCTCCTACTCTCTTAAAGTTTGCTGTCTCGATCTTAATCATACTCGGCTTAATTCTTACAGAATTGTTATGGTTTTGTGTAATTGACTATTTGTGTCAATTAAAAATAAAACATGATAACTGTGACTCAGATTAAATGATGACTCATCTGACTCGGCTCATTCTGAATGATGGTTTGAATTTACAGTACTTGAAGAAATGCCAATTGCAATTAAAACGGACATGGCAATATTGAAGTAACGTAATAGTTACGTACAAGAGTTTGTATTTTAGGTAATTTTGTAAAGGTAGTATTTCTTGTAAACACGGTTCTTGTATTTTAGGTATTACTTTGTAAAGAAGTAACCGAGTGTGTATATATAACACACGAGTATATTGTAATCGATCATTGAAAACAATTAATAAGAAACCAGTTTCCTCTCTATCCCTAAACCCTTCTTCTTCTCCTCTATACCTAAGTTTCAACTTGGTATCATCCTTGTTGAGATCCCCATGTCTTTCGCTGCCTCCACCGTTCAAACTATCTCAACTGTTATCTCTTCTGCTCAATCTATGATGGCCTCTTCACACTTTTCACAACCCCATCATATTATCACCGTTAAGCTTGATGAAACAAACCATTCACTTTGGAAAGCTCAGTTTTTACCCTACCTTCAAGGATATGACCTTGCTGGTTTTGTTGATGGCACCAACCCATGTCCAT
The DNA here is from genome assembly GCA_023529315.1 of Papaver bracteatum. NCBI lineage: Eukaryota > Viridiplantae > Streptophyta > Magnoliopsida > Ranunculales > Papaveraceae > Papaver > Papaver bracteatum. Next base: position 309,179 of record JAJJWX010000478.1, on the reverse strand, counting down.
CTGCCACTATACCGAACCCTGTCCCTGAAGCCTCAAATAATCCTCCATCTCCTAATCCTGAGTACGATGCTTGGGTGAAATAGGACAAAATTCTACTCGGCTGGATTTTTTCGTCCCTTACTCCTGCTGTTCTCCGTTGTGTGCATCGTCTCAAGACATCTCATGAGGTTTGGTCATCCCTGGAATCTCTCTTTTCCTCTAAATCTGATGCGCATATACACCACCTTCAGTGCGAATCACGTGCTTTGAAAAAGGGCTCTCTTTCTATGAGAGCTTACATAGATCGTGCTCGCGATATTGTTGATAGCTTGGATGCCGCTGATACTACCGTCACCAACTCAGAACTTCGGCACTGTTTACTTGATGGTTTGGACTCCAGTTATGACACCATTGTGGCTTCCCTTACTACCTCTATGGGAACGATGAATCTTGAAGATTTTATCACCTACCTGCTCACGTTTGAGCTGCGAATTGATCAACAGTCTAAAGCCTTGCAGTCTCAACCTGTTGCTGCTGCGTCCTCTAGAACCTCTTCCACTGCTGCCGGACTACTTCCTACGCCTACCGTCTCTCCTGGATCTCATCCATCACGAGAGTGTCAGATGTGTGACAAGTCAGGTCATCTAGCTCCTATGTGCTGGAAACGATTCGATCGAAATTGGCTTCCTCAACCTGCTCGTAGAAAACAATCTGGTGCACAATCTACGCCCTGTCGTCCTCCACAGTCTACTCCTCGTGCTTACATGGATGATGCTCAAAGTTCGATTTCTGCGCCTTGGGTACCTAATACTGGAGCTACTGATCACATTACACACGATCTATCAAAGCTCCATCCCTATTCCGAGTACACATGCCCTGATCAAATTAGGATGGGTAATGGTTCCTCTATTCCTATTTCTCATACTGGTGACTCCATCTTAGGTACTCCTACTCATAAGTTGTACCTTAAAAACACTCTATTTTCTCCTCAAATATCTCACAATCTATTATCAGTTTCTCGTCTCACTTCTGATAATGATGTATTATTTGAGTTTCATCCAAATTTTTGTCTTGTGAAGGATCGATGCACGGGGAAGGTTCTTTTGCGTGGCAGTAGGGTGGGTGGTCTCTATGTTCTTGATTCGGCGCTTAGTTCCGTTGGTTCTACACAAAGTATTGTTGGTGAACGTGCTAGTATTCAAGAATGGCACTCTAGATTAGGACATCCTATGATGCGAACTGTGCGTCATGTCATATCTAAATTTTCTCTCCCTGTTTCTAGTAAAACTATTAGTTTTTGTTCCTCTTGTCATGAACATCGTAGTCAAAAGCTACCCTATTCTTCTAATACTACTATTTATTTGAATCCTCTTGATTTGATTGTTTTAGATGTTTGGGGACCATCTCATATTATTTCTAATGAAGGTTCTCGTTATTACATCATTTTTATTGATGCCTTTTCTCGCTTTACATGGATGTTTCCTCTTACTCATAAATCTGATGTCTACTCTATTTTTCTTGTCTTTCAAAAACATGTTGAGAATTTATTTGGTCGCAAGATCAAAATTTTTCAATCCGATAATGCACTTGAATATAACAAGTTAACTCCTTATCTTCAACATCATGGTATCTTCCATCGTTTTTCTTGCCCTCATACGTCTGAGCAAAATGGCTTAGTTGAGCGTAGACATCGCCATATTAGAAAAACTGGTCAAACTCTATTATCCATGGCTTCTATACCATCCTCTTATTGGTATGATGCATTTTTTACTGCATGTTATCTCATGAATCGAGTTCCATCCTCTGCTCTTTCTAAATCATCTCCTTATGAATTGCTATTTAGCTCACAACCCGATTATACATCTATTCGAGTGTTTGGGTGTCTTTGTTTTCCTCATCTTTGTCCTTATCGTTCTCATAAGATGGATCCATCCTCTTCTCCTTGTGTTTTTATTGGCTATAGTCTCCAAAATAAGGGCTACAAATGTCTTCACATCCCTACTGGTCGCATATATGTTAGTCGGCATGTCGTCATTGATGAAACCACCTTCCCTTTTGCGGAAAAAGCACCATCCACGACAACATCGTCTTCTACTGATGAGGTAACATCTTCTCCCTTGGCTATCATTCCTACTGTTTCGGTTCCTGTTCACACACCGCCCTCAAATGTGGAACCTTTAGAATTACCTACTTCTGTTTGGCAACTGCATAGTCCGATCCAACATGTCCAGCTATCTCCAGCACATGCACCGTCAGCTACGCCGTCTGCATCAACAACTGCCTCGTCATCTCATGCTAGCACATCGTCAGCTTCTACACCTGTGACACCTGCGTTGTCCGCTACTGATAGTCCATAGTTTACATCTTCAACTTCAGTACCTGAGCCTATGCAGTCATCTACAGTACATACTGATGCTCCGTCTATTCATCCTATGTTCACTCGATCCAAAGATGGGATTTTCAAGCCAAACTCCAAGTACTCTCTTATCTGTGATTCCACTATTGAACTAACCTGCTTCTCTCAAGCACAGGCGGATCCAAATTGGCGTCAAGCATCTGATGATGAGTATAACGCTCTTCTCAAAAATGGTACGTGGACCTATGTTCCTTTTGATCCTTCTATGAATCTAGTTGGTTGGAAATGGGTGTATCGGATTAAAAGAGATGATAATGGCAAGATTGTACGTTACAAGGCTCGTTTGGTCGCCAAGGGATACAATCAACGAGCAGGTGTGGATTTCAGTGAGACATACATCCCGGTGGTCAAACCATGCACTCACTAGTCCAATAAGGTCTATTAATCACGCTTTTAAATGACAGATTAATTATGTGAATAATATTTTACGAACAAATACCGTCATATAACATAAAAATAGTGGGATCCATTATTTAACATAAGAAAACCGTCGTTCTCAGACGTGGTAATTTACCAGATATGTGATTTAATGATGACCTGTTAAATAACGGAAAAAATCCGATAAATATTTTAGTTTTTAAACGCCCACCACTAATCTTCTATTGTGCACCCAATAATGGCTAGCCACATATCATACCGTGTTTTTATAAGTCTGAAAATGGTTAGTCATAAGTCTAATTTGCCAGGCCCATAAGTCTTTCGCATAGACATATATTGGTCCAATTCTCACGGACCCAGAATCAAAATTGAAGTAGGCCCTCGTCCTTATCACCTGGATTATTTGGCTTTCATACTTCTTTTATCAAAAACATTGAAAACCCTAGCCATAGTTCTTTTTGAAGATGATGAGGTAATGGAGGTAGATGATGTTCTTCTCGATCTGTATGTATCCATTTTCCAAATCCCCTTCTCTACCTATGATTTCTCGATTTGATTTCGTTCGATTGATTTGGATTTTAATTGTACTTTCGCTTTGATGGTGTTGTAATTCTAAAAACATGAAACTGTACCGATTTGATATAGATGGAATCAATGGAAAAGGAGTTAGAACTGCGAAGATTCTTAAACATAAATAGACTGAGAAAGCATGTTTGGTTATGAGATAATCTAAGGCATTGAAGATATGTGCTAGTCATCTAGGTTTGGTGTTTTTTGTTTTTGAATTGATTTTGGGTTTACTTGAGGTTTTGATTTAGATTTGATTAAGGTTTTTTTTTGTGATTTTGATTTGTAATGTTACCAACAATTTATATTCAAGAACATATTGTGAATGAGAAATCATGTGTATGGCGCGCTACTGATTTATCTGATGGTGAATTGAAAGAACAGTTATTTTGTGATCGATTTGCATCCACCGAGAGTAAGTCTTTTCTTGACATTTTCATTGATTTTAATTTTATTTCTGTATATTTTTGAAGAATGTTTTGTAGCACCAGTTACCATTAGGGTTGTCTTTGCTTTCTTATTTGATTGCTCATGTTAATAGTCATAATAACTCAATGTGTCATATGGCTTAGGACATATGTTGAGTTTTTTATTTGTGAGTTGAGACTTTGTAGTGGAATACAGTGATTCTTGTGCAGAGATCCATTTTCTTTTTGATTTTTTAAAGATTCAATTGATATTATGTCTTGAGTTTAGATTATTATATAATGTAATGCTCTTTGGTTGGCTGAGTTAGTTTCAATGTTCTCTTGCGATGGCATACCAATTCAATCTTAGTAGAAAAAGGCTAAGGTGTACATGTTAATTCCTCTATATGACTTAGTGACATAAACTGGCTTGAAGTCTTGGTGATTCTTAAATGGTCAAGCCAACATTTGATAAAAAAAATTGCATTCTACTTTAAACTGTTTGCAATTAGTATGTTAAAATGAATGCAAATTTAGTATTATTCCCCAGAAACGTGCACATGCTAAAGTTTCATTTTTGTAGATGTGAACATAACATTCTAGAGGCATGTATCTATGCATACCATCACATTAGCCAATTGTTATTGTTGCTAAAGCCACATATATATCTCTCCTTAGTATGTTGCTTATTTTGACTTTGTAGTACTGGAATACCACCTAAATTGATGAATATTCTTGTCCTTGACAGTAGCGGAATACTACCTAAGGTTGCTGCATCAAATTTTGGGGTACTGGTACATTCTTTGGTACCATTGTATCTTATTTGCAAACAAAGCTAGATGCATGAAGACATGATCATACCTCCACTAACTCTTGTCTGCAGGTGTAGATTTCTATAAATTTAATTTGATTTAATTAATAGGAAAACGTGTATCCTAACGGTAGAGTATGAATAATATTTGAGATGAATTATGCAAGGTCAACCAATTTATACCCAAATACGTGTTATGCTATTATGATTTAATCTGTCGAGTGACATTTGCTGAATGCATCAAGTGATGTACTTCCAAGTAGCATGGTTGTTTAATTTTTTTCCCTTGACTATTAGGCATCATATTATTCTACAATAATTTTTAGAGGAGGTTAATTTCACAAAGGAGCTCAATGTGGCTATTCATGTGCGCAGTTGTATAGATCTGTACGACTCACAGATGAATTTCTGATCATGTATTCAGATTTTTTTTTATCACCCTCTAGTTGTCATAATTCTACTAGGCAATCTACAAAAGTTTTTCTTACTTGGAATACTGAATCCTCATACGAGTCTATGACCCCCGGGGGAAGAGTATAAGTTTGTATCCCTATCTAGCTCGTTGTCTCTCTTAAAAAATGATTCTTCATGTTTTGGATATATAACTTTAATGCTGTAACATTTTATAGCTTTGATGTTTGTTGGGGGTGTTTTTGAACTAACATGGCATCTTCCTACACATGATACATGGATTACTCGACATCTCCCTTACGTATTGTTTTGTGGGGAACTGAAGGGAGTTGTTGCAAGTACTGTTGTTGCTTTTACCACACCACCCAGTAATGCCGAATATAACTGCTTCGGTAATGAAATAATGGATCCAAGTGGGATGTTATACGATGTATATGGAGTACTTGGAGATGTTTCACTAGGTCATATGATTAAGTGGCCATAATCCTATAAGAGAGACCTAACTAGATAGAATGTTTCGTTCAGATTTTTAAGTGTGATTTTGATTTGTAAATGCAAAATGAATTTATTCTTTTATGGTTGTAATGTAAAATTGAATTATCTTTTAAATGCAATGTATATCCGATTTCATATTCAGTTCCAGATTCCATTGATTCAACTGATTCAGTTCAGATTCTTTTTCAGATTCAGTTCCAAATGTAGCTTTGGCTGATTCAGTTTAAATACAAATTCAGGAAAAAAATCAATTAAATGCAATTATTTAATATTAATATTTTATATTAGAATACGTGATTTATGACAAAAACACACTATCATTTTAAATAACGAACCACTTTTGTTATTCTTAATTTCAAATTTTACTTGTCATTCTTAATGACATACTAGATTCGTGATTTTAAACAACGGTTTTTATTCGTCATTTATAAAGAGTCACACCAAATAAATAACGGTTCGAATAACAGATGAAAACCGTGATAAACGATGTTTTATGACAGATTTCATTCATTATTTATAGCCCCTTCTGGACTAGTGACTATTCGGATTATTCTTACTTTAGCATTGTCCCATAATTGGAGTATTACTCAACTTGATGTTCAAAATGCATTTTTGCATGACAATCTTGAAGAAGAGGTTTACATGAAGCAACCCAGGGTATATTGATCCTAATTTTCCTAACCACGTCTGTAAACTCCAGAAGTCTCTTTACGGTTTAAAGAAGGCACCACGGGCATGGTATCATCGGCTTAGTACTTTCTTACTTCAACTAGTATTTGTTACTTCTAAGTGTGATTCTTCATTATTTATCCGACTTGATACACATGGAGTCGTCTACTTACTTGTTTATGTCGACGATATTATTTTGACTGGTTCTAATAATGCAACCTTGGAGTTTATTCATATGTCTCTGCATAAGGAATTTTCTATCAAGGACCTTGGCTCATTATCTTACTTTCTTGGGATTGAGGCTACTCGCGATTTGTCTGGTATGTTTCTTACCCAAAAACGGTATGCTCATGATCTTCTTATTGGTGCTAAAATAAATGGTGTTAAGCCAATTCAAACTCCATTAAGTATTACTGGTGATATATCATTTGATCGGAGTACTCTTTTACGTGATCCTACGGAGTATCGGAGTATTGTCGGTGCTTTACAATATCTTACATTTACACGTCCAGATTTAGCTTATACTGTCAACAAAGTTTGTCATTATATGCATGCTCCAACGGAATTTCACTGGAAGTTAGTTAAACGTATCTTAAGATATCTTAAGCAAACCTCTACGTTTGGCATCAAGCTCAAACCAGCTAATGCTCTACAGTTATATTTTTGTGCTTATACTGATTCCGATTGGGATGGTTCTTTGGATGATCGACGATCTACAAGTGGATATTGTGTTTATTTGGGTGCTAACATTATCTCTTAGAGTGCTCGAAAATAGAAAACCGTATCTCGTTCTAGCACAGAGGCTGAGTATCGCGGTCTTGCTATTTCTACTGCTGAGATTATGTGGATTCGATCTCTTCTTTCGGAGTTGCAAGTGAATACTTTGTCTCCACCTGTTTTGTGGTGTGATAATCTTGGTGCAACCTACGTTACAGTGAATCCGATTTTTCATGCTCGCACAAAACATATAGAAATTGATTATCACTTTGTTCGTGATCTGGTTGCTTTGAAACAACTAGATGTTCGTTTCATTTCTTCCAAGGATCAGATTGCAGATATTTTTACCAAACCACTTCCAAAAGATCGTTTTTATTTATTGAGGTCCAAGCTCACGTTTCATGATGACCCGTTACGCTTGCGGGAGGGTATTGAAGTAACGTAATAGTTACGTACAAGAGTTTGTATTTTAGGTAACTTTGTAAAGGTAGTATTTCTTGTAAATACGGTTCTTGTATTTTAGGTATTACTTTGTAAAGAAGTAACCGAGTGTGTATATATAACACACGAGTATATTGTAATCGATCATTGAAAACAATTAATAAGAAACCAATTTCCTCTCTAACCCTAAACCCTTCTTCTTCTCCTCTGTACCTAAGTTTCAACTGGCAAAAAAACAACATCATGAATTTGCCGCATATTTTTACAAGTTAAGCCTTATAAAATACATGAACCTGCGAAGAGAATTTGGAAAATTCATACCCTTTTCTTGATTAACTTGTCACAAACCTGCGAAGAGAATTTAGAAAATTCATACCCTTTGCTTAATTAACTTGTCACAATATATTGAGAATAGATAACAAGTTAATTAGGTGGGCAGACCGAGTTAACAACTGTGTGATTCTACCTCTGAATCAATTCTGCTGCAATGTACGTATGTTCTCCCAGCAGGTATTTATTGATCCCAGCCTGCTGCAGGTAAACCGTAGGATCTTAGAAACCCAGAAAATGTGGGACTAATAATCTCAACAGAAGTTGTCATCCTTCTTTTTTGACACTGGGCTCATATTCAAAGTACAGTAATGGGAAACGTTTTATGGTCTTATATTCCTGCGGCTGCTATATAATATGGGGGCACCTGGCTCGTGAGGAATATTCACCTTTTTGATGATCAGACGAAGACAACTTATCAGTTCTCTGCTGCCAGCAAAGCTTAATGAGGCACTTGACACCTAATTCTGGAGTTGATGTTTCAGATGGCCGGGAAAATCTCCCTTAAGCTTTGCTGGTTTCGGATGATACGTAAATACTACGACACACTAATCCTAGTGTTTAATAATCCCAGGTAAAGTGATCTTCAAATAAATTCTATTGTTACACAAAAATTCAAATACGGAAATGAACATGTCTTGAGTTTTTGGGAGGGCAGATTCAATCAGTGTTTTTGTATTCTTCTAGGTACGTCAGACAAAAAAACCTTAAAAACCTTTTCTTAACCGGACTCTTCAAAAAGGAAGCGGTCTCTCACAATAAAAATACCATCCCAATCGTATAATTCTTATTATCTGTTATTTCTCTGGATATTCCTCATGGGTGGTGGTAAAAGTGCAACAGAATCAGTAGAGAGAAGAAAACGCGGTATTCCACCAGGAGCAAGGGCAGCACCATGGCTTATGATGCCATATCAAGGAAAAGGTAAAGGTTATAAACATCATCAAGCTTTTTATAATATCTGTGAACCAAATATTAGAAATTGTAGAAAGTGTAGGGAAACTGTGGTTTCCTAGTTTAGGTCAATAAAGATGGCTACATTCTAGGAGGTTCCGGAAAGGCTCCGTTAGGGAAACATAGCTAGTTTAGGACAACTTCCATATATAAGATGGGTTTCCTAATTGACCATGGTTTCCTTGGGAACCAAGTTTGTGACTCCTATATAAGGAGGTCTAGGCTAAGTGTTTTAGTCATGGAATCCTCAATGTAAATATCATAGATATATGAGGGATTCATCCCACCTATTGAGGTGGTTATGTGAGAGACCTAATGGTGGAAGGAGTACACCATTATGGTGCTTATGGGATACTTATCGATGTTGGAAGATATGTCGTTATGGATTATTCGTGTGGAGATGTTGGTAAGACATCTTGTTGAGGAGAAGATCATCTTGGTGGTGCTGGATTAGATTATTGGTGTTGAGCTAAAGGCGTCCATGGTAATCTATATCAGGGTGTGCAGAGAAGATCATCTTGTTGTGGTAGATAATTTGGTAAACGTTATCTCGTATGGGTGAAGACACTACTTTGGATCTTATAGGGTGATTGTGAGAGTTCTTGTGTTCGGTCACGTTGTGGTGAGTCGATGGATTGGTTTAGTCAATCAGTTGTGTAATTTTCAGTGGTGATTCTATAATGAATAAAGAGGTCGTAGCCGTTTGGTGGATGTAGACAATATTACATACATTGTGTATATTGTTGAACCACGTTAAATCCGTGAGTACTTTACTTCTTGTTTCTTTGTTTATGGCTTGCATCTATGTGGTTCTCTTTCCCTTCTTCTTATCCTAGATCATAGTAAGGTTCATGGAGCAATCCAAGAGATCAAGTGTTTCTTGTTAGCTAATTTGATTCCGCAGTATTAGCATGTATATGGCTCTGAACCCCAACAATTGGTATCAGAGAGATCCAATTGCCTCAACAATTGGTATTAGAGCGATTCAATTGCCCCAACAGAAAGTTCATACCTGAATTGAGTGGTACAATTTTATATCAAAGACCTTCTCACCAAGGTTGGTTAATTATTATTTGCGATGACGAAGATTATGATTACACTCCAAGGTGGAAGTATGGTGATTGTTTTCTTTGGAATCCTGTAATGACAGAGAAAATTAAGTTACCAACATTGCTACACTGGTATGCGAATTATTATGAATTAATCGACTGTGTTTTGTCATCGCCACCAAGCACTACTGAGAGAAAAACAAATTCCGTGGTTTTCTTTGTTTTTCGTCCAGAAGAAGAGCAGGACGACTATGGTTATGAACATGTCTGTTTTATATATTGTCGCCCAGGAGATAAACAATGGAGAATACATATGTTGTCTAGAGATAATGGTATAGAGTTATGGGAACTTGAAACGACAAGGTAAGATATGCGAAGGTTTTCTTATTATGAAAATCTTAAGATTACAAAATGTTTCTCTTAGGCTAAATAGGGAGAAACCCAAAAAGATATTTACACCAAAAATAATATAAAAGATATTTACACCAAAAATAATATCCTCCCTAATTTACATATTTCCTAACCATATGTATATTATATCTAAAAATATGCGCATCTCCTAATACTCCCCCTCAAGTTGGAGCATGGAGATCACGAATGCCCAACTTGCGAAGAAGCAGCTCAAACTGAGAACGTCCAAGTGCTTTAGTGAAAATGTCTGCAAGCTGAGCGGTTGTGCGAACATGAGAAGTAATAATAGCGCCGGATTGAATTTGATCACGTACATAATGAAAATCAATCTCAATATGTTTAGTGCGCTCATGAAAAACAGGATTATCAGCAATATGAAGAGAGGATTGACTATCACAATAAAGGCTCATAGGTTGAGAATGAAACACACCTAGAGATTTCAATAACGCCTTTATCCACGTGAGCTCACTACAAGTATGAGCCATGGAACGGTATTCGGCCTCCGCAGAAGAACGAGACACTATGTGTTGCTTCTTTGTCTTCCAAGATATAGGTGAGCCTCCCAAAAAAATAAAGTAACCAGTAAGAGAACGACGACTAAGTGGGAAGGCGACCCAATCAGAGTCACAATAAGCATTAAGTTGAAGGGAACTATCCTTGCGTAAAATAATCCCTTGACCCGGATGGCCCTTTAGATAACGAAGAACTCGAAGAGCAGCTTCCTAATGAGATACCCGAGGAGACTGCATAAATTGAGCCAATACATGCACCGAGTAACACAATTCGGGACGCGTAATGGTCAAATAAATCAAACGTCCGATAAGCTGATGATACTGGGAAGAATCAGAATAGAAAGGTCCGTCATCTAAAGCTAGGCGATGAAGCTGATCAATGGGTGAAGAGGCTGGTTTGGCTCCAAGAAGTCCAGTCTCAGACAAAATATCCAAGGTGTATTTCCGTTGAGATAAAAACAGACCATCAACTCCTCGAGACATTTCAATACCAAGAAAATACTTGAGATTTCCCAAATCTTTCATATGAAAACAATTGCTTAAATATGCTTTAAAAGCAGTAATAGCAGCGGAATTATTCCCAGCAATAATTAAATCATCCACATAGACAAGCACGTTAATAGAATTCTCACCTCGTCGTAAGGTAAATAGAGAATAATCAGCATAAGACTGTACAAACCCGAATGCCTTAAGAGCACCTGCAAGCTTAGCAAACCAATTACGAGGAGCTTGACGACGGCCATACAGAGATTTATGTAGTCGACACACTTTACCAGGAGAATTAGTCGAATATCCGGGAGGAAGTTGCATATATACTTCCACATCAAGATACCCATGTAAAAAGACATTGTGAACATCCATTTGATGTAACTCCCAATCACGAGCAACTGCGATTGCTAAAAATGTTCTAACTGAAACCATTTTAGCTACGGGAGCAAAGGTTTCATGATAATCCACCCCTTCAACTTGTCGATTACCAAGAACAACCAAGCGAGCCTTATACCTCTCGACACTACCATCAGAATTATATTTGATTTTGTAAACCCATTTACAACCAATAGCCTTCTTCCCTGGTGGCGGATCAGTGATAGATAACGTGCCATTTTTATCAAGAGCACCAATTTTCTTAGACATAGCTACACGCCAACACGGAGGGCGCACAGCTTCAGCATAGCTAATGGGTTCTCTAAGAGTGGTAATAGCCGCCGAAAACCGAGTATGATTAGCAGAAAAATTAGCACAAGAGACATAATTAGTTATGGGATAAGGCGTACCTGAGGATGTTGACGAGTGAGGAGTGGAGGAGCTGGGGTCTATTGGTTTGACAGTATTACATATATAATCCTTTAACTGAGTATTAGGTATCCGAGACCGGACACTTCGTCGCACTGCCTTATCGGATAAATCACATAAATCTGCATCACTTGCTGCAGTGGAAGATAAATCTGCAAAATTCCGTAGGACCCCAGATGAGTCATTTCTCAAAGAAGTTGATAATTCCGTGACTTGTGTACTGTCACTTCCTGTGACTATTCCGCTTCTGTCACTACTCGACATTTGCTGAACAAGTCTGCCTGTAGAAGTAATTTTGTCACTACCGGACAAATCCTGTCGAGTTCTGTCACTTCCTGTGGCTATTCGACTTCCGTTACCACCCGACGGCTTCTGAAGATGACTGCATGGAGTGTCACTAAAGGACAAATCACTAAAGGACAAATCATGTCTGTTAACATGGTGTTCCCCTGCGTCGGTTGGTGTTTTATCACCACCTGACACTTTCTGCACAGCTGTTGTGTCACCGCCTGACACGCCTCCACCTCTGTCTAATTGAGTATTGTCTCTACCTGTAAGCTCTTCTACATCCTTGATTGGTGGAACATTGTTACCTGTCACGCCTGTTCCCCCAGACGAAATTGGATGAACAGTTTCTGACATATCACCACACTGCGTTGAACGAGTACCATCACCGGAACCTGAAGAAGGTGATTTTTGAGTGCTCCCAGAGGACGAAAAAATTGATTGGTCTGCATAGATTACCGACCAGCCATCCAACCCAACATCATATTCTTCATTATTATTAGCTTCGGTATTACTATCTAAAGAAGCACTTATGTAAGGAAATTTGTCTTCAAAGAAAACCACGTCACGAGATACAAAAAATTGTTTCGTTTCCAAATCAAACAAATGCCAACCCTTTTTTCCAAAAGGATAACCAACAAAAATGCAACGTCGACTTCGTGGATTAAACTTGTTGCGATCACGAGGAATAATACTTGCATAGCGCAAACATCCAAATACTCGAATATGAGTATAAATAGGTGGCTTTCTATGTAACATTTCATAAGGAGTTTTACAGTGAAGATCAAGTTACAGTGAAGATCAGGAACGTATAAAACACGATATAATCTTATATTGTCTCCAAACACCACAGTGCCTTCACATGGAGCAACTGTGTATGTACCATTCGGAAGTTTTACGGAACAAGAACCTATTTGATATGTTTTACACAAAAACTCTTTACTTCTTGTCATATGCCTTGAAGCCTCTGTATCAAGTATCCATTTACTAGAAATATTTTCCTTCCTACCATCCTTATTCAAAGAATTAAGCATATTCACAATAGCTTCCCACCGTGCATCAGTGAGAATATTAGCAAGTGGTACTCTATCTTGTGATGATAGATATCTTCCAATTGAATTCACTTCAATATTCATAATTGCGGTATTAACAACAACTTGTCCTTCTTGTTCATAATTATCGCCCTTCAATTTCAGCGGAGAAATCATCATAACCGTATAATCTGAAGAATGTAAGTAATACGGTGAGATTGAATCAATTTTAGGTTATTTCAAACCTGGCTCAGATGCCATGAAACGACAAGGTAAGATATGCAATGGTTTTCTTATTATGAAAAGCTTAAGATTACAAAATGTTTCTCTTAGGCTAAATAGGGAGAAACCCAAAAAGATATTCACACCAAAAATAATATCCTCCCTAATTTACATATTTCCTAACCATATGTATAATATATCTACAAATATGCGCATCTCCTAATAGAACTTGAGTCCGTCTTTTCTTTCAAAGGTAAGTTATATGTCATGGGTATGAATTTTGATCACCAAGAGATTGATGTGCATGATGATTTGACCATCTCGGTAAAGCAAATCCACGTAAAAAAGGATGTCGATTTGTTTCCAATGGTAGGAGGCTTAACAACTAATGCATCTACTTACTACGTGGAATTTCCAGAAGAACTTTTCAGAGTTGACATACTTCATCACAATAGAGTAGATTCGAAGCATGAAGTCGTCACAATAGAAGTGACGAGGTTGAATTTCTCTTTAATGGAGTGGGAGAAGGTGAATAGCTTGGGTCTACATGTGCTATTTGTTGGCAGCTACAACACCACAGCTTGTTGCCTAGCAGCTGACCTGGGCCTCGCAAGTGGTTGTTTGTATTACTTACTTCCTAAAGATCGAAGTCTGTACAAATAGAAAGTACTGGAAATACAGTCATGTTTCCATGTATAGATCTGCCGAAGCCATGGTATACGCCAGAGTGGATCATGATGCCTGATAATAAACAAGGAAGAGAGAAAATTATGTTAGCCAAAGAAGGGGAAAATTGCATATTAACGGCATTGGAAATCGAAACAGGTAACATGAGTGTTAATGATATGGATGTGAATCAAGGAGATGCAGAAGTTGTATGCCACTGGAATGTTCTTACTAAAGACGTTGTGGAGTTGATAGCAGCAAATTATCTCCATGGATTAGATTATAAAAAATTTCGTTCAGTGTGCAAAGGAAACAGAGCCATAATGTCTACGATAAACCCGACATCATATTCATTATCTCCATGGTTGGTTTTCTCAAGAGACCACAATAATACCATCTACAATGTAGTAAACCCGACATAACAATGAAAACTACATCATGAACCTCCCAGATCTAACAGGCTCTACAATCCGTTTTCAGAAGGGAGGTTGGTTACTAATGACGAGAAAGGAAAACATATTTTTCTACAATCCCTTCACACTCCAGACGGTGAAACTTCCGGACATGAATAGGGGTTATTGTTATTCTGTTGTCTCTTGTTTTTCTTTACCGACTTCTTCTGACTGCATTGTTTTCATGATGGATCATAAGAACAACATAGTGTGTATTGATTTCATTAAAAGGGGAGAAGCACAATGGAGTTCTTGTGTCTTCGATAATAATGATACTCAAAGGTACATGCCATTACTTAACACTGCGGTTTTTCACAATGGGGCTTTCTTTTGCGTAGATTATGTTGGAAAATACATGGTAATAGAGGATGAAAACATAGATTGAAAAGAATGTTGTAACACAAGCTTCAAGCCCTTACGATTCTTTTCAGCAATTATTTCGACCCTTCCCAAATAATGACGAGTACAATCGGTCAATAAAATATTGCCTTCAGGATAGAATGAAGCCCAAACAACGTTGTTGAATTCAAGAGTTGTACTCTCTTGACTCAACCAAGAACACATGGTTTTTGTTTCTGAAGATGCTTAGAGAGAAAGAAGTTTTTTTTTTATTGATGTTATGAAACAAGATCAGGGAGATGCTATTTATAGGGGTTTTGCATCTGTTGGGAAAAGACATCTTTTCACCAACAGGTTTCTCTGAAACGTTGAGTCCCTTCATCAACAGACATTAATGGTGTCTGTTGGATTTGAACTTTCTGGATATGTTTTGTAACTGTCATAACAGTTACGTACCCGCAAAAATTCTTCCGGGGGCGTTGCCCCCTAGACCCCACCAGGGGCGGTCTCCCCTGGACCCCACGACCTGACCCCTTAGCGCAGTTGAAAATATTCCAACATATATAACTGCCGGGATGCAGAGAATCGACCGGCATCTTTTCCAGAATCAGAATAACCAATCATGACTTCTTCTTCTATTCCTGTACCATTCCACAGAGAAGAGACGAGCCATTGCAGCAGGAGCAGCTTCTAGATCCGCAAGCTTTTCAAATAACGGTACAACTCTCAAGGGATTCTTCACGTGACATTCACGTTGTAGGAGCTCTACAGCCAATACATCTGATGGGGATGTTGCCATTGAGATAATATACGCACCAAAGCTGTCAGTAGGGAGTTCTGATAGGACATGGAATGTGTCCAACACATCAGCGATTTCTTCGGTTTTTGGAAGATCGGAGCCAAAAAGTGGTCGTTTTCCACTGAGTTCAGAGAGGAGCCACTCTTGGCGGCGTTCCTCGGACCACTCCTTGTAGGAACCAATTCCCAGGTGATTTGTGATGGCATCCATGACATCAGTGTGCCTATCTGATTCTTGCCTAATATCAAGTCTCACGAGAGAGAGACCAAAAGTAAAAACTTGGCGTAAGAAATCAAGAAGGCTACCATCAGCAATTGCTTGATCACCACAAGAGCAAAGAGATCTGTAACAAAGCTCGAGAGGCTCTAGGAACTGCTCGAGATTTGTATATGTTGCCTCCTCGGGAACATCTGAAATTTCATTGGACAGTAAATGTCGAGAGCGTTCACGAGTCTGATACAGCTTATCCCTCACATCACTAAGCATAACACGATACGGTTCACTCTGATGAAATTTTCTCCAAAACTCTATGTAGTGTTTGGATTCTTTCTTTTAGGACCTGTGGAGCTCATCTGCACGTTCACGGAGTTCATCGCTACAACGCCACATAGACAACTCAAACATAAGGCCTTCTATCTGGGAATAATACAAGTTGGAAGCCATCATTCGAGCCAATAAGCACACATCTCTTGTGACTTACCCTTGGATTTCCATCCCGGTCTCCGCCCATCCAGGAAGAAAACTGAATCAGTCGTGCATTGTAAGGAACCCGATCGTCTATCCCTAAATTCTTCAACGCTGTGTCAAGACGACGCAGAAATTTTGGGACACCTTTCCAGATTGTCTCATAGAAGTAGCTCATTCCTGCCCTCATCTCATCTTGAGGAGTAGGAGGTGTCCTACGGATTTCATCAGTTCGATATGCTGCCTGAATCTCTCTCTGAAGTGCCTCATCGAGTTCCTTCTTATCATCAGGAGTAATGTCTTTAGCATATAACTTCCCCAAACAATCACGAATCCTTCCATGTTTCTGAAGCAAAGATCTTCGGACGGATTGTGTAGGATGAGCAGTAAACACGAGATCAACAGTCTGGTTCTTGAGAGCATCAAAAACCTCTTCAGGGGAATTTCCCATCTGTGTGACAAGTCTCTTGAGAGTCTCTTCGATATCTGATTCAGTTGTTGCTGAATTCTCATCTTCAAAATCACAGCCTTTGGGGCTACGCCCCCAGGACCCCCTTAGCGCAGTTGAAAATATTCCAACAGATTATAATGGAACTTTTGGAGTGTTTAGTGTAAATGAAAAGAGTTGGAAAGTTCTTGAGAAACCACATGCACAATTCGATACTCATTATCCATGTTTTTTGGTAGAGTGTGGTGGAGATCTTTTATTAGTGAAACTGGGATATATCGGACTCGGAGGGTGGATAAGGAAGATGGAATGGGTTAAAGTTAAGAGTTTGGGAGATCATATGTTATTCATTAGCCACACTGCATGTCTTTCAATAGTTGCTCCAAATAGTAACATGAAGAACAAAATCTACTTCCCTAGATTATATCTGAACGGCGGAGGGATCGTATTCTATTCACTTGAAACACATAGTTATCACTCTCTTTGGAGCGAGCATTCTGCAAGGGATTTATATGATACAGAAGGATGGTTTACAAACTGCACTTGGATTGAACCTAAAAGGTTGAAGTCCACATCTCAGGAGCTCGATTGGTTCATGACACCTTTCTAGAATTAATTTTATATTTTATATTCATTGCATATAATTGAATATAATTATTAA
Source organism: Papaver bracteatum (assembly GCA_023529315.1). NCBI lineage: Eukaryota > Viridiplantae > Streptophyta > Magnoliopsida > Ranunculales > Papaveraceae > Papaver > Papaver bracteatum. The sequence continues at coordinate 291,752 of JAJJWX010000478.1, read as the reverse complement.
TTAACCTTTTCAAGAAACGCAAATCAAATTTTTAGTTTCATTGACGGTATATATCCTAGTTATCCTAGTTCCCTTTTTGAATAGTTACATGATAAATTCTCGAATTGCGACACATATATATTTAACCCCCTTCTAGCTGGTGATAATAACTCTTTGGAATGTTCCTGAATTCCATTGTTGTAAGAGGTTAAGAAACGAAAGAGATCAAACTTAGATATGCCCAACCTGCCTTAGGATTAGGATGGTCATGGGACGGGTATGTCAATCCCAGTCACTGCTCCGTTCGTAAAAAAAAAAAAACCCATCCCCGCCCCGTTACCCATATGAATTGGGGCGGGATGGGTATGGAGAATTCCCATATGGGGCGGGTTTCCCATGGGTTACCCGTAACACTGAGTTAATACATAAAGGGGAAATTAGTCTAAGGCCCAACCCATGGATAACCCATAATATGAGGCACTTAGTTAAAAGGGTTTTATTACTGGGCCCTGAATTAAAAATAAATTTTAATTCGGTTTGAAATGACTAGAATAACCTTCACTATATAAGTATCTAACCTAGGTTTTCTATCAAACCAACACATTCATTTTCATTTCAAGAGAGAGAAACTGAATCTCACCTGAGAAAACTGCCAGTCGAAAACCTTCAAAGAAGTGCAGAGAAATTTGTTTCAGAGAATTTTTTTTGCAGATCGAAGAAACAAAAAACTAAAACAGGTAGATTTCGATCAAATCTTCTTCTTCATGTTTAATCTTTTCTTGTTCTTCGTGTTTAACATGTTTTTCGATCTGTTTTTGGAACTATTTTCGATCTGTATTTGATCTGTTTTTGATATGTAAATCTCAGTGTATTCGATCTGTTTTTTTGCTTCATTCGTTGTTTGATTCAGTCCTTTTTTGATCATAGAAGAAGACGAAGAAAGAAGAAGAAGAAGACAAAGAAAGAAGAACAGAGGTTTGAATCTGTTTTCGATATTCTACTTTTCCTCCCTGGTTTTAGGGGTTAGGTTTACTTGATGATTTTTGTTGATGTATCATCTGAATCTCATGTTTAGGAGTTTAGGACTACTGCAAATTGATGTTTTCTTACTGTTTATACTGCAGATTCAGATTCAATTTACATTTTGTGAACTAAAATGGCGCAAGGAAGCCCCCTGAAGCAGATGTGTACTTAGATGTGAAATTATTTGAGTATATGTGTTGTTATGATATCATGTTAGTGAAAATGCCTTTGAATGTTTAACTATACAAACGAGGCCCTGTGTAACTTTAAGTTACACATTCAAAATCTAACCACTGACTGTATTGTGGTATGTATATTGAGTGTGTAACTTGAAGTGACATATACAAATGAGCCTATATAACTGTAAGGAAGAAGGAATCCCCCTGAAGCAGATTCTTTAAGAGGTACTTAGATGTGAAATTATTTGAGTATATGTGTTGTTATGATATCATGCTAGTGAAAATGCCTTTGAATGTTTAACTATGCAAACAAGGCCATGTGTAACTTTAAGTTACACATTCAAATTCTAACCACTGACTGTATTGTGGTATGTATATTGAGTGTGTAACTTGAAGTTACACATACAAATGAGCCTATATAACTGTAAGTTACACATTCAAGATGTCGCCACTGACTTGCCAAGGAGTTGTGTAACTATAATTTACACATTTGGAATCTCATTTTTTGATCATATGTAATGCCTGTGTATGTGTAACTATAATTTATACATTGAAAATCTCAACACTAACTTGCCAATTGAAGGTGTAACTATAAGTTACACATGGAAAATCTCACCACTGATTTTCCAATTGCCTATGTAACTAAAAGTTACACATGCAAAATATCACCTATGATTGTATTGTGTTTAAATAATAGTTGCACTTAAAAACATGACCTCTGTAAACCTTCATAAGCATGTGTAAGTTGAGGTTACATAACACATAATAGAAAGATTCAGTTTGTGTACTTTCCAAATACACATAGTTTGTGACATGATTTTGATTTTGCAGTTATAAAGGAGTGTATTTGATAAGTACACAAAATATCGACTCATGCTATTTTTGTGTGTGATGTGTACAGGAAAATTAAGGCAATACTTGAATGTCATTAAGGATTTGGTAAAGGTGATAAAACCTATAGGACTGAATGATAGGGCTCAGAGATATCTTTTGATAGTTGCTTACGGTAAGCTCGTAATGATGTATTATGATGAGTATGATCCAGCTGTACCAAGTACAACAAAACAAATCACTACCAACAAAAGCGGCGTCTTGAAGCTTTTGAACTGCTTTGATCTGTATTATGACACACCTTGTTCTTTCAAGTTTGGTGATGATAAGTTTATAGAGTCTACACCGGAAACGCTGGCTGGTTTATTTTACATGCAAAGGATTGGAAGTAGAAAGGGTCAAAATCTATTAAAGAACTTTTCTCATAAGGATTTGATTGACAATGTTTTGTACAACAAGTTCTTCACTGATATCAAGTCTACAACACATCATACAACAGTGACTAAGACAAATTTTTTAGAGAAGATAAAACAACTTATGACCAAAAGGAGCAAAAGTGGGAAAAGAAATAAAATTGATGAGAAGGATCTAGTTTGTTTGATAGGTTTTTGTCTTTGCTGTGTATTATTTTTTGGCGACATGAAAGCTAATGGAGTGAATGTGAAATATCTTAGTATCGTTGAAACATATGAGAAGGTGCTGAAGGTGTCTTAGCCCGACTTAATACACGAGCACTTGTTTGAAGAAATTCATGATAATATTAATTGCTTGGCAAATGTGAAGGCTTGTGTGCAGTACTTACTGGTAAAGCTTGTGTGTAATTTCTATTCCAGAACTTTTAGTGTTACGTTCAGGATATTTTAATATTAATTGCTTGACTAATTAAAATTTATATGTTGCAGATATTGTTTGCTGAACATGCACCAGATGGATCAATCCCGAAAGTTGCAAACCACGAAGAAGATATCCCACGGGTTGGAAGGTGGGATCTATACTAGATTTCGTATTACATTTCTATAACAAACATGACATAGTTTTCGATAAGTGTTAGTTGGTTTATGTTTTGTGAATTTATGGTAATATCAATATAATTTAGATATAAGTTGGATGCAATCAGAATTATCATGTGTAGTTATAAGTTACACATTTAAATATGCATGTGTAACTTATAGTTACACATGCAAACATAACACCAGTGAATTCAATTTATATGTGTAACTTCATGATACACATATAAATATGTTCTTATGTAACTGTAAGTTACAGATACAACTAAAATTATGTACATTTAGTCATGTGTAGTTATAAGTTACTGTTAGAGCACTGATCGGTCAAACTCGCATGCGTTGCTATCTCAAGCATGTTTGTCAATCTTAGTGATCAAAATTATATAGTCTTGATTTCTAGTCTACTATAGCTAAAGTCTCGGACTAGGATAGAAAGTATAGTTGAGATCAAGAACTCCATGGCGATCATCATACAAGACGAAGGATTACTCAAGGAACCAGTGGATCTTCATCGACTAAAAGGTATGTGGAGACTTGAACTTATCTATCACTCAAAAGTCTATCTACTCTATCTCCTATCTTGAGACAAAAGTTGTTTATCTATATAGACTAAGAATATGCACATGTGATATTTCGAGCTGAGTATATCTTTCTTATCTATTTCTCGAAATGGGTGTTGGTAAAGCTTTCCCTTTATCCAAGTTCATCTTTGCCTAGTGACGAAAGTCATGTTATGTTTCAATCATTTTGGAAATCACTCTGACGAAAAATAGTTTGTGAATAACAACTATATAACGCCCTCTGAGAATGTTTCAATGATTGAAATGATAGTTTAGACTATATAACCATTGGGGGATATAAACATTGTTGTGGAAACACATATATGTATAAGTCCTTAGCACTTGAATCGAATTTTGCGAACTTTGTTGATCAAGTGGAACCGGAACGTGAGCAACAACTCAATCCGCGAACAATAACATGCTAAACTAATAGACAACTGGTACAAAAACAAAATGATAATTCATCTCCTCCTATGACAATGAACTTAATTAGCTAATACTTCACAAAAGATAACAAGCAGAGCATCCATGTGTTGTGTCCTTGTGTCTATGGTGGATTTTAGATAAGGGGTAAAATCGTAAAACCCCATGACCTAGTGTTACCAGCAACACATTAACTAAGAGCATTTACTTCAGGTGTCAATAATTAATGGGGGTATTTTTTTAAAAAATACCAGATTGGGGTTTTCGACACGGAACCCTAATTCCAAAACCAAGCCGCATACTGCGCACCATGGCCACGACGCCAAAACGAAGCCGCATACTGTGCACCATGGCAACGACGCCAAAACCAAGCCGCATACTGCGCACCATGGAAATGACGCCAAAACCAGGCCGCATACTGCGCACCATGACAACGACGCCAAAACCAAACCACATACTGCACCCACAGGCAACCATGCCAAACTAAGCCGCTATACCATTTGTTACATGCCAAAAATAATGCCATAGGCTTGCAAACCGTGCAACTAGGTAAACTTGGCCATGCGTGCCATTGGCACATGCCAACACGCACCACTATCCAAATTCTAAGCCGCTATACCGTTTGGCACATGCCAAAAATAGCGCCCTAGGCTTGAAAACATTGCAACTAGGTCAACTTGGCCATGCGTGCCATTAGCACATGCCAACACAAATCACTATCCAATTTCTATTTTCAAGTCGCTATGCCCAGCTAGCGCCCACAACTTTGCCCAATAGTCATGCGTGCCATTGGCACATGCCAACACACACCACTAGCCAATTTCTATTTTCAAGCCTCTATGCCCAACTAGCGCCCACGACTTGGCTCAATATCCATGCGTGCCATTGGCACATGCCAACAAGCATCACTAGCCAATTTCTATTTTCAAGCCGATATACCATTGTAGCGCCCGCGACTTGGCCAAGGTGGCCGTGCGTGCCGTTGGCACATGCCAACATGCAACCACTAGACAATTCCCATTCCAAAACCGTTATACCATTGTAGCGCCCGCGACTTGGCAAAAGTGGTCGTGCATGCCATTGGCACATGCCAACACGCAACCACTAGCCACTTTTATCCCCAACCTACTAGCCAATTTCCAAGGAATTCCACACATGCCACACATGCTCCACTAGCGAGTTTGGCATTGCCATTCACACTCAAAGTGCAACTCGCGGACAAGGCATTCCGCACATGCCAAATGCTCCACCAAGCGACATTGGCATTGCCATCCGCACTCAAAGTATAACTCGCGGTCGAGACATCCCGCACATGCCATTGGCATATGCCGCTACGCTTCACTAGCAACTTTGGCATTGTCACTTGCGCCCAACTCTCGAGACATCAACACAAACTAGGGGATGATTTCTTGGGGTTTTGGTCTGGCGGTCATAGCGTGCAGCGTACACTACACTCGCAATAAAGAAAGGCATTCAAGGAATGAATACGGTTAATTAAATAAGGAAATTTATGGTGACACATTTACTCAATTCCTTAATGTGGCCAGGGTACGTTCAATCTCACTTGTATAAATAGGTTTCACCTATTCTTCCAAAATACACAAGTCTTGGTCAGGCAAAATACAACACTATCAGATAGCATCTTTGCAAGCTCTCTCAAAAGCTTCCATCACTAGCAAGCTTCTACAAGCCTCTACACTTCTGATACAAGTCGAGATACTACCTAGCCAGAACTCTCTGGTTTCATCACCCTTCTTCGCTATCCTCCCCAAATCAACCCTTCTCCTCTACTTTGTAACCGAAGCAAATCTAGAACGACCATCTTCTTGGTTTAGGCCTGAGTTGTACAGATTGATATCTCGAATCAAAAGTGCTCACGTGCAGCATATTTTTTTACGGGTTTAAACCAGTCTCTCCACCATCGAATTTACCAAATTCGGCAGAGGCGATTTTCTTCCATAAATAATTGGCGACCACCGTGGGAGTTTCAATCTCTTTGTTATAATATCTTCTTTCAAAAATCGATCTCACGCCTCGATACACGCATCAATATGGAAGAAGCAGGAACACGGTTTAGGGGATCTACAACTCAACCCAGTTACCAGTCGTAAAAACTATACGGGAAAACTGGGGACACGCTGAAGATGCTACCAGCGATTTGGGGACTTGCTAGCAGTCCTACCTGCAAAGCCGTTGTTTCCAGCAATTGAAGACTTGCTGGAAATCCTACCAGCAAAGCCGCTGAAGATGCTACCAGCGATTAAATACTTGTTACTAGTCCTACCTGCAAAGCCGATGCTACTAGCGATTGACGACTTGCTGGAAATCCTACCAGCAAAGACGCTGAAGATTCTATCAGTGATTGAAGACTTGCTGGCAATCCTACCAGCAAAACCTCCTTTTACATGGAAAAGGGGATTGCTCACGGAAAAACCTACAAACGCACACTTTCATAAAAACAATGTTCCCTTCGCAAGGCATAATCAAAGTTATATATTAAAACCATTCATCCCAGAAAATAATCCAACATCTCAAAAAACATCAACCAACTACCAAAATCAGTCAGACTCCGAAATCAAGCACCCAAAGTGTTCCTCAAAATAAACAAAAAGGAATCTAAAGGAGAAACATTCAATGGAAGTTTTCCATCAGCGGTTTACTCTTCTTAGCAAGACGGTCCTTCGCATCTTCAATAGCTGCTCTCTTTATAGCTAACACCTTGGACAACTCCTCAGCTTCCGCTTCTTGCCGTGTGATCTCCTCCGCAGAAGGGATTTAGACTACTATATCTTTCTATTTCCGAATCTCAGCAATATATGTTTGACGAGCCATGAAGCATTGAATTCCTTCTACACACACACATCGCGGTGATGTTCCTAGTTAGCAATGACGTCTTCAGAAACGGTGTAGCAAGTCACCCCGCACATATCCTCAATATAGGATAAAGCTTCTTCCACACGTTTAACCAATGCAATACGACTAGTGACCTTCCTGGTCGTAGCCATGTGTCCATAATTCTTCCATATTTTGGTATACAATGCATCTTATTTGGCCAGCACGCTGAAACCGTCGACCAACACGTGACTTGGGTAAGGAACCAAGTATGGAGGATCAAAAATGGCGCCTGCAACCAGATCTGCAATCTGCGAAGGGATCCCTTCCGCATCTGCGCCAGCGACAAGAGAATCATTTCCCGGTCGAGCTGCATTCATGATTTGTGATTGATCAACTTCCATCTCCAAGCCATCATCAGCAGTCACAGTCGCTATAGGAGGATTTTCAACTTCCATCTCCAAGTCATCACTGATGGTTTTTGTCACCAAGGGCAAGATTTCATGTGCCTCCACCTCAAATCCATCTCCTGAGTCAGATTCCTCCTACAAGATTTGAATTAGACGTTTTCAAATGGAGGAGGAAGAAAAAGAGGCGCGAAACCTACCGAGCCACTTTTAGAAAGAGATCCAGCACTGCTATCGGAAGAATCACCTTCACCTTCCTAACTTTCTTATTTCTTTGGCGCATCACCGTTGTAAGAAGGCTCGATACCGCTATAATTACTCAAAGGAGCTACCGTCTCCAGATAGCGAGCAAGAGCAGCAAAAGCATTAACACTACCAAAGCCCTGGAAGAAACGAGACACATACCTTCAGCAGAGATTCACACATTTGGAAACAGACCAGCAAAGAGGCGACACATACCTGGTTATTGGAAGAACTGATAGACACAAGGGCTACAAGAGGATCCTTTGAAGTCGTCTGAAACCCACCAACACGGTTTTTCGTCCTCTTTTCTTTCACTTGGGGACTTTCAGAATTTCCAGACGACTTTCGCTTGAAATCTCTCAACATCGGATACTTCTTCAAGACTTCCGGGGGAGGCTTACCATGAACATTATCCACCGCGTTATCCCCAAAAATTGCGAATCATAAGACGCTCATGGCACCAGAACTCGTTGTAAATAAAGGTCATCAAGGGTGCTCTCTCCGGTTGAAAGAAGGGAAGACGGATACCTGGCCCAAGGGCACTGGCATCGAGGGCCGCACGCAATGACTCCTCGGGAATCTCCAGCCGGCAAAAAAGGGGCACCCCCTGATCGAAACCCATGTGACGAGCCGCGCGATCAATGTTGTACTCAACAATCTGGAAAGCCCATCTGAAGAAAGACGACATGTGACCGGGGATTCAACTTTGAATAAACAAGTTTTCACCAACGCTCAAGTCGTCATCTGAAGACAAAATCACATTCGGAGCAGAAGTAAAAGTATCAATTTGAGTCATGGACCTATGAACTGGCTCCCATGGGCGAAAATTGATCTCGTGTGATTTATCAAGAAGGATAACCAAGCTCACACCAACTCTTGGATGCTTATTCGCCCATCGAAGAATTTGAGATCCACCCCAACTCGCAGGAATCGTAGGCAACGGCTTTGGAGAATTTTTTTGAAAATGCTCCCATAGCCACGCTTGCAGAAAAACGATGTGCACATACGAGTCCACTTTCATAAGACCATTCAAAACTTGCATATTCGTGACTAAGTAATCCAGATGCACATACAAGGAGCCAAGGAATAGCTTTGCCAATGGGTAGAACTTCACCCTTCGCCAATTTCACGGCAATCGGTAGCAACCCCAGCCTTATCTCCTTCTTGCCAGAGCCGTCGTCAAAAATGTCTCTAGACAACCAGAGAGCCAAAAATGTTGCAACTTGGAGATCTCTGCTCTTCATTTTAGCTTCCAACTCTTCCGGAAACCACTGAGATATCCACCAGCTATAAAGGAACCTTTCGTATTCTTTCTGGGCAGGATTTTTTGAATTCGCAGAAGAGTCTTTTCGGGCAAAGTCTCCCAACTTAGCAGCAAGGTCATCTCGCATCTTCTTCTCATCTTCTGACAATTGGATGTTAAGATTCCCGATCACTGGAAGATTCAGCAAGAGAGCCACGCTCTCCAAGGAGAAAGTTATTTCACCCCATCTACAAATAATCGTGTGAGTGTCCGAACACCACCTAGAGAGGAAAGCAACCAAGCCCGGAACATCTTTCCTAACCTGGAGACTTGATGAAGCTCTAACAACATCAATGATCTGTGCTCGAGTCAAGTTGGAACTTATATGCTCCTTACTCACCATAAACTCAACCCACACATCAAAGGAACGCAATGGGATTTGACTCATTCTGAAATCGATACTGGAAGAGGCGTACAATCCTTTATGAAGACAAAACCGTATGGTATGCTCCGGCCGAATTGTGCGGGTCTTCTTTTCATTTTCACCATCAATCAATAAAGTTGGCTCGAAGTCTGGAAGATTCCTCCGAGCAGAAGCAAAGGGTTTGGTAAAGAACTCATCATCTATGTTTGGTTTCAAACTATCAACATCTTTCGACGAAACGGAGCCTTGTTCAGGTAACATATTATCGGTTTTCCTCGCTTAGCAACAAGATATCTGCACAAAACAAAACAGGGAAATTATGAAATTATCTCCCAAACACATAACCATGCATGACAAGAGGAAAATACCTGACACATGGGAGAATAGTATTTTCTATGGTTTCGAAATACATATGCAGTATCATACTTCGGGTTCAAAATTATATGCGTAGTATATTTTCTGGGTTCAAGAGAATATACAATATTCTTCTTCGGGATTAATATACAGTGATTCTTTCGGGTTTATATGAAGAGCATATACAGTATTCTTCTTCGGGATTCATATAAAGTGATTCTTTCGGTTTTATATGAAGAGAATATACAGTAATCTTCTTCGGGATTCATATACAGTAATTCTTCCGGGTTCTTATGAAGCACGTATGCAGTATTTTTCTTCGGGATTCATGTGCAGTATTTCTCGGGTTCAAGTGCATATACGATATCCTACTTCAGGTTAGAAATTACATGCGCAGTATATTTCTCGGGTTCAAATACATATACGGAATCTTTCTTCGGGTTCAAAATTATGCGCGCATCATTCTCTACGTGTTCGAAATCATATATGCAGTATTTTCTATGGAATAAAATCATATATATACAATATTCTCTACAAGAAGCACGCCAACCAATTGTGCGCGCGATATCAATACAAGATTTATAAAAGAAAAAGCACCTACTGCTAGGGTTTACACCTACAAAGGGAAACAAGAGAAGTATTAGAAAACACACCTGGATAGTCGGTTTCTCCTTTATCACTTTACCGCTGGCAAGCAAGAAGGAAGGAACAAAGCGCAAGATAAAACAAAAGACTTCATGTATTTATATGCGGGCGGTTTCCACAATAGGGAAGGATTCCTTTTCTCCCTAAGTCACGCGTGTAAAGGCAGTTTGGGCCCACAAGGGTGCCTAACTTCCCAACGGCCGCTCAAGCCCCATCAACGGCGCCAATACCTCCCAAGCGCGCTCCCTTTGCGCCGGTCTCACCACACCAGCCTCTCAACCTTGCGCCAATACCACCTACGCTAGCATGATCCTTTTGTGCTGGTCCCACCAATCGCTCCAAACTGTCAATGTCTCCCAAGTCGTACCATCTATTTATATCTATCTCCCACCGGCCCCACCATCCAGCACGCTCAGTTTCTCAACTCGCGCCAGCAGCTCAATGTTTCCTAGCCGTCTATTTCCGCCAAATTGTGCCAACCTTCCGTTCCATGCAAAATTGCCAAGGACAAGGATTCCGAATCCAGTTCGCATCTCAGAAAAAAGGTCAGATAAATCGCGCATTTATCTTTCAGATCTTGTCTTGGCACCATCTTATGCTTGCCACGCAACAAAGCTCCTGTTTCGAGCTAAGCAGGGGACTTAATGTCGATGATGGATTTTAGATAAGGGGTAAAATCGTAAAACCCCATGACCTAGTGTTACCAGCAACACATTAACTAAGAGCATTTAATTCAGGTGTCAATAATTAATCGGGGTATTTTTTTAAAAATACCAGATTAGGGTTTTCGACACAGAACCCTAATTCCAAAACCAAGCCGCATATTGCGCACCATGGCAACGATTCCAAAACCAAGCCGCATACTGCGCACCATGTCAACGACGCCAAAACCAAGCTGCATACTGCGCACCATGGCAACGACGCCAAAACCAAGCCGCATACTACGCACCATGGCAATGACGCCAAAACCAAACCACATATTGCACCCACAGGCAACCATGCCAAACTAAGACTCTATACCATTTGGCACATGCCAAAAATAGCGCCATAGGATTGCAAACCGTGCAACTAGGTAAACTTGGATGTGCGTGCCATTGGCACATACCAAAACCCACCACTAACCAAATTCTAAGCCGCTATACCATTTGGCACATGCCAAAAATAGCGCCCTAGGATTGCAAACCGTGCAACTAGGTCAACTTGGCCGTGCATGCCATTGGCACATGCCAACACGCACCACTAGCCAAATTCTAAGCCGCTATACCATTTGGCACATGCCGAAAATAGCGCCCTAGGCTTGCAAACCATGCAACACGGTCAACTTGGTCGTGCGTGCCATAGGCACATGCCAACATGCACCACTAGCCAAATTCTAAGCCGCTATACCATTTGGAACATGCAAAAAATAGCGCCCTCGGCTTGCAAACCGTGCAACTAGGTCAACTTTGCCGTGCGTGCCATTGGCACATGCCAACACGCACCACTAGCTAATTTCTAAGCCGCTATACCATTTGGCCCATGCCAAAAATAGCGCCCTAGGCTTTCAAACCGTGCAACTAGGTCCACTTGGCCGTACGTGCCATTGGCACATGCCAACACGCACCACTAGCCAAATTCTAAGCCGCTATACCGTTTGGCACATGCCAAAAATAATTCCCTGGGATTGCAAACCGTGCAACTAGGTCAACTTGGCCGTGCATGCCATTGGCACATGCCAACACGCATCACTAACCAATTTCTATTTTCAAGCCGCTATGCCCAACTAGCGCCCACAACTTGGCCCAATAGCCATGCGTGCCATTGGCACATGCCAACACGCATCACCAGCCAATTTCTATTTTCAAGCCGCTATGCCCAACTAGCGCCCACGTCTTGGCCCAATAGCCATGCGTGCCATTGGCACATGCCAACACGCATCACTAGCCAATTTATATATTCAAGCCGCTATACCATTGTAGCACCCGCGAATTGGCCAAGGTGGCCATGCGTGCCGTTGGTACCTGCCAACACGCAACCACTAGCCAATTCCCATTCCAAAACCGCTATACCATTGTAGCGCCAGCGACTTAGCCAAAGTGGACGTGCATGACATTGGCACATGCCAACACGCAACCACTAGCCACTTTTATCCCCAACCTGCTTGACAATTTCCAAGGCATTCCGCACATGCCACATATGCTCCACTAGCGAATTTAGCATTGCCATTCGCACTCAAAGTGCAACTCGCGGCCAAGGCATTTCGCACATGCCAAATGCTCCACCAAGCGACTTTGGAATTCCCATCCGCACTCAAAGTACAACTCGCGGTCGAGACATCCCGCACATGCCGCAACACTTCACTAGAAACTTTGGCATTGCCACTTGCGCCCAACTCTTGAAACATCAACACAAACTGGGGGATGTTTTCTTGGGGTTTTGGTTTGGCGGTCACAGTGTGCAGCGTACACTACGCTCGCAATAAAGCAAGGCGTGCAAGGAATGAATACGGTCAATTAAATAAGGAAATTTATGGTGAAAACGTTTTTCACCATAAAGCCAACGGTTTCCACCTCCTTTGTTTTAATTGACACATTTACTCAATTCCTTAATGAGGCCAGGGTACGTTAAATCTCACTTTTATAAATAGGTTTCGCCTATTTTTCCAAGATACACAAGTCTTGGTCAGGAAAAATACAACACTATCAGATAGCAACTTTGAATGCTCTCTCAAAAGCTTCCATCACTAGAAAGTATCTGCAAGCTTCTACACTTCTGATACAAGTCGAGATACTACCTAGCCAGAACTCTCTGGTCTCATCACCCTTCTTCGCTATCCTCCCTAAATCAACCCTTCTCCTCCACTTTGTGACCGAAGCAAATCTGGAACGACCATCTTCTTGGTTTAGGCCAGAGTTGTACAAATTAATATCTCGAATCAAAAGTGCTCATGTGCAACACATTTGTTTAAGGGTTTAAACCAGTCTCTCCACCATCGAATTTACCAAATTTGGCAGAGGCAATTTTCTCCCATAAACACCTTGGTTCACATGCGACTTCCTGCAAATCAAATCAACAACAGTACAATGACTTCGTTCAGTTCATAATACACAGTAGAACGAAATAAGTTACTAGATATAGGTCATGTTCAATAGTGTGAGGTAATTTGACAGATATTCTAGCAATGGGTAGTAGCTGAAAGCACATGTGTGAGGTAATTTAACATATAGGTCATGTAGATAAAAATTGGCTCATTAATTTCAGGGATCAAACCATAATCATTTCTATTATACTAGACTAATCAAGACCACAACTATAATTCACATCACTTGAACAACTTATACAATCCAAGCAAAACTCATTGTAATATACAATCATAAACTCAACTTACTTCAGTTGCAAATCTCAATTTCCCTGAACTACTTCCACTAGATTCAACAACCTCATCATTAACAATGCTAAAAACTTATTTCCTGCATCATTTCCATACATACAAATTCTCTGTGATTCAACCATAACTCTAAACTACAAACATAACCATAACATAATCTAGGTCATGTGTGAGATAAATTTGAAAAATTAAACCTTAGTTGTAGGTAATCTAGAAGGGCACATCACATATGTAACTTAACAACTAATAATATTAGCTGGGGCGAAGATGACTATAAATACAGGCAGTATTGGCCACAAACTGCAGGAAAGTTCTCACACACCTATAACTAAGATATGAGAAGATTGTAACAAAACAGAAGCTTCATGGAAACCGAATATTGCAGGAAATTTCTCGCACAAATATAACTACGATAGGAGAAGATTGCAAAAAAAATAGAAGCTTCATGGAAAATGAAGGAAGATGCAGGGGAAGAAGAAGATACTTGCACAAGCTTAACTAGTAATCATAAAAAATTAAAAATCAGAATACATCAGAGTGTTCATTAAAGATATACAAGATTATGCATAAGAAACTAGAATTCATGAACAGCCAACAGGTTAGATATAGTGGAATATAAGAGGTGCAAATTATAATACAAGATTCAGCATGCTATTTGACCCAAATAAGTACCTAGTTGTCAAGGTTCTGAATCTACAATGCCTTTAAGATGCACAGGAAAACTCTGAATCAGAGGTTCAAGGTTTGTTGTCAACTCACATGTACGCAAGGCATCTACATGATTTACACCAGTTAAATTATAAGGTATTGGGAAAGTTCATTCACGTACGTGTATCCCCATTTCTCGTTCCCTTGGAAAGATAACCAATTGTATAAAATGAAATTAAAACGAAAGTAAAAGATCTAACATAATAAATATGGAATCTACTAAAAGAGACATGTAAGAATAAATATAATGAAACCTTACCTGAGCTTCTCCACTCCAATACTCATCATCTCCAATAGTTGTCAAAATTGACGGAGCCTCATTCACATTTGCAGTAAAGCCCCTATCATCAGTTCCAAGCACTTACGAAGAAGTAAATAAAAACATTTATCTAGCTAGTAACTGACAAGTTTTTTTTTTTCAAACTGCATTATGAATCCCTGAGTTCAGAACAATACACAAGTCCTAGTTAGCTAATAAGAAAACAATTTCCCTAATGTCACTCTCTAGAGCGGGTTTAGTTGACCTCATGTTCCACCGTACACTTTCTCTAGATGCAAAGCCAGACACAAGATACTTAGTCAAAGCATACAGATGGGGGCGTAATGTAAACATGTGAATAATTAGGTGCACTCTCCAAGTAAATGCAAGTTTCTTGCCTAGACTAAATATACAAAAATAAGTAAAGAATACCCTTCATTTAGAGTCAAAATAGCCGTGTGAGTAGATCTTCAAGCTCCATATCATCAGTGTACCTACAATGAGAGGAAAACTTAAACAACTTAGAAAGGCTTGGATCCACGTGTTGCTTGTAAAAAAAATTCCCAGTTAACCATGAAACCATAAAAATACATAATACTAGTAAGAAATACTGCAATCCATTAAAGAAATTGCTCTATGCGATTTCAAACTTCAAATCTAAATTGACTTAAAACACCAATAGTGAACGAGGTTGAGTAGGTTTCTGAATAATGTCTTACCCAAATTGAGTTAACTCTTGCATGACAGCATCTGTTTCTCTGACAAGTTGTGTAACATGTATTGGTTCCTACACAACCATAATACAATGAAGTTAAAATCTATACCCCCAACAGCTGCAAAACCAAACTCTATACAGGTTGTCCCCCAACATTCTACTAATCCACTCAAGTTCTCTCCGCATTTTGGAGTTTATTAGATGGAATCCCATGATTCACATTATATATACATCAACAAGGTTTATAAAATCTATACCCTGCAAAGTCACTTGAAAACAATAAATATCTGAAAAACCTCAGTAATATCAACAGACCCCAACAGAACCAAAGTGACCAATCACAGTTTGGAATAAGGTGGCCAACAAAAAACCCACCATTAACACTTTGAATACTAGAACAAGGTGGAACATTTTAGCTTGGGAGTTTTCTTTACCATACACATCAAACCATGAATGTCTCCCACAAAACGAAAAGCTTCCTGCACAAGATCAGATAACAAAATTAAGATAGAGAACCGAGGTAGTTTTATCCACGCAAATACTTAGACTATAGAACTAATTATTCTCCACATACCTGCCAAATTTCAATCTCAATTAGTCAGGTATGTCTCTCTGGTCCTTGTATTTGTTAAGATTTGCAAGATGGTTTCTGATTATTTCGCAAAGCCTACGGAATTCAGTCGTTCTCTTGTGCTTCTTACAAAACTGGAAGACTCGATGCGCAGTCGTCTATACAATATAGAGAAATATTACACTCAAACTCATAAACACTGAAAAATTAAAAATTCCTAGGAGATAAAAAGCGGTTGAAAGGAGGTAAACCTAATTAAAATATCAGATAGCTTACCGCGTAGAACGCTTCTAGTTTAGAGTTGTTACGGAGAATTTAGAGAACCATTCTGTAGGTCTCCCATAGAAACTTGAACCACAGAGTAACAAGCTCGCGGTCAGATATATCCTTTCCCTTCTCTCCACCAACATAGCTCAGCATTAAGTCTTCAGGCCTCTTATCTGCTTCCAATTCATCAATGTCTAGAGCTTCTTATGAAGCCTATGCCTGGGTCTTCGCATTCTCGGCTTTCTCTGTTGAAAGATGCAAAAAGGGTTTGATCACCTCTTCCAGAGAACCAACATTAACTTGTTGGCATACAATCCGGTACTGAATCAGTCTGTCCTTTGCAAACCGACCTCTCCTCATATCATACTTGTATACTATAAAATTACTTTGAAAGATTAACAAAGAAACACAGAAACCTAGTTAACTTGGATTAAAAATTATCATTCTAAGTCATATTGGAACTAAGAATAACATCATACATAATCATATAGTAATATACGTACAACCAATGAAGTATTCATTTTATAACTATCATGTTGTTAGAACAGAAATCCCGTTACATTTGGCATCAACCAAAACAAAATTACTTCGAAGAAAACAGAACGTGCTTGTACATTAACATCACCAAATCAGTAATCCGTTCACATGAATTGAGAAAAAATAAGTTAAAATTAAACATATTACTTCATTACCTAGACCCTAATACATGATCAGTAGACTAAATCTAAACAAACAAACCCCAACTTCAGTATCATAAAAACAACTAACATCGCCCAAATACCAAAATCAGATAAAACGTTTACCTGATGAAGATGTTCCTATAACTTAAGATGTCTGACTGAAATCAAACAATAAATACATGAAATCAAACAAATACAAATAATGGTTAAAACCCAATGAAGACAGCCGACCAAAAAGAAAATCAAGTTGAAAGAAAAGAAAAAAATAAATTAAAACTCAATTTTTGTACCTGATGAAATTTGTAAAATCAAACCCTAACAACCGAACCAAATTGAGAAATCAACCTGAAATCAACCAGTAATCGAAAAAAGATTAAAACCCAGTGAAGAGAATCAACCAAATTAACAAAAAGAAAATAAATAAAATTTAAAACTCAAATTCTGTACCTGTGAAGTTTGCAAAATCAATCCCTAATAACCGCACCAAATTGAGAAATCAAGCTGAAATCAACCAATAATCGAAAAATGATTAAAACCCAGTGAAGAGAATCATCCAAATTAACAAATAAAGTTATAAGAAAATAAAATAAAGAGAACTTGAATTGAAACCTAACTGTACCTGATGTTGTTTGAAAAATCAAACCCTAACTTCACAAGATTCAGAGATGTGGAAGGTTTATCGAGTTTCTATTAGATTTTTAGATGAATAAATTCATGGTTGACTCTGGTTCGTGGTGGTGTTCATAGAGAAGGCGTTTTCTGCTGGGGCTATAGGGTTTGGGTGAATTGAATGAAGAGAAGATATAGAAAGATAACGAGATATTTATATATGCTCAGAAACTACCAGATTTAAATCGCAGGCTGAGGGTTGTCGAATCGGTAGTTCCATGATGGCAGAATAGTAATGTTGATGGTGGTTTTTAGAAAAGGGGTAAAATCGTAAAACCCCGAATAACCTAATGTTACCGGTGACACATTTATTAGAACACTTAATGCATATAGTCAGTAATTAATGGGGAGTATTTTTTAAAATTAGGGTTCCAATGAGCAAAACCCTAATTCCCTTCCGTGTCAATGGAAAATCATGCCAGCCACACCTAGCCCAAGCTAGCCGCGCCATGCCAAACACACTCTGCCTTGGCCCTAGCTATGCTAGTCACAACAACCGCGCCAAAGCATGCCAACCATGCTAGCCGCACCCATGTGCCAACGGAAAATCATTCCAGCCACACCAAACGCTCCAAATCATGCCAACCATGCTAGCTGCACCTCCGTGCCAATGGCAAATCATGCCATCCACACCTATCCCAAGATAGTCGCGCCATTCCAAACACACTCTGCCTTGGCCCTAGCTATGCTAGTCATACCAACCACGCCAAAGCATGCCAACCATGATAGCCGCACCCTTGTGCCAACGGAAAATCATGCCAGCCACACCAAACGCGTCAAAGCATGCCAACCATGCTAGCGGCACCTCCATGCCAATGGAAAATCATGCCCGCCACACCTAGCCCAAGTTAGACGCGCCATGCCAAACACACTCTGCCTTGGCCCTAGCTATGCTAGTCACACCAAACACGCCAAAACATGCCCACCATGATAGCCGTACCTCCGTGCCAATGACAAATCATGCCATCCACACCTATCCCAAGCTAGCCGCGCCATGCCAAACGCACTCTGCCTTGGCCCTAGCTATGCTAGTTACACCAATCGCGCCAAAGCATGCCAAACATGCTAGCCGCACCTCCGTGCCAATGGAAAATCATGATAGCCACACCTAGCCCAAGCTAGCCGATCCATGCCAAACACATTATTCCTTGACCCTAGCTATGCTAGCCACTTTCCTTACCAAGACGCTATGTCATTGGCACATGCCAAAGTAGCGCCCGCACCTTTGGCTTGCAAACCGTGCAACCTAGGCCAATATGGTCGTGCGTGCCATTGGAACATGCAAACACGCACCGCTAGCCACTTTCCAAGCCGCCATGCCATTAGTATATACCAAAGTGGCGCCCGCGCCCTAGGCTTGCAAACCGTGCAACCTAGGCCCAAGTGGCCTTGTGTGCCATTGGCACATGCCAACACGCACCACTAGCAGCTTGCCTTACCAAGTCACACATGCCATTAGCACATGCCACACGCTCCCCTAGAAGCTTTGGCATTGCCGATTGCACTCCAAGTACAACCCGCGACATGCCATTAGAACATGCCATATGGTCCCCTAGCAGCTTTGGCATTGCCACTTGCACTCCAAGTGCAACCCGCGACCAAGGAATTCCGCACATGCCATTGGCACATACCACACGCTCCCCTAGCAGATTTGGCATTGCCACTTGCACTCCAAGTGAAACCCGCGACCAAGGCATTCCTCACATTTCATTGGCACATGCCACACGATCTCCTAGCAGCTTTGGCTTTGTCACTTGCACTCAAAGTGAAACTCGTGACCAAGGCATTCCGCACATGCCATTGGCACATTCAACACGCTCCTCTAGTAGCTTTGGCATTTCCACTTACATTCAAGGTGTAACTTGCGATCAAGGCATTCCACACATGCCATTGGCACATGCCACACGCTCCCCTAGTAGCTTGGAATTTCCACTTGAACCCAAAGTGCAACCAACTCTCGAGAAATCAACACAAAACTGGGGGATGCTTTCTCAGGGTTTTGATTTTGCGGTCACAGCATGCAGTGTACACTAAGATCGTATTATGAAAGCGTGAAAAGGAATAAAAGCGGTCAATTAAATGGGGAAATAAAAGTGAAAAAAAATTTCACTCTTAAACACGCCGGTTACCACCTCCTCCCATTTAACTACCTTTTATTTCCTTCCTTAATGAGGCCAGGGTACGTTTCAATCTCAACTTGTATAAATAGGTCTCACCTATTTTCTACCAGTCAACAAGTCTTGGTCAGGAGAAAAATACAACACTATCATATAGCAACTTTCACAAGCTCACCCAAAAGGCTTCCATCTCTTGCAAGCTTCCTAAGCTTCTACTTTTTCTAATGCAAGTCGAGACACTTCCCAACCAGAATTCTCTGGTCTCATCACCTTTCTTCGCTATCCTCCCCAAATCAACCCTTCTCCTCCACATTGTGACCGAAGCAAGTCTGGAACGGCCATTTCTTGGTTTAGGTCGGACTTGTACAGATTGATATCTCGAATCTAGAAAGTGCTCACATGCATCACATTTGTTTAGGGTTTAAACCAGTTTCTCACTCACTTACCGAATTTACCAAAATCGGCAGAAACAATTTTTACCCACAAACCATTGGCGACCACAGCGGCAGGATTGATCTATCGGTTACAATACCAACTCCGACTCCTGATTTCGTTTCCCGAATGCTAATCCCAACACGGTGGAACTCAGGTCTGGAGCGGCTGCCGAGAATACCAGCATAGAACATGTCCTTGATGTTAACGTCTCTCCCAATGACGTTGTAGCATCACCTGCTGACTATAGTAACTCCGAATGCACTCCCTCGAGCGCAACACCGCCAATCATCAGAGCCAGAGCCGCTACCTCCTCTAGTGTCTCTGCATAAGCCTCTAATCATGGCAACGAAAATACCTTTTCGGGTGTCACGACACCGATCACCAGGGCCAGAGCCCCAGCTGCGGCCCCTAATGCTTCATCTAGCATGGCACCTCTGACCACAACTAAGGTTCCAACTACCCCACCGACGGGACGGGAGACCGGAGGGACCATAGGAAACCGTCCTTATGTCACCATCACTGATTTGATGGAATGACACGAGATGCTCGCCAGAGCCCAAACGGATATGGTTTCAACACAGAAAGAGGTACTTGCTTTTCTCAAGACCCTGACAGAACGACTACCACGAGATTTGCGTCCTCCAGAGCCACTTAGGAACGTCTCCAACAACCCCGACACCATCACCTCGGCGGAGCACACCTCGGCGGAGCACGCCTCCGCGGACGAGGAAACTCACGCTAGAATCTCGTTGGAAAGAAATCAGCCGTCTAATTTCGTCACATGAGAAGATCTGGAACAACTTCTCTGCAACCGAATCAATAATAATGAATTGGACATACATCATAACCAACCTCCTTACCCATACGAAATGCAGAGAATCCCTCCTCCCAGGGGGTACTCCTCTACATAATTTACCATATACGATGGTACCAGGAATGCACATGAGCATGTCTCTCGTTTCCTAGAATCCCTAGGTGAACATGAATATAATCACGTTCTTCGTTTAAGGGAATTCTCAAAATCACTTACCGGAAGGGCGTATACATGTGTCGATGGTGGATTTTAGACAAGGGGTAAAATTGTAAAACCCCATGACCTAGTGTTACCAGCAACACATTAACTAAGAGCATTTAATTTAGGTGTCAATAATTAATGGGGGTATTTTATCAAAATGCCAGATTAGGGTTTTCGACACAGAACCCTAATTCCAAAAACTAAGCCGCATACTGCGCACCATGGCAATAATTCCAAAACCAAGACGCATACTGCGCACCATGACAACGACGCCAAAACCAAGCCGCATACTGCGCACCACGGCTACGACGCCAAAACCAAGCCGCATACTGCGCACCACGGCTACGACGCCAAAACCAAGCCGCATATTGCGCACCACGGCTACGACGCCAAAACCAAGCCGCATACTGCGCACCATGGCAACGATGCCAAAACCAAGCCGCATATTGCGCACCACGGCTACGATGCCAAAACCAAGCTGCATACTGCGCACCATGGCAACGATGCCAAAACCAAGCCGCATACTGCGCACCATGGCAACGAAGCCAAAACCAAGCCGCATATTGCGCACCACGGCTGCGACGCCAAAACCAAGCCGCATACTGCGCACCACGGCTACGACGCCAAAACCAAGCCGCATACTGCGCACCATGGCAATGATGCCATAACCAAGCCGCATACTGCGCACCATGGAAACGACGCCAAAACCAATCTGCATAATGGAACCATGCCAAACTAAGTCGATATGCCATTGGCACATTCCAAAGTAACTCCCTAGGCTTGCAAAACATGCAACCTAGGGCAACAAGGCCGTGCGTGCCATTCACACATGCCAACACGCACCACTAGCCAATTTCTATTTTCAAGACGCTATGCCAAGCTAGTGCCCACAACTTGGCCCAAATGTCCGTCCGTTCCATTGGCACATGCCAACTCGCACCGCTAGCCAATTCCTATTTTCAAACCGCTATGCCCAGCTAGCGCCCACAACTTGGCCCAATAACCATGTGTGCCATTAGCACATGCCAAACGTACCGCTACCACTTTCTCTTCCTGACTTTCACTTACGGGCTATTTTCACACCTTAAGCGTCCTCAAAACTTAAATACTCCCGTGAACTGGTATAAGAAATTCTTTTCCCGTCAGATGGACAGGCTGACCGTCAAAATCCGAGTTCGTATGAGAATTCTACAATGGTTTTAGTGAAGGGCGCCAATTAGGGTTTCAAAACCCTAAACCGCCAGCGTTTCCTTGCAGCTTGGACACGCGTGCCATCCGCACATGCCAAAACGCTCACTAGCCACTTTTCTACCAAGCCGATAAACTAGCGCCCTCAACTTGGCCCAGATGGAGTGCGTGCCATTGGCACATGCCGACACGCATGCTAGCCACTTTCTATTCCAAGACGCTATGCTAGTAGCACATGCCAAAAATTAGCGCCCGCAACTTGGCCAAAGTGGCCGTGCGTTCCGTTGGTACATGCCAACACGCAACCACTAGCCAATTCCCATTCCAAAGCCGCTATACCATTGTAGCCCCCGCGACTTGGCCAAAGTGGCCGTGCGTGACATTGGCACATGCCAACACGCAACCACTAGCCACTTTTATTCCCAACCTGCTAGCCAATTTCCAAGGCATTCCGTACATGCCACATGCTCCACTAGCTACTTTGGCATTGCTATTCGCACTCAAAGTGAAAATTGCGGCCAAGGCATTCCGCACATGCCAAATGCTCCACCAAGCGACTTTGGCATTGCCATCCACACTCAAAGTACAAATCGCGGTCGATACATCCCGCACATGACATTGGCACATGCCGCAACGCTTCACTAGCAACTTTGGCATTGCCACTTGCGCCCAAATCTCGAGACATCAACACAAACTGGGTGATGTTTTCTTAGGGTTTTGGTTTGGCGATCACAGCGTGAAGCGTACACTACGCTCGTAATAAATCAAGGCGTGCAAGGAATGAATACGGTCAATTAAATAAGGAAATTTATGGTGAAAACGTTTTTCACCATAAAGCCAACGGTTTCCACCTCCTCTGTTTTAAGTGATACATTTACTCAATTCCTTAATGAGGCCAGGGTACGTTCAATCTCAATTGTATAAATAGATTTCACCTATTATGCCAAAATACACAAGTCTTGGTCAGGAAAAAATACAACACTATCAGATAGAAACTTTGCAAGCTCTCTCAAAAGATTCCATCACTAGCAAGCTTCCGCAAGCTTCTACACTTCTGATACAAGTCGAGATACTACCTATCCATAACTCTCTGGTCTCATCACCCTTCTTCGCTATCCTCACCAAATCAACCCTTCTCCTCCACTTTGTGACCGAAGAAAATATGGAACGGCCATCTTCTTGGTTTAAGCCAGAGTTGTACAGATTGATATCTCGAATCAAAAGTGATCACGTGCAACACATTTGTTTAAGGGTTTAAACCAGTCTCTCCATCATCGAATTTACCAAATTCGGTAGAGGCGATTTTCTCCCATAAACAACATGGTACAACAGCATCCCTCCAAACAGCATTCCCAACTGGAGTAGCATGGTCACTGCGTTTTAAAACAAATACTTTTTCGTGTCTGAACAAGTTACTTTCTCGGACCTAGGAAGAATGTACCAGTGGGATAAAGAACATCCGAATGATTTCGTCAAAAGGTTCAGGGTTCAAGCACCCGACTATCACGGCCCAAACGTGACCGAGAAACAGCTGGTGAATGCGTGCATCAATGGTATGGTTCATATTTATCACGCCTTGCTATAGAATTTACCCTTCCAAACTTTATCCGAACTCCATGAAGCCGCCAGACGATCTGTAACGACAACACCGACATTACTGGAAAAAACTAGGCCAACTCGAACCGAAGACACCCGTGAAACCCGTGGGAATAGACGCCTCATCAGCAAGAAATTTAATGCCGGCTTATCCTCCATGATCATAATAAACGAAATCGGAAAAAGGAAGGCCCCAACTATGGGCCACCAGCCAAAACGTGAAGCGCCGACGCAACGAGAACCCCCGCCACACGGAAAACCGTCATTAAAACTCCCATGCAACATCATGAGACCGAAGTAAATACCCTTGATTTCCCATTTCCAATCGAGGAGGTGATTGAACTCCTAGAAGCCTGGGTTCAAGATGATGTTATCATATTGCCACCTCCCAGACGTCCACCAACTGAGTATGAGATGGCAAACCCCAAGTACTTTCATTACCACAGGTTCGTCCACCACCCAACCAGCGATTGCAACAGACTAAAGCATATTTTCAGAGAAAGGATAGAAGCGGGAGAACTCCAACTAGGAGACGAGAGAGTGCATCGAGATCCATTCCCAATAAGAAACTGCGGGTCCTCTGGGGACTCCATGCACGAGACTGTACGATCCATGATGCAGCATATATGTTAAATTCTCTATCTTTCCAAGGTGCAGCGCCAAGATATTTTTGCACCTCTCAATCGCGTTGTATCCGGCAAACGACATTTTCTCTCCTCGGAAACCACGCCAAGGGCCCAATCTTTCCAAACAGGCGGAACCAAAAAGGAGAACTGGGGACTGCTGAGCACGTCCCGTTTAAGAGGTAAAAAATTTGACAACACACTCATCGACGCGGCCTCTGACCTCAACATCATTACTTTCAAGACACTAAAGGCAGAAGGATTTACAAAGAAAAACGCTACCTATTCCCCGTCCATGATTAAGAACTCGAGAGGAGAATCTCTGAATGCGCATGGCTACATCAACCTAGAGGTCAGGGTGGGAGATGCTATAACGTATAGAATATTCCACATTGTCAAATAACTGGGTCATGACATGATATTGTGACACTTATGGGTGCTCGATAACAAAGCGAAATTAGATGTGCACCCTCTGCCGACGCACACGCCTGAAGGAACTTCCAACAAATCATCCCACTAGTTATCGCATCGACGAACTATCAAAGGAACCCAGACATCCAGAGAGGACCCGCTGACGCTAGCTCATGGTTTTCAAATGCAAATAAGTCTGACCGAGCAACCTTTTATGTAACCAGTCATTCCTCCCCCCATTCCGTCATGGGTACTCGGCGCAATTATTGGCACGGAAGCTGTCAAGAAATGTGAATGGGGCGCAAGACTATTTGAGCACTTTGCAAAAATCTTGGAAACCTCAATTGAAGCCAACGAAGCCAAGACTCAAACGTTGGCACGATGTCTGAACCCATTTTTAATCGGAGATGTAGTGGTTAAGGAAAGCTCGTTTCAAGTTAGGAGGATGACAGTAAAAATGGCTATTCAGACTGATTCGCCCAATGGAAGAGAAGACGAGCTGTATCTAGTGGCGAACACTCTTTTGGGAGGATATTACAAGCTTATCAATGTAGACACACCTGAAGGCGTGAAAATTCACTCGCGATGGCTCAAGGCCTCCAGTCCCTAAAATGATGTACTTCCCAGTCACTCCCCCTTTTAGTATTTCCTTTTACAATTCCTCATAGTAGTTGTATTCCCCCAAAGATGAATACACCGTTTGTATTTTTCCTTTGGGATTCCTTTTCCCGTCCAAAAAAAAAAGCATAAATACATCTATTTCCAAATAAGTTCTCCAGATATCAGAGAAATGCATTAGATTAACCCAGAAAAACCATTACAGAGCCATCATACCACAACCTCTTTCAAAAAAAAAAAAAAAAAAAAAGACATTAGGGGAACTAAGCAGCTAACAGAAATAACAAAAAAGAGGAACTAGCCCTCGAAGGATGGAGCACAAGTCCCCTCGGTCAAGGCTATCTTCAAGCACTTCCCCCAGCAATCCCTCAGATAACAAAAGTTCCATTCAACGGTGTTAGCAGCAGCAACCTCAATATCCCATCCCGAAGCAACCACAACAGCAACAGTGTCCGCCCCAACGACCGGTCCAGCATACGCTACCATGACCACTCCGGTATCTCCAATGACACCTCTAGCGTCAACTTTGAAGGATACTTCATTTCTGTCAGATGCTCATTTGAAGGTTTTCTCGTTGACACTTCGGAGAAAATCTTTTGATTCATCCATATAAAAATTAAGAACCATGATGCTCTCCTCCAAGAGCTTCACACATTCATTTTTCGTCGCTTCAACCTAAAAACAGTTCGATCCGCCCCATACCTGGGCCGAGGAAAAGCTTTACCGCACTGGAACTTCTCAATATGCCAAGGTTCTTTCCCGTTTTCTCGCCCCTCCTCCATACTCCCTGAACCCAAGAAAGTCAGAGCACGCGCCTGTACTTCATGGGTATATATGGAAGGGATGTCCTTAATGATTTTGCTAGCTTCATGGAACAGAGATCTAATCCCAGCCAATGCCTCCTCAAGAGAAGAAGATCGATCTCCGCCAATTCTGAAGTCCTTCTCCGAAGAGTTAAGGGCGTGATCATCCCCGGAGGATCCCATCATACATTGCAAAAAATAGGGAAAATGATCAAGTTCCATCCTATCTATACACATATAAAAGAGGATAACATGAAAAGAGATGAAGAAGAAAACACACCAGTATGATCTTTTTAGCCCAAACAACCTTAGTCGGGATGCTTTTGCAAGAGTCAGACCTCGCACCTTCACCTGGGGAATATGGCCGGTTAAAGGATGGTTTGTCTCAGTGCGACATGACAAAGAGAGAAACTCAACAAGAAGAACCTTTTCTCAAACAAGGGAGACGGTATAATTTCGCTGGGTATGAATACGGAGCCTTAAAAAAGGAAAGGGAACAATGAGAGACATAACGCTTCCATATTTTTAGCATGGATGATGCCCTGATTGAAGCCGCATGTGAATAAAGGAAAAATAAGGAAACATTGCTATCTTTCGAAACACCTACTCCCTCCTTGTTTGCACCGGTCCCACCAAGCTCGCGCCCAGCTTCCCAGTCTCCCAATTGCTCCGGTCCCACCAATTGCGCCAACTTCCCAATGACCGCCCAAGTCGCGCCCAGCTAGCACGCTCAGTTTCCCCACCTTGCGCTGATCCCACCAGCTAGCACGCTTAGTTTCCAAACTCGCGTCAACTTCTCAATGCCGCTCAACTTCCTGTCTCTCAATGATGCTGACTTCCCAATCGTGCCAGCCTCCCGATTTGTATAAAAATGCCAGAGGCAAGGATTCCAAATCCTATCTATAAAAATTTCAGATAAGCCTCCTCAATTATCTTTACGATTTACTGCTGATAGTTTGTCACCATCTTATGCTTACCTCGCAACAAAGCTCCTGTTATGAGCTAATCAAGGGACTAAATGTTGATGGTGGTTTTTAAACAAGGGGTAAAATCGTAAAATCCCTAATAACCTAATGTCACCGGTGACACATTTATTAGAACACTTAATGCATATAATATTTAATTAATGGGGGGTATTTTTTCAAATTAGGGTTACAATGTGCAAAACCCTAATTCCCCTTCGTGCCAATGGAAAATCATGACAGCCACACCTAGCCCAAGCTCGCCGCGCCATGCCAAACACACTCTGCCTTGGACCTAGCTATGCTAGTCACACCAACCACGCCAAAGCATGCCAACCATGCTAGTCGCACCCCTGTGCCAACGGCAAATCATTCCAGCCACACCAAACGCGCCAAAGCATGCAAACCATGCTATCCGCACCTCCGTGCTAATGGAAAATCATGCCAGCCACACCTATCACAAGCTAGCCGCGCCATGCCAAACATACTCTGCCTTGGCCCTAGCTATGCTAGTCACACCAACCGCGCCAAAGCATGCCAACCATGCTAGCCGCACCCCTGTGCCAACGGCAAATCATGTCAGCAACACCAAACGCGCCAAAGCATGCAAACCATGCTAGCCGCACCTATGTGCCAATGGAAAATCATGCCAGCCACACCTATCCCAAGCTAGCCGCGCCATGCCAAACGCACTCTGCCTTGGACCTAGCTTTGCTAGTCACACCAAACATTCCAAAGAATGCCAACCATGCTATCCGCACCTCCGTGCCAATGGAAAACCATGCCAGCCACACCTAGCCCAAGATAGCCGCGCCATGCCAAACGCACTCTGCCTAGGACCTAGCTATGAAAGTCACGCCAATCACGCCAAAGCATGCCAACCATGCTAGCCGCACCTCCGTGCTAATGTCAAATAATGCCAGCCACGCCTAGCCCAAGTTAGCCGCGCCATGCCAAACGCACTCTACCTTGGCCATAGATATGCTAGCCACTTTCCTTACCAAGACGCTAGGTCATTGGCACATGCCAAAGTAGTGCCCGCATCCCTGGCTTGAAAACCGTGCAACCTAGGCCAATATGGTAGTGCGTGCCATTGGCACATGCCAACACACACCGCTAGCCACTTTCCAAGACGCCATGCCATTAGTACTTACCAAAGTGGCGCCCGTTCCCTAGGCTTGCAAACCGTTCAAACTAGGCCCAAGTGGCCGTGTATGCCATTGGCACATGCCAACACACACCACTAGCAGCTTTCCTTACCAAATCACATATTCCATTAGCACATGATACATGCTCCCATAGCAGCTTTGGCATTGCCGCTTGCACTCAAAGTGCAACCCACGACCAAGGCATTCCGCACATGCCACACGCTCCCCTAGCAGCTTTGGATTTTCCACTTGCACTCAAAGAGGAACCCGCGACCAAGGCATTCCGCACATGCCACACACTCCCCTAGCATCTTTGGCATTCCCACTTACATTCAAGGTGTAACTTGATGTCTAGGAATTCCACACATGCCATTAGCACATGCCACACGCTCCCCTAGCAGCTTGGCATATCCATTTGAACCCAAAGTGCAACTAACTCTCGAGACATCAACACAAAACTGGGGGATGCTTTCTCAGGGTTTTGGTTTGGCGGTCATAGCATTCAGCGTACACTAAGATCATATTATGAAAGCGTGAAAAGTAATAAAAGCGGTCAATTAAATGGGAAAATAAAAGTAAAAAATGTTTTCACTCTTAAACACGTCGGTTACCACCTCCTCCCATTTAACTACCTTTTATTTCCTTCCGTAATGAGGCCAGGGTACGTCTTAATCTCAACTTATATAAATAGGTCTCACCTATTTTCTACCAGACAACAAGTCTTGGTCAGGAGAAAAAAACAACACTATCAGAAAGCAACTTTTGCAAGCTCACCCAAAAGGATTCCATCTCTTGCAAGCTTCCTAAGATTCTACTTTTTCTGATACAAGTCGAGACACTACCCAACCATAACTCTCTGGTCTCATCACCTTTCTTCGCTATCCTCCCCAAATCAATCCTTCTCCTCCACATTTTGATCGAAGCAAGTCTGGAACGACCATTTCTTGGTTTAGGCCGGACTTGTACAGATTGATCTCTCGAATCTAGAAAGTGCTCACGTGCAACACATTTGTTTAGGGTTTAAACCAATTTCTCACTCACTTACAGAATTTACCAAAATCGGCAGAAACGATTTTTACCCATAAACAAGTAAATAAAATTTATAATTTAGAGACAGCTTATTAAGCTCTCGGAATTTTTCCGTGTTTTTACCAAACCAGAGACCGCTATCTTTGGTCAACAGTCTAACTACAGTAAATGAGGGTCTCTGATGTGGGTTTCTAAATACCCATTTTCCACTAGTGAGAGCCACGTGTTCAACACGCTGTCATTAACACGATAGTTGACTAGTACACCTCATGAATGAGTGATGCCTATACCCTGTGGTAAAGTCGTAAAACTTCTCGTTGCAAGTACTGTTAGCACTACAATACTTACCCACTCTTACGAACTCAAAAACAATGGAACAGAAGAAATGAAAATACCACACAGATGGATATAGAAGAAAAGAATAAGTATAGTAGCTTCTTCTGGAAACATTTTGGAATGAATAATTCGAGTTCTTTTTATAGGAAAAATGGAGAGAGATGCAGTAATGATAATTGATTCTCAAATCAATTCCTGACATGAAGCTAGGAATTAAAAATACAAACGAAAATAAAACAACCAATTCAATTTAGTCTTTAAATCAAATAAAGTTTTAGAACGAAAATAATATTTAAATAATTAAATCCATCATTACTACATAAGAGTTTTTATTAAGTAAAACATATTACCCTGGTCAGACGACCCCCACATTTAGATAAAATTTAATTTGAGTTTTAATTCGTTTAGGAAATAATTCAAAAGTATTTTTGTCAAAAAAATATATATGTCTTGGTTGACCAACATGCCCGAGATCCCTATGCCCAAGACTTAGTGGAAACAAAAATATTTTGTCTCACCCGTTCTACCCACATTGTTTTACTAACTATCCATAATGGATTAGTTAAATAGTGGAACTCATCTTTAGTTATACCCTATGTGGGACTAAAGGTCATATTTCATTCACTCATGATAAAATGAGCAAGTACCTAAGACTTAAAGGTCCTAAGTTCCATTCCCACCAAGATTATAATCCCCCACATGAATGAAATACCGATAAAATAAGAAAATGGAAAGCGAGAAATACCACTATAGGCAAGAGGTGTCCATGAGGTCTTGAACCTTTTCTTAGTGAGAAATTGTCGGAACTACTTAATGGACAGTGAACGCGATGTCTTGAACTGCCATCATTTGGTGTAATCCGCGATAATAACCACACGTGATATCTCTCTAGTTTATTGTCAAGTTCGTGTCGTTGGGTCCTTTTTGGCCCTGGACAAATCCTGTTTCTCATAATGCTCTAGAGAATCATCTTTATTCTCATAAAAATAGATCCACTTCCACATTCAGATAGGTGAGTTCTATCATGAGTGTTTACTGCTACACCACACTTCAATCTTAAATTGAAACTATAGAACTCATTAAGACTTAATTGAAAGTAATCTTCCACATGCAGTCAAAATATCACGTCTACACTATAGGGAAGGGCTAGAGAATGAAATTCTCTGATAGTGTTTACCTTGACCCACCACATATTAGTTGTCTCATTCAAAACCTTGATCTTGGGATCTCCAGTCACCAAGGTTGAGTATCCTTCATGAAAATCTTATTTAATGATCCAAAGCCCCATCCCCTTTGATGCATTACTAATTATCTCCTTGGAAAAACCTTTCGTCAAAGGGTCCGCGATATTCTCCTTGGACCTTAACCATTCAATGGGAATAACACCTTTTGATATTAGTTCTTTCAGGGTATCGTGTCTTCCATGAATATGTATAGACTTCCCATTATAGTAGTTGTTTTTAGATTTAACTATGGCATCTCGATTATCACAATGTATAGATATAGGTGGCACAGTCCTATGCCAGAGAGGAATGTCTTCTAAAAATTGTCTTAGCCAAGCGGCTTCCTCTCTTGGTTTATCTAACGCAATAAACTCGGATTCCATAGTGGATCGAGCTATGCAGGGATGTTTGGAATTCTTCCAAGAAACAACCCCACCCGCTAGAGTGAAAACATATCCACTCGTAGACTTAGACTCCTCTAAGCCCGATATCCAGTTTGCATCACAAAATCCCTAAAGGACGGAAGGGTACCTTTCATAATTTAAACAAAAGGTCGTAGTGTATTTCAAATACCTCAACACTCTAAAAAGTGCATCACAGTGTTACTGCCCTAGATTACATGTATACCTACTTAACCTACTCACAACATAAGCAATGTCTGGCCTAGTATAGTTCATCAAATACATCAGATTTCCTATAACTAGTGAGCATTCAAGTTGTGATACTCCATTACCCTTATTCTTTTTGAGTCTACAACAAGGATCATACGGTGTATAAGCAGGTTTACAATCAAAATGATTGAATTTTCTAAGCACAGATTCAACATAATGAGATTGACTAAGACTATAACAGTTAGAATTTTTTCTAATTTTCATCCCTAAGATTACATCTGCGAGGCCTAAGTCTTTCATTTCAAAGTTCTAATTAAGCATGCTCTTAGTGGAATTAATTACATCCATGTTTGTACCAAGTATAATCATGTCATCAACATACAATTAGCATACTATCACACAAGCATCATTCACAAGTTTAGTATAAACACACTTGTTAGATTCATTGATTTTAAAACCACTAGAAAACATTACATGATCAAATTTTTCATGCCATTGTTTAGGTGCTTGTTTCAATCCATATAAACATTTTTTCAGTTTACAAACTATTTTTCACAACCTTTCACTATAAAGCCCTTAGGTTGTTCCATGTAAATTTCTTCATCTAATTCACCATTTAGAAAAGTTGTCTTTACTTCCATTTGATGTATCTCTAGGTTATTGATAGGTGTAGAATACACCTAATTTACTATCTAGTAGTTATGCTTTCTTTGCTATTTTTCTTGTAAATTATGTATTTTATGTGTGTTTTTGAGTTATTAGGTACTCTGGAGTCGCACGAAGGAAAAGAAGAAGAAATCACCAAATTTGAGCAAAAAGGGTAAAAAGGTCATTTCAGGGGCAAACACTATATGGATCCCAATAAAGGTTAAGGGGCAACTCTGTTTTGAAGTTTTAAAGACAGACTAATCAAGGTTAAGGGGATGCCATCTGGATAGCCCTTATCAGAAGTGACATCCTATTATGAGCACCCAATTGGGGTGGTCACTATCCTTGGGGTGTAACCATCATGCCCATTCCAACCCTAAAATCGAGTATTTCTTTCTGAAACTGAAATTGAGAAAGAAAAGAGAGAGCATTCATTGATGCTGGTTAAACCGAGAGAAAGCAGATCGAGCAACTCTGTAAAATCAGTTGACCGAAGAACAGAAATGGAATCCAAGATGATTGAAATTAGGGATCGAAGTTGTTTATGCAAAGAAGAACATGGGTTTGACCACTGTTGCTATTGGTGCTCGAAATTGAATTGCAGTGGTGTTGAGATTGATCTGTGAGATGGGAAAGTATGTTGCTACGAAGAGAAAAGAGCAGTTGGGTTCGATATAAGGATTTTGGTGCTATT
The DNA here is from genome assembly GCA_023529315.1 of Papaver bracteatum. Classification (NCBI taxonomy): domain Eukaryota; kingdom Viridiplantae; phylum Streptophyta; class Magnoliopsida; order Ranunculales; family Papaveraceae; genus Papaver; species Papaver bracteatum. The sequence goes on along the minus strand of JAJJWX010000478.1, from coordinate 258,909 downwards.
GGTGGTATGTTTAGATCGAGAAAAAAAAAACACAGTCAAGAAATTGATGCTGCTCTCTGAGTTCAAATGATAAGATGGGTTTGATTTTCAAGATAGGGATGAAGACAATTAGGGTTTGGTTTGAAATGGGTACTGATATATTGGGTTTGGACATAATTGATTAATGGAGAAGTCTCTGCTACAGAATCAAAGAAGAGAAGAGATGAAAAAGGACTTGGTGATGTTGTGTTAAATGTTGAAGATGATAAACCTACTGCTACAGTTAATCTGAGAATGGTGAATGTGTATGAAGTGAAATAGATGTATGTTAGGTTTGTGAATGATTGTTATAGGAGAAGACCAAAAATAATGGATTGAATTCGGCCGGCAATTAGCCAGAATACACAGAGAACTCTGTCGGATTTTCAATCCGGCTAGTTAACTCAGTTAGATGATGAACGATCCGAATAGCCAACTCAGCTGAATAAGACTCAATTATACAATTAACTCAAGCTGACTTAATAGATGACTCTCCCTCCTCCTTGACCATTGACTAACGGTATGACTAGACTGACCGTTAACTTGGACGGCAACCGTGACGGAATATTGCTTTACCGGACAGAATTTTCAGGTGGCCGGCGGTGACGGATTCCGGCCTATCCGGCGAGACAAAGTTGCAGAATTTTGTATGGATTTCTCTCATGGGATGTGAAGACTTGGACTTGGAATTGGATGGAGAATTGGGCTTGGAAAGAGAAGATGGAAGATTTGAGAAAGGTTTGAATTTGGAAATTGAATTTCTAAGGGAAAGGGATTCCATTCCTTAGAAGACTTGGAGAGCATTGAAGCCTATAAATAGAGAAGTTCTCTACTTTTAGATATACACTTAGATACACTTACACACATCTTTACATATCTTTGCACATCTTTGACACACAACACTTTTATTTATTCTTTGTGTGAACTCCTTAATATGAGTAGCTAATTTTATTGATTGAGGATGAATTCCTAGTTCTTAACATGTTTTAAGTTTTGTTTCAATTCTACTTTGAAGTTTTTCACATAATTATCGTTTGTTTTTACTAATAGGAATGTTTATACATTCATAGTTGATTGATAGATTGTTTAGGTGCGCAACTAAATTGATTTGTTAATTGACCTAAAGCTAGTGAAAGTTAGGGGATAAGTAATCGTTTCTTGACTATTTACATAATTAGAAAACACGAGACCTTGCGGAGGGATTCCGTGGAGAAATTGTGTTAAAAACAACGTTAGCAAGTGGACCTTGATCTAAGAGTCTAACTACTAATATCAACCTAATAAATTCATAAATCTTAATGCGTTTAAATAAATTACATCTTGAGTGATCTACTACTAGGTGGTTTGGTGAATAGAATCCGGTAGTCGAGAACTTCCGTATCCGGTAATATAAGGGATTTTGGGGTTAGCACTGATCTAGCTGCTATACTTATGGTTGGTGATAATATGTGACTAACAAAAAGTGGAAAAGAACATAACTTGAACCATTGTTTTGCAACGAAGAAGGATTCCTTGATCTAATCTCTCTTATTGATTTCATTTATCTTTTTAATTGCTTTATTTACTTTCCTTTTCTTATAAAATCTAAAACCAAAACCCCCCTTTTGTGACAATTTTACAACTAGAATCTCGTGCTCCTCGTGGGATCGATCTTGACTACCCTATATTATTTGTTAATTAGGTAGTAAAGTATTAATTAATTTGTTGTGGTTACGACACGCATCAATTATGAACCGCAACTATATAAATTAACATCCTAATGGAAGTAATTCTCGTAACGGGTGAGTAAGTATCAAAGAAATCTACACCTTCTTGTTGTTTATAGCCTTTATCTACTAACCTATCCTTGTATATTTGAACGGTTCCATATATGTTACGTTTCCTCCTGAAGATCCATTTACATCCTATGGCCTTACACCCTGGAGGTAAATGTACTATCTCCCACGTGTCATTCTCTTTGATGGATTCCATTTCACTAATACTGGAATCTTTCCACCATGGAGCTTCAGGAGAAGTCATGGCTTTTCTATAAGTCTGAGGATCAGACTCTGCTATTGTTACGAAGTCAGTTCCAAAGGAGGTTTTGGTTCTAGCCCTTTTACTTTTCCTAGGATCAATTTCTACTTCATCTTCCTCTAAAGGTAAAGTCTGAATGGTTGAAGGGACATCTAGGGGATCAACACCTCTCTTACGAGAGTCAATTTTCAAAGGAAAAACATTTTCAAAAAATACAGCATCCCTAGACTCCATAATAGTGTTCACACCAATTTCAAAAATATCAAAACTCACAACCATAAATCCATATGCAGGAGTATACTTAGGATACCCTATGAAGACACAGTCAACAGTTTTGGTTCCTATCTTGGTTTCCTTAGGTTTAGGGATGGCAACCTTAACCAAACACCCCCACACTTTGAAGTTTGCAAAATAAGGTTGTCTACCTCTCCATAATTCATATGGAGTTTTATATGATCCTTTAAAGGGTACTCTATTCAGGATATAGCAAGCTGAGAGGATAGCTTCCCCCCCACAAGTTTGAAGGTAATCCTGAACTAATTAACATGGAATTCATCATCTCCTTAAGTCTACGGTTCTTACGTTCATCTACACCATTAGATTTAGGTAAATAAGGAGGGGTAACCTCATGTATTATGCCATGTTCTACACAGAAATATCTTCGTAATTGTTAGAGCATTGCTCGGTCAAACTCGCATGCGTTTCTATCTCAAGCATGTTTTTCAATGTTAGTCATCAAAACTATAAAGTCTTGATTTCTAGTTAAGGTCTCGGACTAGGATAGAAAGTGTTGTTGAACTTAAGAACTTCATGCACATGTGATATTTCGATCTAAGTATATCTCGCTTATTTATTTATCGAAATATGTGTTGGTAAAGCTTTTGCTTTAGCCAAGTTCATCTTTACCTAGTGACGAAAGTCATGTTACGTTTCAATCATCTTGGAAATCGCTCTGACGAAAAATAGTTTGTGAATAACAACTATATAACGCCCTCTGAGAATGTTTCAATGATTGGAATGAGTGTTTAGACTATATAACCATTGGGGAATATAAACATTATTGTGGAAACACATATATGTATAAGTCCTTAGCACTTGAACCGAAGTTTGTGAACTTTGTTGATCAAGTGAAACCGGAATGTGAGCTGTGAACTCAGTACGCGAACTAGCGTAGTTCTCGAACCCGGGAATTTCTAATGTAATTGAAGCTCAGTTTCAGTCCACGAACTCAGTTCACGAACTGACGAAAGTTCTCGAACCCGAGAATTTCTGCTGGAGTTTATGAACTCCAACCGGTTAACTTGAGTCCGCGAACCCTGTCCTCGAACTTGAGTGGTTATGTCTAAAAATAATGTTCGTGAACTTATCTTAATTAACTAAGGAATGCTTTTGCAAATCGTGGCTTTATAGTTCATGTATCGATTCGAGTGAAATACATCGTTTTTGATTCAATTATGTCTTGTGTAGTACATGAGATCTCATAGAAATTGAACATCTCTCAAACTAGTTCATTTAAGTCATTTGGACTAGTTATGGCGAAGAAGAATATGGTTGTGTTGATGGTGGTTTTTAGCTTAGGGTTAAAATCGTAAACACTAAACCTTAGAAGACAGTGACGTCGCAACATTTAAGTGATAAAGCATTTACTAGGCGCATTTATTAAAAAGTCTTTAATCTGTCTCTAAATAATTACCGGGGTATCTTTTTCAAATTAGGGTTACGACAAGCCAAACCCTAATTCCCTCTGTACCAATGGCACATCATGCCAACCACTCCAAAGCATGCCAACCATGCTAACCGCACCTCTGTGCCAATGGAAAATCATGCCAGCCACACCAACCGCGCCAAGGAATGCCAACCATGCTAGCCTCACCTCTGTGCCAATGGAAAATCATGCCATCCACACCAACCGCGCCAAAGCATGCCAACCATGCTAGCCGCACATTTGTGACAATGGAAAATCATGTCAGGCACACCAACCGCGCCAAGGCATGCCAACCATGCTAGCCGCACCTATATGCCAATGGAAAATCATGCCATCCACACCAACCGTGCCAAGGCATGCCAACCATGCTAGCCGCACCTCTGTTCCAATGGTATATCATTCCATCCACACCAACCGCGCCAAGGCATGCCAACCATGCTAGCCGCACCTCTATGCCAATGGAAAATCATGCCAGATACACCAACCACGCCAAATCATGGAAACTATGCTAGTCGCACCTCTTTGCCAATGGAAAATCATGCCAGCCACACCAACCGCGCCAAGGCATGCCAACCATGATAGCCACACCTCTGTGCCAATGGAAAATCATGACAGACACACCAACCACGCCAAAGCATGGAAACTATGCTAGTCGCACCTCTATGCCAATGACAAATCATGCCAGCCACACCAACCGCACCAAGGCATGCCAACCATGCTAGCCTCACCTCTGTGCCAATGGAAAATCATGTCAGACACACCAACCACGCCAAAGCATGCCAACCATTCTAGCCGCACCTCTATGCCAATGGAAAATCATGCCAGCCACACCAACCGCGCCAAGGCATGCCAACCATGCTAGCCTCACCTCTGTGCCAATGTCAAATCATGACAGCCACACCAACCGCTCCAAGGAATGCCAACCATGCTAGCCGCACCTTTGTGCCAATAAAAAATCATGCCAGCCACACCAACCGCCCCAAGGAATTCCAACGATACTAGCCGCACCTCTGTGCCAATGGAAAATCATGTCAGCCACACCAACCGCGCCAAGGCATGCCTACCATGATAGCCGCACCTATTTGCCAATGGAAAATCATTCCAGCCACATCGACCTCGCCATGCCAAACACATCTCGCCATTTTCCCCCATGTCGCGCCACCATGCTGGCCTTCCCATCGAGGCTCACAAAGTGAAGGCGTGCAAGAATCAACGGTTTCCCTTCAATCCCAGGAGCAAACCTGGCCGTCTAAAGTCACCTCACGACTTTGGCCCAAAACCCTAGCTTAGTCACGCACCTAGCCAAGCTAGCCATGTCATGCCAAATATAACTCTCCATGGCCCCTCATGCCACGCCACCATGCTGGCCTTCCCCTCGCGGCTACCAAAGTGAAGGCGTGCAATAATCAACGATTTCCCTTCAATCCGAGGAGCAAATCCTGGATTCCAAAGGTATCCTCACAGCCTTTGGCCCAAAACCCTAGCTTGGTCATGAACCTAGCCAAGCTAGTCACGCCATGCCAAACACATCTCGCCATGCTATGCCACCATGCTGGCCTTCCCCTCACGGCTACCAAAGTGAAGGCGTGCAATAATCAACGGTCGCCCTTCAATCCCAAGAGCATATCCTGGCCGCCTAAGGTCCCCTCACGACTTTGGCACAAAACCCTAGCTTGGTCACGCACCTAGCCCATGCTAGCCACGCCATACGCTCATGGAAACCCCTTGGACCCACATGCCAAGCCAAACCAAACCTATCCCAAGCTAGCCGCGCCATTCCAAACGCACCCTTCCTTGGCCCTAGCTATTCTAGTCACACCATGCCAAGCCAGATGCCCTTGACTTGGCCCTAGCCACGCCATGCACCCATGCAAAATCCTTGGCCCCACGTGCCCAAAACACGCCAAGGCATGCCATTCCAACCTAATTGCGCCAAGGCATGCCATGCCAACCTAATTGCGCCAAGGAATGCCATGTTAGCCTGGCAATGCCGCCATCCCTCCTGAATTCTTCATGAGTTTTGCTTTTGGGCTGTTTTCTCCTCCCGAACGAGTTCAAAACCTAAATATCCACGCATAATTAAGGAGATAGGAAATTCTTTTCCGGCTGATTTGAGGGGCGTACCGTCAAAATCCGAGTCCGTACTAGAATTTTACAACGATTCTAGTAAAGGGCGCTAATTATGGTTTCTAAAAAAAAGGCGTGCGGCCATCAACGGCTACCCTTTAATCCCAGGAGCAAATCCTGGCCGTCTAAAGTCACCTCACGATTTTTGGCTCGAAAACCTAAGTTTGGCCACGCCAAACAAGGCCATGCCAACGACATGCCAACCTAGTTGCGCCACCACATTGGCCCTCACTACCAAAAAGAAGGCGTGCAACGATCAACGGTTGCCCCTCCTCTCAAGATGCAAAATCTTGACCGTCGAAGGTCACAAAGCTAGCAAGTTTCCCGAGCCTGACTTGCCAAGACACAACAACATTCTATATGTTTTCCAAAAACATTCGAAACATCAACGCAAACTGGGGGATCCTTTTTTGGGTATTGGTTTGGCGGTTTACATTGTGCGGCGTACACTACGCCCTTCATAAGGAAGTGTCATAAGGGTGAGGCGTCTAGTAAATACGGGAAGTTATGTGGAAAACGTTCATGGGACATAAAGCCGTGCGTTAACAACTTTATGGAACAACAATTTAATAACGTTAACAGTTTCATGCGTTAACCACTTTAAGGAACATCAAGTCCATGAATACAGTTACCACCTCCTCCCATTTACTTCCCCACTCCTTAATGAGACCAGGGTACGTTTTTACTTCGACTTGTATAAATAGGTCTTACCTATTTCCATTTGAACAACAAATTCATTCGGACAAGAGAACACTCAGAAATATTTACTTTCTAGCTCTCCTCGTGATCTATCTTACTTTTTTGATAACAAGTCGTAGTAACCCAAATACTCTTCCAGAATCAACTACTCTGGTCTCACCACTTTCCTTGCTTCCCTCCCAAAACCAACCCATTTTCCTCCACTTTGTGACCGAAGCAAGTCTAGAATGGCCATTTATTGGTTTAGGACGGACTTGTACAGATTAATCTCTCGGATCTAAAGTACTCCCTTGCAGTATATTTTTTAGGATTTAAACTGTTTCTCACCTTCACACCCGCAATTACCGAAATCAGCAGAAACTATTTTCACCTATAAACAGGTTGATATAGAAGTTATCATTTGGCTAAACATTTGGTTGACTAATATTGAACCAACCATTGTACACGTTTGGGTACAGTTACACAAACCCAAAATCATCAAGTACATGTGTGTATGGCAAGCTAAGTTTTCGATCTAACGATTGAGAAATATTAGCTTGTATCTAATCAGGTTTTCATCTAACGGTGAATATTGAATGCTTTGTTACCAAGCTAACATTGATTGCAAACCGTGATTTGAAAGACTATATAAGGGAGAACTCTAGTAATTGGGAAACCTAATCCCCACATATTCTGTGTGATACTAGTTTGCTAAGCTAGAGTCGATTCTCCTTTAACCTTTGGTTTTCTTCTTCTAAAACCAGGTTAACGACTTAAAGACTTTATTGGGATTGTGAAGCCTGACCGATACTAATTTTCTTGTAGTTATGTGACCTGATCTTGCTGTTTCTATCGTACACTACACCAAATCCTGGATTTTGTCACAAGGAATTTCTGTTACTAAAAATATTTGTCACACATATACGCCGTTAGAGAAACGCTGTGATATTAATCGTTATTTTTTTTTGTAACAGTTTTCACTGTAACAAAATTTGGTTACAGTCACATTTATAAACTGTTACATTATTTAATAGTAACAGTTAACCTAATTTTAGAAAAGCGACACGTGGCTCATTTGTCACAGTAATTATAACAGATATAATTGTTATTCTCACTTTGCCACAATTCGGTGATGACACCACGTGTCACTTTTTCTTACAGTTACAATAACACATATAAGTGTTGCATAGTTTGCAACAAATTCCCCATGGACACCTGTCATCTTTTTGTCACTATTATTGTAACATTTAAACAATTACTCTCATTTGTAACAACATTAAGATGATGACACGTGTTGCTTTTCTTCACAGTTAAATCTGTGACAATTTTTTAATTACAATTAAAAAAAAAATGGATAGCCCAAATAATTCTCATTGACCTGGCCTTCCAGTTTACAGGCCTGCAATACAATGAAACATGAAATACAAGCTTGCAACCTGTTATTCATTCCACAATTCATATATTCTCGTGATCGCAAACCATCCACAATCCTCCCTGACTACACCATAACTTCAAAATATGGATTAAGTTCTCTAATCTCTTCATACCTATTTCACACAAATACTTCATACTGCAATTGCTCCAAAGACCAGCAACTATTACTGAGCCTTCGCCATTTGAAGGATCAAGCCAACACTCAATACTTCTGACCTGTTCAACAAACAAAAGTGAGAATCATATTAGTTAATGACAGATGCTACTAGATGTAGAGCCCATATAAGTTACTGTTAAAAGTGGTGGAATATCATGATCAAGATTTTAAAGCAACACCAAGAACATAAAAAATTTATAGGGGGTAACTGCATCAGAAATGAGATGTAATTGAAAATGATCACTAATATATACGCGAACTATTAAATAACAAGGACATAATAAAGAAGAAACAAAAAGCCTAAATAATTTCAGAAATACCTAGTGAAGTGGTTGTTTTTGGGCGCTAAGAACCAATTCCATCTACACAACAATAAGAAAAAAAAATGGCATACACCAGTTAAAATTAAAGCGAAGGCATCGAACTTATAAGTTCTATTGCCAAGAGGATAATCAGCCTTAAATATTCTTATTTTTTTAAAATGAACTTGCCAAGAGGATTACCGAGTAACATAAGTTCAAGAGATATCAGTGTGACTTCAGAAAACCACCAGTAGTAGGCGCAGACCTAGAAGAGCAGCAGGGAAAAAAAATCAGAAAGGTTTCTGAATACATAGTGAAGGAATAATACACAACTAGAGACCGATGTCCGATGAATATCTGTCAACTCCTTGCTATACATATTTTTAATTCTTTAACAAACTAAGTTTTGATGCAAGTAGTTGTAGGAAGATTGCTAATTTATTCCTCATGTGACCAACATACCCATTCTTAATATAGCATTAATAAGTACCGCTTGATGACCAAGTGGATGTTAAAAGAACATACCCAAAATAGTAAGCTTTCCTGGTTTCACAATACTACTCCCCATCGCCCACATGAGGAAGCATTTATTTTTGGAGTATCTCTTTTGCGTACCTAGAAAAACAAGATATCCAAGGAAATGTGTGAGCATATATAAATCCAATATACAACAGTAACCAACTGTAGTATTGTAAACAAAACATACTTGATCCTCTTTTCCCCTATCACACACACAGTGGATACTCTTTTACCAATATAATCTAGTGCAACCTACAGTAGGTGAAAACAAACAACCTCATCAGTTATCACCTCCATTAGCGTTAAAAAAAAGGAATCACTGAGTGTGCTGTAAGGCAATCTCATGTAAATAAAAGATAAATAAACACTATGAGGTGGTTCAATATTATCTTCTAAAGATGGCCTCAGTGTTTATTTACCAATATAATCTAGTGCAACCTACAGTAGGTGAAAACAGACAACCTCATCAGTTAGCACCTCCATTAGCGTTAGAAAAAAGGAATCACTGAGTGTGCTGTAAGGCAATATCATGTAAATAAAAGATAAATAAACACTATATGAGGTGGTTCAATATTTATCTTCTAAAGATGGCATCAGTGTTTATTTATCAATATAATCTAGTGCAACATACAGAGTGTAGATGTACTCCGACCAGAATTAAATTACCCTCAACCGTATCAGCATCACTCTCGTTTATTTCTATCTGCCTCTAAAACATAAATATCAGCAATTTCTTTCTTGTTGCTCTACAAGCACATATCAGTGAGTTGAATAAAACAGTGGCAGTTCAACAATTTTAGATACTGTCAGTATATTTTCTGAACAGTGACAAAACCAACAAACAATGATCTTGTTGCTCTACAAGCACGTATCAGTGAGATGGAATTTATTTTATGCCTTCACATTAAACTGCTGGCTAAGAACTGAATGATACATAATTATGATTAGTGATGGATGAGCATGCTTTAGGTGGTAGTATTTTCTAACAAATTCAAACTTCAAATACAGTAGAAAGTTTGTAAAATATGAAAGACCCGGTCATATTTTTCGTAAACTAAAACACAAAAACTGTTGCTAGTGGGATTCATTGTGCAAACCACCATGAGGGGGAGTTATGCTCGGCAGTCTTAGCTTTTTCAGAAAGGAACTGTTAACTTTTTCAAGATTGATATCTCTATCAGCAAATAAGTATTCTTGGAAACTAGGTGTGAAATTGTACCTGTTGTTCATCTGACAAGCATAACCTTTTCACTTCTTCGCAAAATACCTTGTCCAACATCTGACTCTCCCCATATAGGATAACTTGGCAAAAGAAAGGACTGGTAAGGGGGATACTTCTCCATGGAACCACGAACCTACGAAAAACACGAGGCTATGAGATAAAAGTAGGTATTTCTCTAGAAATTCTAGTTATGTGACAAGACACCAAGAATTATAACAACTCTTAGTATAGAATGTACAAAAAACATTAAGTTTTAAAGAAGTCTTGCTTAAAAGAGGATGCTATCCATACAGCAGAAAACAACCTTCTCAGTTCTCAAGTCTTAAATAAGTAAACCGATCAATGTCTTCACAGCCAACAAGTTCCTCATGACCATAGAGATACCTATATAAAACCAAAAATTTAGTCGAGGCATGAACCAGGCTATTGCAGATGGCCATTGCAGGATGAAGGAAGAAGGAAAGAGAACTTACAGTAAGCCAAAACTAAAGTATAGTTTATTTCGGTCATTTCGAGTCAGCTTAGTGCCAATACTGCAAAAGAGAGGCACCTCATAAGAGAAGAAACAAAGAATGCATATACTTTTAAAAAGTTAAATGACGCAGGGGGCTTTCTAAAGTTCATCATTGTTATGGACAAAACTCAAGGATTTCACTCGTTGCAGGGCAACATTAGCAAGGTATTATAACTATCACTCAATTTTTATATATGGGAGAAAATAACATAATCTCTACAATAACTCCCCCAAGTTTCTCTAATATAATGTAGAGACATGTTCAACTAAACAAGGACTGGTGGTGGTGGATGATATTCGCGCAGACACCACCACTAACATCCACCACATGTACACCCACCAACCACCACCACCACCACAAATCAATCAAATGAAATAGGGTTAAAATACATCAAAACCCATTCCCAATTTCACATAAACATACTTAATTTCAAACCCCAAATAACAAATTACAGATCAAATCATCAAAAGCCATGACCTTCGATCATAACATGGTTCAAAATCAAGCAAAACCCATATTCCGAACTCAATAAAGCTTCAACTTTCAATATTAAAACTTAAGAACCCAAATTCATAAACTCCAACAAGAGCAGCATAACCCAGAGTCAATTTACGATATATAGACATACTATATGTATTCTTCTTCTTCTTATCTCCTTCAAATTATTCTTCTTCTCCTTCACCTCTGTCTCCAACACCACCACCACCACCGTCACCTTCAAATCCAGATTAACTAAACACCAACCCCACAAATCTCAGATCTATGAGATTAAATTCAATTAGGAGAAACCAAAACAGCACCCAAACGTAAAAATCCCAAGAAATCTTAAACCTAAATGACTTAGTCTACTTATAAATCCCATATAAAATTAAAAGCAAACAAAATTAAACCCTATCAAATTAACAGAAACATATGTAAAGAAGTACATAAATCAAACTCAAAACTAAAATTCATAAAAATATAGAGATTAGGTTTAAAACCCTAGGTTTAAAACGAGTTACCGAAAATTTAATTTTCCTTCTAAAATATGGGTTTTGATTATGAGATGAGTTCAAGAGATCTCAGAAATCAGATTGAGTTTAAATCCTATCTGAGAACAGAAAAAAGATAAAATAAAATTGCTTAAGCTCAATCTTATAAAAAGCCATCTCACGAATCATACTGAGTTCAACAGATCTCATGAATTGGGTTTGCTTTCAGATAATAATTCTTTTTTATTTGGACAGGTTGAGTTCGATTTCAAGAGATTTCAATGATTTCGAAGAGAAGAAAATGGGAAGGAGAAGTATCAGGAAAAATAAAAAGTGAAGAGAGTCAGACTTGAAAGGCGGAGGAAATAGAAAGAGATTAGGTTTGAGTAATTTTCTCTCTCTTCAAGAATATATACGAAAACCTAATAGTTTCCTCGAATTACTAATCAACGAGATAAAGGGACACAATATCTTGTTTGTGTTTTCCCCACATGTACCTTGACTAGATTTTGGTGTGGAAGAGCTATACGATCATTACATATGACCCCAATTTAACCTAGCATTTTTAGGGGCGACTCCAAAAGAATTAAGGGGGATTCCAAAAAAAATTTCTACGAGACGCTGTCTCGCACTCTGCTAGGGGGAGCTTCCCCCGCGACCTGACCTGTCAGATCGAACACATCCGAGAGGGGCTACGCCCCCCCGAACCCCCCTAGATTCCCTGTATAGCGTACCGGTATTGTATTCATACCACGTCCATGCCCCGCATGAGTTTTTTCAACAACATTTAGGTTATTTAAGTAGACCTTTGCCTAAACTGCTACCATAATCGGTAGGGAATTCAGGTTATTTAACTCCCAAATATAGAATTCTCCCCAAAATGAGATTTTCTGCAAAAATTCTCTATTTTTTGAATTTTGGTTGAGCCTATAACCGGTAGTAAATGAAGGTATCCTGACTTCCGATTATACAGTGGAACTCTTTACCGAAATCCTAGCATAATCGGTAGTCAAGATAGTTCACATAACTACCGAATATAGAGCTGCCCCAAAATGAGATTTTGCAAAAATCTTCTATTTTTATAATTTGGTTGAGCCTATAATCGGTAGTCAAAATAGTTCATATAACTACCGAATATAGACTTTCCCCAAATGAGATTTTTCAATCGGTAGCTAAAAAACTACCGAATATATAATTACTAGATTTGGACCTGGGTTTCCCATTCGGGTGAACTAGAGATGAAATTTATCAGATTTGAACATCATAGGTTCAAAGATTACCAGATTTGGACCTAAGTTCCCATTTGGATGAACTGAGGACGAAATATATCAAAATTGAACATCCCGGGTTCAAAGATAACTAGAGTTGGACCTGAGTTTCTGATTCAGATGAACTGAAGACGAAATATCTCAGAACTGAACAAGACAGGTTCAAACACTACTAGTGTTAGACCTGAGTTTCTCGTTCGGGTGATCTGCAGATGAAATATATCAGAATTAAACATCACAGGATCAAAGATTACCAGATTTGGACCCGAGTTTCCCATTCGGGTGAACTGAAGATGAAATTTATCAGATTTGAACATCTCAGGTTCAATGATTACCAGATTTGGACCCGAGTTTCCCATTCGGGTGAACTGGAGATGAAATTTATCAGATTTGAACATCCCATGTTGAAAGATTACCGGAGTTGGACATGAGTTTCCTATTCGGGTGAATGGGAGATGAAATTTATCAGATTTGAACATCCCAGGTTCAAAGATGACCATAGTTGGACTTGAGTTTCTCTTTCGGGTGAACGGGAGATGAAATTTATCAGATTTGAACATCACAGGTTCAAAGATTACAAGAGTTGGACCTGAGTTTATCTTTCGGATGAACTGAAGAAGAAATATATTAGAATTGAACATCTTAGGTTCAAAGATTACTAGAGTTAGACCTGAGATTCTCTTTTGGGTGAACTGAAGACCAAATATATCAGAATTGAATATCCCAGTTTCAAAGATTACCAGAGTTGGACCTTAGTTTCTCATTCGGATGAACTGGGGACTAAATATATCAGAATTGAACATCACAGGTTCAAAGATTACTAGAGTTACACTTGAGTTTCTGATTCGGATGAACTGAACACGAAATACATCATAATTGAACATTAAAGATTCAAAGATTACGAGAGTTAAAACTGAGTTTCTGATTCGAATGAACTGGAGAGTAAATATATCAGAATTGAACATCACAGGTTAAAAGATTACCAGAGTTAGACCTGAGTTTCTGATTCGGATGAACATGAGACGAAATATATATCAGAATTGAATATCGCCAGTTCAAAGATTACCAGAGTTAATCTTGAGTTTCTGATTCGGATGATCTGGAGACGAAATATATCAGAATTCAACATCACAGGTACAAAGATTTCCAGAGTTCGACCTGAGTTTCGGATTCGGATGAACTATAGACGAAATATATCAGAATTGAACATCATAGGTACAAAAATTACCAGAGTTCGACATGAGTTTCTGATTCGGATGAATTGGAGACAAAATATATCATAATTGAACATCACAGGTTCAAAGATTACCAGAGTTGGACCTGAGTTTCTCATCCGGGTGAACTGAAGACGAAATATATCAGAATTGAACATCACGGGTTCAAAGATTACCAGAGTTGGACCTCAGTTTCTCATCCCGTGAATCAAGATGAAATATATCATAATTGAACATCCCGTGTTCAAAGATTACTAGAGTTGGACATGAGTTTTCATCCGTGAATCAAGACGTTATATTAGAATTGAACATCACGTTCACCGATTACCGTGAGTTAGACTTTAGTTTCCTATTCGATGAAATGCATTACCTAAATCTATCATAATTGAACATCCTGTGTTAAAAGATTACCATAGTTAGACCTCGACATCGGATGAATCGAGACCTAAATATATTTTAATTGAACATCACATTTTCAAAGATTATTAGAGTTAGACCAGTTTGATCTTATTGAACCGAGATTAAATATACTCAATTGAACATCATAGGTTCAAAGATTACTATAGTTATACCTGGTTTTCATTCGATGAACCAGTGCCTAAATATACTAATTGAACATCACAGTTCAAAGATTACTAGAGTTAGACTTGAGTTTCGATCTTGATGAATCAATACACGAAATATATCAATTGAACATCACAGATCTCAAAGATTACGAGAGTTAGACTCGAGTTTCTCAATCAATGACCTGAGACGAAATATATCGAATTGAACATCACAGTTAAAAGATCACCGAAGTTAAACCTCGAAGTTTGATCTTGGATGAACTATTTCTAAATGTATCAGAATTGAACATCACAGGTACAAAGATTACTAGAGTTAGACCTAAGTTTCTTGTCCGGATGATCTGAAGACGACATAAATCAGAATTGAACATCACGGGTTCAAAGATTAAAGATAATATAAATGACCATATTACCCTTACTAGAAATAAGTGTAATAAATATCATGGAGACTATGAAAATGATCATACTATCCTCTTGGAAATAAGTAAAGTAAATGTTACATATCGCGAAAATGACTATATTACTTCCTTATTGGAAAAAAAGTAATAAATATTATGGAGATCAGAATGACCATACTACCCTATCTAAAATATGTAAACTAATTCTACAGATCGCGGAAATGACCATATTACTTTTATTGAAAAAAGTGCAATAAATATTATGGAGACTGGAAAATGACCATATTAACTTATTGAAAAAAGTGCAATAAATATTATGGAGACCGCGGAAAATGACCATACTACCCTCTGGTAATAAGTAAAGTAAATGTTACAGACAGGAAAATGACCATATTACCTTTATTGGAAGAAAAAAGTGCAATAAATATTATGGAGAATGAAAATGACCATACTACCCTTATCGAAATAAGTAAAGTAATTCTACAGATCGTGAAAATGATCATATTACCTTTATTGAAAAGTGCAATAAATATTATGGGAGAAAAAGACTATATTACCCTTCTCAGAAATAAGTAAAGTAAATGTTATAGATCGGAAAATGACCATATTACCCTTTATTGGAAATAAGTGCAATATATATTGTGTGATTATGAAAATGACCAAACTACCCTTATCAAGATAAAGTAAATGTTACCGACTGTTAAAATGACCATATTACCCTTATTGGAAAAAAAGTGCAATAAATATGATGAAGACTGTGAAAATGACCAGGCTACCCTTATCGGTAATAAATAAAGTAAATATTAACGATTGTGAAAATGAACATAATAATTATTGAAATACGTGCAATAAATATTATGGAGACCGTGAAAATGATTTGTGACAAGTACAATTTGTCGGAAATAAGTAAAGTAATTTTATCAGATCGTGAAAATGACTTCTTACTTACCCTTTATCGGAAATAAGTGGAATAAATATTAAGGGTAATGTGGCCATTTTCACAATCGGTAACATTTACTTTACATATTTCCTATGAAGGTAGTCTCACTGTCATTTTCTAAGTGGCTATTAACATTTACTTTACTTATTTTTGATAACGGTAGTCCATGTTATTTTTCACATTTTTGATAATTTTAGCCTCTATAATATTTATTGCACTTTTTACCAATAAGGGTAGTTTGGTCATTTTCATAGTCTCCATAATATTTATTGCACTTATTTCCAATAAAGGTAATATGGTCATTTTCACAGTCTACAATATTATTTTACTTATTTTCGATAAGGGTAGTATGGTCATTTTCACAGTCTCCATAATATTTATTGCACTTATTTCCAATAAGGGTAACATGGTCATTTTCACAGTCTGTAATATTTCTTGCACTTTTACCAATAAGGGTAGTTTGGTCATTTTCATAGTTTGTAATATTTATTTTATTTATTTTCAGTAAGGGTAGTTTGGTCATTTTCACAGCCTCTATAATATTTATTGAACTTTTTTCCTATAAGGGTAATATGGTCATTTTCACAGTCTATAATATTTACTTTATTTATTTTCGATAATCTTAGTCCTGTCATTTTTCACAACGCTCCATAATATTTATTAGACTTTTTCCAATAAGGGTAATATAGTCATTTTCACAAATTATAATATTTATTGCACTTTTTCCAATAAGGGTAGTTTGGTCATTTTCATAGTCTCCATAGTATTTATTGGACTTTTTTTCCAATAAGGGTAATATGGTCATTTTCAAGAATATTTACTTTATTTATTTTCAATAAGGGTCGCTTGGTCATTTCCCAAATTCGTAATATTTATTGCACGTATTTCCAATAAGGGTAATATGGTCATTTTCACAAATTGTAATATTTACTAGACTTATTTTCGATATATGGGTAGTCTGTCATTTTCACAATCTCCATAATATTTATTGTACTTTTTCCAATAAGGGTAATATGGTCATTTTCATAATGGTCATTTAATTAGTTTTCGTTTCTAAAAAAGGTAGATAGTTATTTTCACACCTCCATAATATTTATTCCACTTATTTCCAATAAGGGTAATATGGTCATTTTCATAGTCACCATAATATTTATTGCAATTTTTCTGATAAGGGTAGTATGGTCATTTTCACAGTCTCCATAATATTTATTGTACTTTTTTACAATATGGGTAATATGGTCATTTTCACATTCGGTAACATTTACTTTAATTATTTCCTATAAGGGTAGTATGGTCATTTTCACACCTCATAATATTTATTCCACTTATTTCCAAAAAGGGTAATATGGTCATTTTCACAAGCTATATGATATTTATTGCACTTTTTTCAATAAGGGTAATATGGTGATTTTCACAATCGGTAACAATTACTTCCGATAAGGGTAGTATGGTCATTTTCACAGTCTCCATAATATTTATTGCTCTTTTTTACAATAAGGGTAATATGGTCATTTTCACATTCGGCAACATTTACTTTAATTATTTCCGATAAGGGTAGTATGGTCATTTTCACGGTCTCCATAATATTTATTCCACTTATTTCCAATAAGGGTAATATGGTCATTTTCACAAATTCTAAGAATTACTTTACTTATTTCCTATAAGGGTAGTATGGTCATTTTCACGCCTCATAATATTTATTGCACTTTTTTCCAATAAGGGTAATATGGTCATTTTCACACCCAGAATATTTACTTAATTTATTACCGATAAGGGTAGCTCCTGTCATTTTCAAAAATCCATAAAAATTATTGCAATTATTTCCAATAAGGGTAATATGGTTATTTTCACAATCCGTAATATTTACTTTATTTATTTTTCAATAATGGTATTCTCGTCATTTTCTACAATTCTATAATATTTATTGCATTTATTTCCAAGAAGGGTAATATGGTCATTTTCACTATTTTCTCAATTTTTATCGCACTTATTCGATATGGGTAGTATGGTCATTTTCACAAATTTTAAGAAGCAAAAAAAATTTGTTGTGGTTTTGTCGAGAAAATCGAGAGAAAAGGTTGGTATTTGTCCAAGTCAAATGTCTTACAAAGTCATGACTTGTTGACTTAGTCTTGATCTTTTTTTCTAATATTAAGAAAATTAAAAAATAAAATAAAAATAAATTTTGATATTTAGAAATTAAATAAAATTGTTTTATTATATAATCATATAAAGTAGTGACAACCAAAATTCTAAGAGTGATTAATCTGGGTTGTTTTAGATGTGGTGGAATTTTTGGGGGAAACATCATTTTAGATTATAATTGCGATTGTCCTGATAATTGTCAACAAATATAATTGTGACTAGTAAAAAAGTTAAATATTCAGATTTATTATCACGATTACAAAATTTAGCAACAGTTATAATTGTTACAGGACTTATCACATGTATATCAGTGACTGAAAAATAAACTGTGACAGGTTACACTGTGAGAAAATCCTGGTTTTGGTGTAGTGGTACGAGTACAATTGTAATAATTGGCTTGAGATTTCTATCTCCGATAAGAAAGATATAAAAGTAATCACAAACATCTTCGTTTTATCCTTTGTGATTCCACAATATCTTTTTTCGCTACGTCGATTAAGACTATTTAAAACTGAGCTGTTCTTCGGGAATATAAGTCTATTTTTATTGATTGGTTCCTATTCACCTTGATTTATCAAAAAACAAAACAAAACTCTTAGGTTTATTCGGGGGAGACGAATTTATCTATTTTGTAGACTTTTCTGTGTGAGACATATTTTTTATTAAAGTCTTCGACTTTGGGTCGTAACAACTCTTAGTTGTGGGTGAGATCAGCTAAGGGAATCAAGTGTGTAGTATCCTGCCGGGATCAGATGCGTAAGAGCATAACTGTACCTTGGATCAGTGTGATATTGATTTGGGTTCAACTACAGTTCAAACCGAAGTTAATTTGGAGTAGGCTAGAGTCTAAAGCGGCTTAGTACAGTGTATATTTAATCTGGACTAGGTCCCGGGGTTTTTCTGCATTTGTAGTTTCCTCGTTAACAAAATTCTGGTGTATTTGTTATTTCTTTTCCGCATTATATTTTTATATAATTGAAATAATACAGGTTGTGCGTTGTTCAATCAATTAGAATATCCGACCTTATTAGTTGTTGCTTTAAATTGATTGACACTTGGATATTGGTCTTTGGTACCATCCAAGTTATCTCTCTTTGATTAAGACTCGCAAATTGTATTTTCTTGAGTAAATCAAATTTAGAGATTGAGATAATAACTCCTTGAGTATTTTCTATTGATTGAGTCTAGTTGATTCTCTAGAAAACAACTCGGAGTTGTCCATATAGATTGCTAATCGAAATATTGGGTGAGGTTGTTAGACCCCCTCTTTTTTCAGTACTCAACACCATGGGTCAGACCTAACTGTTTTAATGGTAGCATTCAATTGGTTTCAACTTCTAGTTTATACATTTTTAAGGATTCTAAGGCATCATCCTTACCTCTAAGCAAATATATACCACAATAACCCGTACAGTCGTCTATAAAAGTAACAAACCATTTCTTAGCACCTCAAGTTTGAACCGATTTCATGTCAACTAGGTCTGAGTGAATTAATTCTAAGGTTTTAGAATTTTTATGAACATTTTTGTTAAAAGGTTTTCTAGCAAACTTTGATTCTACGTATATTTCATGTTTGTGTTCCTTTTCCAAACTAAATTTGAGTATGCATCCTACATTAGCTAGTTTATGCATTGACTTATAATTTACATTTCCAAGTCTATCATGCAAAACATCCAATCACACAAAAGAAAGCACACAAATCAACTATGTTTCATCATATTTTCCGTTAAGCTTATATGGACCCCAAGTCAATTAACCGTTGCCTTAAAAAAAACACCACTCCCCTTAGTTACAACAAGTTTTCGATATTCAATTAAAATCTTAAATGTTTCATTATTTACAACAGAACAAGATACAAGATTCTGGCATATGCCCAGAACATGAAAACTTCATTCAACATGAGAATATTACAGATATGATCTGCTGCATGACCTTTCCTTTTTATGCAACCTCTGTCGCAACTTTTTTTACTCATATAGAGTTTCTCGACATCCTCTATCCTCTAATAGAAGGTGAACATGTCTATGTTTCAATAAACATGATTGGTGGCTCCAGAGTCCACCCAGCAATATCTCACATTGGTTATTAAAATAACATCCGACATCATACCACTGAACTCGTTCTAGTTTGTTTCAACTAGCATTAATTTTCAACTTATTAATGTTTTACGTTGTCTATAGTTACTGCCAAATGGCCATGAATTTTACATGCATAACAAACACCCTTAACTAAAGTAATGCTAGATTTAGGTCCGTGAAACATACCTTTCTTACGAGAGCTATGCATAGTGTTTCATTTGATGTTCTCACCTTTTCCATCTTTGGAAGATTTATTTTCAGCCGCATGCACCTATTAGCCATGTCCCTTGTAGATGGCACCTTTATTCGCAAATCACAATTCCGAATCAGAAAATAAAATATGAATTTTGAAGATAACATCTAGATTTACAAACTTCGTTTGAACCACCATTTCAAAAAAAAAATTCATTGTTACCCCATAAAAACTAATTTTGTCAACAACAAATTTCTGCTCGTCAGAATGTTTTAGGAACGTTTCTCTGTTTTGTAAAATATCGAAAAAATAATTTTACAACTCCAAAAATTCTGAAATTTTACGTGGGAATTATCCTGATGTCTACTGCATTATTTCAAAATGGTCTATTAAAATTCCTTCTAGGTTAAGATATAAACTCGAAACTCTACAGCTCACCAATTTTATTTTTTATTTTTGGTTTTTCACTCCACAATTAACATTTTCGATTATTTCAAATATTAATGTCTTAAAATTGTTGGGTGCAATCCAAATACAAGGAGAAATCAAATAAGAAAAAGTTATTGATACTTAGCTCCTTTATAATGGAAGTGTACGATTTGACGAAACGGACAAGCTCCCAGAAAATTTTCGCAGGCCTTTCAACATCGTTCTTACCCATTGTTACAGACAGAAATGACTATCGTGTTAAGATTATTGCAACTATAACAGTAAATCACTAAAAGAAGATGTTAGAAATAAATTTCTGAAAAGGTAAATAAACACCCAATGGACAGGAAGCAGAGGACATGGTCACGTGTTCAACACGCTGTTCTTAACACGATAGTTGACCGGTACACCCTAAGAATGAGTGATGCCTATACCCTGTGGTCAAGTCGTATCCAGGATAAAACTCCCTGTTGCAAGCATTGTTAGCACTACAGTACTTGCCCATTCTTACGAACTCAACAACAATGGCACATAAGAAATGAAAATACCACACAGAGGGAGAGAGACGAAAAGAAGCCAGGAAATGAAAATACCACACAGATGGTACCTTCTTCTAGACACATTTTTCGAATGAATAATTCGAGTTCTTTTTATAGGAAAAAGGGAGAGAGATGCAATAATGATAATTGATTCTCAAATCAATTCCTAGCATGAAGCTAGGAATTAAAAATAAAAACGAAAATAAAACAGCCAATTCAATTTAGTCTTTAAATCAAATAAAGCTTTAGAACAGAAAAATATTTAAATCCATTAAATCCATCATTACTGCATAAGAGTTTTTGGTAAGTAAAATATATTAACCTAATCATACGACCCTCGCATTAGACTAAGTCTTATGGGGTGCTAGTCTAGCACCTAGATTAGCAGTCAGGAATACCTCCTAAGTCTTATGGTAGTGCTAATCTAACATACTAGGCGCGGAATCAAACAACGCTCAACGCTGAACCATACAACGCACGGCGCCGAACCAAACAAATTAAATAGTCAACTGATCAGTAAGTGATGCATCAACTGATCCAAGCACTTTTTCGAAAATTAAATAGTAAGTGATGCATTACCTAAATTAAATAGTCAACTGATCCAAGCACTTTTTCGAAAATTATTCCAATGCATCAACTGATCACTTACTGAAATAGAATTAAATAGAGTACAAATTAAATAGTCTATAAAGTAAGAAAGAGGGTCTAGTGCTTTATTTATCGTGAAAATGTGAAGTGCGTTTCCATTCCGCGTAGATGCTTGGAATATTCTTTCGAGCGCTGTTTCGTTCCGCGAAAGTTACGTTTCCTAGCGCTGAATCATTCTGCGTTTCAATATAGCATGCTAGTTCACATGCTAGCAACTGGTAGGAAAGAGAACTAGTGTTAAATTTTTTGCTACACTTTTTTTTTGAATTGTAACACTTATGTGCTAATGTAGCACCTCCAATCTAGCCCATAAGACTTAGTCTTAAGACGAAATTTAATTTGAGTTTTAATTCATTTAGGAAATAATTCAAAAGTATTTTTTTCAAAAAGATATATCTTGGTTGACCAACATGGCCGAGAGCCCTATGCCCAATACTTAGTGAAAACAAATATATTTTTTCTCACATGTTCCACCCACATTGTTTTACTAACTATCCATAATGGATTAGTTAAATAGTGAAACTCCTCTTTAGTTATACCCTATGTGGGACTAAAGGTCATATTTCATTCACTCATAATAAAATTAAGGATAGTCGTGGGGCGGGTATGCCAATCCCAATCACTATCCCATTCGTAAAAAATACTCATATCCGTCCCGTTAACCAGATGAATTGGGGAGGGGCGGATATGGGAAATACCCGTATGGGGCGGGTTTCCCATGGGTTACCCGTAACACTGAGGTAATACATAAATTTGCTTACAATCACAACTTATATTTGATTCAAACAAAAATAATAACGTAAGAAAAATGCATTCTAAAATCTTAAATTCAATAATTTACCTTAAAGTGAACGAATTAATGGCTTATTAGTTTTTCTACTTTTTCTTTTTATCTTCGTCCACGTTAACTATTTCATTATCTGCTTCATTTTATCTATTTTCATATTTAGAGATTGCATCTGATCACAACGAAAGAGCTAAAATGATGAATGTACAAGAACGATCAAGAATATAATAAATGAAAGAAAGCTCGACTAAGTGGTGGAAGTATAAAAAATTGATACAAATTCTTGCATAAAAATCTAAAACCCTATAATATGAACGGTATGGGGCGGGAACCTTGAATCCCGTCTCCGCCCCATCCCTATAGCTTAGGTTTCGGGTATTACCCATACCCAACCCCATCCCCATTTGTACGGGTAAAAATTTGCAACTGCTTCAAAAATTCGCAACTGCTTGAAACAGTTGCGTCCACCTAATTTCACAACAGTTTTAAACAGTTGCGACTTTTAGACGTTGCAACATTTCCAAACTGTTGCGACCAAAAATTTGCAACGGAAATGTAGCCGTTGCGAAAAATTGCAACACCAATTTTCGTAACCGAGCAGAACTGTTGCGACCCCACTTTGGAACTGCTAGTTACTGTTGATATTCACTAAATTTGGTGTAGTGGTACTTCCATTACCCACTTTCAGTTTTTCACAGAGATTGGAAGAGTTTAAAAGAGAATATACACCTTTCCGAATTCCACAGTTTTTTGGTGTCTTAGGTTTCTTCGTCTTCGTTTGTTGAATTATGTTTTGAGACAATCACAGTTCGCCACATTGCAGTTTTCTCTTTGTTGAAATGCCACCACCATTTGGAAACTAAGGATCTGTTCATGCTCTTTAAAGATTTCAGACCAAGCCCCCCATTTTTTAGAGGAGTACGACAGATTTTCAAATTCACATAATTTTCAAATTCACATAATGAATCCATTTTTTTGATTCCAAGGAGTCACATAAGAAGTCACGAATAACCTTTTCAATTGCTTTTATGACCTTTGGAAAGCAATAAGAGAGAGAGCATATAAATAGGAATACTTGATAAAACACTCTTTGCTAGAGTTAACTTACCATCTTTAGTAAGAGAAGATCTCTTCTACGAACAAAGTCTCCTTTTGCATCTCTTAATTATTTCTTCCCATTTTTGTGAATTGGTTGCTTTGTCCCCAAGAGGAAAACCCAGGTCAGAAGGCAGAAAATCAGTTTTACAACCTATCATTGTCGACATTGCTTCCAGGTTGGTTGCATTTTCCATCCCAAAGAGACTACACTTAGAAAAATTGATCCGAAGATCCGACACCATTTCAAAACCAAAAAGATAGTATGTTAGGAAGTTTATTTGCTCAATCGAGTCTTCTAAGAAAACTAAAGTGCCGTTAGTGAATTGAAGATGACTCACTTTCTTCCCATTGACACTCATATTAAAAACCCCTTGGTGACCTGATTCATGCCCATCTTGGAAAAGGAGGTTCAACGCTTCAAAAACTATTAGAAAGAGGAAGGGCCAGAGCGGATCACCTTGTGTTAAACCTTTTCCAGTATTAAATTTGGTGTGAGACGAGCCATTTATTAGAACAGAGGTGGGTGTATTGGTGATGCATCCTTAAACCCATTTTCTCCATAGTTCTCCAAACCCCATCATGATTAGGACTTCATCCACAAATTCCCATAAGACATGGTCTAACGCCTTTTCTAAGTCAATTTTACAAATAACTACAGGAGTTCCGCTTTTTATTATGGAATCAATGCATTCATTATCTAATAATGCACTATCTAGGATTTTCCTCCCCTTAAGAAAAGCTGATTGTTGTTGAGAAATTAAGGCGGGCATCACACGTTTCAATCTCTCAGCCAAATTTTTTGAAATCATCTTCACTACAACAAAACATGGTTTTTTCAATGAAAAATATCGTCACAAATATTTGATTTTGCGTCACAAATATATTTTTGTGGCGTTTTTTTGTCGGTCAATGCGTTATAAAAAGAGGTGTTGCAAATAATCCGACCGACGCTAAAAGCGTCACTTATGCCGAGAGTTTATTTCAGCACATTTTTGTGTCAGAAACATGTTTTCTGCGTCACAAATAGCTTGTGCGTCACAAATAATGTTTTTTTCAATTATGCCGAAAAACCTTTATGTGATGTTTGTTTATGTAACAAAAAGTTTTTATTTATAACGATTTAAGATGTCGCAAACAATACTTATTTTCAACGTATGAGCGCATTATAAAATTGGTGCATATGCAACGGATGCGCCCGTCGTTAATATATGTTATATATAACGGTTTAAGATGTCACAAACAATCTTATTTTCGACGTATCAATGCGTTATAAATTGGTGCATATGCAACGGATAAAGCCGTCGTTAATATATGTTTTTATAATGGTTCAAAATGTCACAAATAGTCCTTATTTTCAACATATTAATGCGTTAAAAAATTAGCGCATACGCAACAGATAAACCTGTCGTTAGTATATGTTATTTTCAACACGTAATAATATCGTGAATAATAATTATTTGCTACGTATTATTATGTCATAAAATATTGCATTTACCACGCGTAATTGTGTAGCTATAAACATAATATTTACCACGCGTATTGTGTAGCTATAAACATAATCTGTGCGACACTTTTGATCGTGGAGTATATATCATGTAAGGGTCTCATTTGCGACGCAACATGCTGTCATGTAAGGGTCTCATTTTGCTAGGGGAAGGAATTATCCGCCATATTACAAATTCTTGAGCCAGTTCCATATTTTGGTTAAAAATTGTAATTAACCAATAATTTTTTTCTTGAAAAGAAGCAAATCATTACTAGAAAAGATCTACATTGTTCATTAAATGACACCACTAATTAAGAAACTTAAAATTCTAAACAACTGAAGAAAAAAAACGATACAACTACAAGTTTCAAAAGTGAAACATAAAGATAAAAAAAGAATTTCAAAAGTGAAACACAAAGCTAAAAAAGAGACAGATATGCACACATCTCAACTGGTAGTCTGGTCCCTTAACAATCATCTCAAGAGGTGCTTGGATGGTTCTCAGGAGTGCTTTGACGGTTCTCAGGAATACTTTGACGATTTCCCCGCATTTCAAGCAACATTCTTCTTATATCCGTTGTGTCAGTTACCAACCCCTGTATTGTGCAATTTTGCTCATCAACTCTTTCTTCAAGTTCCTTATTTCTCTTCTCTGCTTCATCTGCCCTCCTAAGAGCTTCGCCCAACTCCGCATTATATTCAAGGCTAGATGAGCTAGGTTTTTCATACCCATGACCAAGACCCTTGACATAACCAGATCTTACACCTAGCACTTCCTCACATATTTGAGCATCGGTCAAGGGTGTTGAACCTTCAGGTGTTGGCGCATCTCGGAGTTCAAGCATTTTACCCTACACAATAATTAACAATAAATAGCGGAACATATGCTAAAACTAAATAATAAATCTCACAACAAACTTAAAAGAAAATCACAACGAAAATCTTTGTATTACATAGTTTTCCTCAGCCGTATGACAAGTCCAAATATCATTTTTGCAGTGGGTTAACTTGTAGAATTCAATTTGTTCAACAGCTTCACCTGTTTCTGGATCACACTGAAGGTTTCCCCACAAAAAAAATTTAGATACAATATTAACCATAAACTTATAAAAGAATAACAGAGACAACACAATTACCATTTCCTCTCTATAGCGGGCAAAAGGTTTTGACCCCGTACAATGAATGGTTGTATTCGCTTCTCGACTTTTTTTTACCTCGACTGCTACTTGTCTGCATTCAAATCCAAAGAAGACAGTTCAATGCAGAAGAATACTACATAGATATCATAAATACGACTAGTACTGAAGTCTGAACACCACCAATATGACTACCACAAATAAATCTTATAAATGCAACAAGGATCGAACACCAATATTACCTAAACTCATCGACTCAAACCAAGTGCAAATTTTCTCCCAATCCTCCCGCTAACTTTGATGATGCGGGTTTTCCCATTCTGTTCCATCTTGTTTGTACTGCAGGTAGTGTTTGTGAAGTGTACATCTAAACTGTCTCTGTACTCATTTGATAGCATTGTGTTGACCGCCTTCTAAATGCGTACTACATGTAGATCAATAGTGAATTTTTCCTAAGTTCACAATCACCAAACAAATTTCTGTTAGCACCAGCAACAAAGAAACTACGCAAAGAGAGTTCTAATTAATAAATCCATAGCCCGTGCAAGAAGAACATAACAGTAGGGACATTAGAAGAACAGAGTAGTAGGGACACTAAAATGATTCAAAAAAAATATATGATTACCAATATGAGATCATAAAATTTCTTCAGATCTGATTTTCCAATTGACTTCCATTTGGGGCGAGTCGACCACGGTGCAAACTTTCTGAAGATGATTCCTATTTCAGTTTGGAACTCAGTGGCCCAATCCCCAGTTGGAATCCTTTGACCTGGTTTGATCGTTATTGTAGGCTTTTCGTTCTTTTTCCTTAGGTGATCATTAAGCTTTGCATTAAGAGCATCTCCTCTTCCTCCTTTGTTAATCTTTGACAGATCTATTTTTCAAGAGTTATGGGAGTTAGATAATACTGTGTTTGGCCAAAATGAACATAATAATTCCAAGAAAATAATCTGTAGGTATGTGATTAACACAATTACCAGTGCGTGACAACTGAGAGGCTGCGTGTGATGCGCGAGGGGGTCTAACTCCACCTGGTGCCATTATCCCTTGATTAAAATTGGTAGTACTCCTGATAATGACATACAAAAAGTATATGATCAACAAACTGAAAGGAATATAAATCAAAAGCATCAAGGTTAACAAGAAAGAACAGTAGACACTCAAAAACAAAATTAATAAAAGAACAAAAAATAACAAAAAGGAAACCAGAGGTCAAAAATCAAAAATTGAAGAAATAAGTTTAAAGAAAAACTTTGATAAATCACCCACAAGATGTTTTTTCTCAAGTTTTCAGCACAAACAAGAAGTAATCAATAATCTCTCCCAAATACCAGTTCTGAGTCCCAAATCAAAAACCCAAAACAGATCTCTGTTTTAGTAGGAGAGATTGGGGTTACAGATAGTCAGTATGGGAGATTAGGGATACTGATTTGTACTCATAATAATTAAGATGAAGAGAAATAATTGAAGATTAAAATCAAAGGTTAAGATGGTTACCTCTTTCAAGTTCAGATTTATGGTTTTCTACTTGAGTTTTTTTTTTGTTATACATGAAAAGAGGTTTTGTTTTAGTATAAAAGGGGAACGTGGCAATGTATTTTTGATTTGGTTTGGAAGGGCAAATACATTAAATAGGTAGAGAATATGTGCAGATTTTATTTATTTTTCTCTTTTAACTTGGTGTGCGCGGGGTGAACGTAGCAATGTTTTTTATTTGGTGTGTGCCGGGCTACGCCCTGCCCATGACGATGCATAACGTAGTAGTTACTCGATTTCTGAATTGATTTCGGATTTCCATAAAATTCCATACACGGTAAGTAAGGTTTTCCTTTTAAGTTTGTGATTTTTAAACCAATTATATGTTGCCAAGTGTCATCAACAAAATATTGAATTTGGTTTCCTTTTTTTAATCTTTTCATATTCTTTTTAAACCAATCATACGTTGCCAAATGTCCTCACCAAAATGGTCGTTTCACAAAAAAAGGCATATTTCGACCAATAGGAAGCGAGGGTTTACTCACCGTACAACTCTCGGAATCTTTGAACCTGGGATGTTCAAATCTGATAAATTTCATCTTCAGTTCACATGAATAAGAAACTCAGGTCCAACTCTAGTAATCTTTGAACCCGGGATGTTTAAATCTGATAAATTTCATCTTCATTTCACATGAATCAGAAACTCAGGTCCAACTCTCGGAATCTTTGAACCCGGGATGTTTAAATCTGATAAATTTCATCTCCAGTTCACCTGAATGAGAAACTCAGGTCCAACTCTCGGAATCTTTGAACCCGGGATGTTTAAATCTGATAAATTTCATCTCCAGTTCACCTGAATGAGAAACTCAGGTTCAACTCTCGGAATCTTTGAACCTATGATGTTCAAATCTGATAACTTTCATCTTCAGTTCACCCGAATGAGAAACTCAGGTCCAACACTAGTAATATTTGAACCCGAGATGTTCAAATCTGATAAATTTCATCTTCAGTTCACCTGAATGAGAAACTCAGGTTCAACTCTAGTAATCTTTGAACCTGAGCTGTTCAAATCTGATAAATTTCATCTTCAGTTCACCCGAATGAGAAACTCAGGTCCAACTCTAGTAATCTTTGAACCTGAGATGTTCAAATCTGATAAATTTCATCTTCAGTTCACCCGAATGAGAAACTCAGGTCTAACTCTAGAAGTCTTTGAACCCGGGATGTTCAAATCTGATAAGTTTCATATTTAGTTCACCCGAATGAGAAAATCAAGTCCAACTCTAGTAATATTTGAACCCGGGATGTTCAAATATGATAAGTTTCATATTTATTTCACCCGAATGAGAAACTCAGGTCCAACTCTAGTAATCTTTGAATCCAAGATGCTCAAATATGATAATTTTCATATTTAGTTCACCCGAATGAGAAACTCAGGTCCAGCTCTAGTAATCTTTGAACCTGGGATGTTCAAATCTGATAAGTTTCGTCTTTAGTTCACCAGGATGTGAGAAACTCAGGTCCAACTCTAGTAATCTTTGAACCTGGGATGTTCAAATATGATAAATTTCATCTTCAGTTCACCCGAATGAGAAACTCAGGTCCAACTCTAGTAATATTTGAACCTGAGCTGTTCAAATCTGATAAATTTCATCTTCAGTTCACCCGAATGAGAAACTCAGGTCTAACTCTAGCAGTCTTTGAACCCGGGATGTTCAAATCTGATAAGTTTCATCTTCAGTTAACCCGAATGAGAAACTCAAGTCCAACTCTAGCAGTCTTTGAACCCGGGATGTTCAAATCTGATAAGTTTCATATTCAGTTCACCCGAATGAGAAACTCAAGTCCAACTCTAGTAATCTTTGAACCCGGGATGTTCAAATCTGATAAGTTTCATATTTAGTTCTCCCGAATGAGAAACTCAGGTCCAACTCTAGTAATCTTTGAATCCGGGATGTTCAAATATGATAAGTTTCATATTTAGTTCACCCGAATGAGAAAATCAGGTCCAACTCTAGTAATCTTTGAACCTGGGATGTTCAAATCTGATAAATTTCGTCTTCAGTTCACCAGGATGTGAGAAACTCAGGTCCAACTCTAGTAATCTTTGAACCTAGGATGTTCAAATCTGATAAATTTCATCTTCAATTCACCCGAATGAGAAACTCAGGGTCCAACTCTAGTAATTTTGAACCTGCAATGTTAAAATATGATAAATTTCATCTCCAATTCACCTAATATTTCCCTAGTGTTCAACCATATGACCAATTTAGGCGACCTACTCTATTGTTAATTCACCAAGTCGGTCCATAAGAGATACACAAGGTTCCATTGGCCTTGTGTGATCGTGCCATGTCCCCTAATTATTATTTTTTGGTTGATCCCTAGTTAGCAATTTGAGAAGTGTAATTTGAGAATTTCTAGATAGTCGATACTCATTTTTATCTCGATTATACTGTGTATATATAAATGAAACGGGTAATTTTTGAATTGTTGGTGATAATGAAGAAAATGAGATACGTGTTACCCAAGATATAATCTGAAAATAAGATGATGACCACCAAGTACCTAGATGTAACGCCAATTTTTTTATTATATATTATTAACTGCCAATTTTTTCATTATATATTATTAACTGCCAATTTTTTCATGGAATGTCTTGACTTGTAAGACTATCTCCTAAATTCTTATTAAACATTGGGTGCCATTATGTTATTTGGTTCTTGTGGTTTTGTACCCAACTTTCTATTTGTACACTTTATCACTAGAATTAACGTTTTATATCACTCTGTAGGTGAATCGTTTACGAGAAGAGAATTCTCCTAACATTTCAGATGAAATATATTCACTTGCAGTTGGCCCTCATCCATGCGTAGTGCGATATAGCGGGTGTATCACTAATGCAATACGATTTCATACAAGGGACCGGGAAGTAAACTTGCGAACACAGAATAGTGGTGTTGTAGTGAAGGGGGAGCACCAGTCTAATGTTGCTGATTTTTATGGTGTGTTAACAGATGTCTTAGAGCTAAGTTACCTGTATGGAAATAAAGTTTTTCTTTTCATATGTGATTAGTGGGACACCGACAAGAGACTAAAAAATATTGTGACTGATAGCCACTTCACTAGTCTTAACTTCTCTCAGACATGGTACAAAGAGGATCCTTTTGTGCTTGCAGACCAAGTGCAACAAGTTTTCTACCTTAAAGACCTTAAATTGCGAGGAAAATGGCATGTTGTTCAGCGTGTAATGCCTCGGAATGTCTATGATGTCTTAGAGAAAGAGGTTGGTCCAGAACCAAACAATGACGAGGCATATCATCAAGATGAACACTTCACAATAGAAAACATCGTCCAAGATAATTATGGAAATGCATCAAGTCTCAATGAGGAAGTTACTAATTCAAGTTGGAATAGAAATGATGTCGCCAAGAAGAAGTTGATATAGATACTGTTATTGCTGATCTTGAAGGTTCCGAGGACTATATTGAAGAAGAAGAACTTGAAGGAGAAGGTGGTCTTTTGAGTGAATATGATAGTGAAGATGAAGGTATTATATCAGGTGGTGATAGTGATATTGATTAAAGAGTATTGTTTATCGACCACATTTTTTTAATTTTTTGTAGATCTCTTTTGTGCTTTATTTTTGCAAAAGATTTTGGTTGCTAATTGTTTGGATACGTTGACATGTCATTTTAATGAAAGTTGTCATTTTGAATGCTAGAAACAAACAAAAAATTAGAGTATGGGAAGGAGATGTACCACGAAGCTAATTTTACATTAGAAAAATATTGTCCACTCTAGCAAACATAGAAAAATTGTGCAACATTAATAAGCATTGTAGTGGAAACAAAATTTGAAAGAAAAACTCAAATCATTTAAATTCTACGGGATACAAAATAAAAAAAAAGATAAAAATTCTACAGGATACAAAATAAATAAAAAAGATAAAAAAAAAACTCAAATCGTATAAATTTTAATCGGCAAAGACGCAAAATAAAAAAAAAGATAAAAATTCTACGGGAGACAAAAAAAAAAAAAAAAAACTCAAATCGTATAAATTTTAATCGGCAAAACTTGTAGACGAAAAACTAAAAAAAAAATAAAAAAATTTAAATGATAAAAATTCTACTACAAAAAAAAAAAAAAAAAAAACTCAAATCGTATAAATTTTAATCGGCAAAGACGTTGAACTTGTAGTTGTAACATGAAAAACTACAAAAAAAATATTTACGATAAAAAACATTTAATAAAAAAAAAAACTCAAATTATATAAATTTTAATCGGTAAAGACATTCAACTTGTAGTTGTAACATGAAAAAATACAAATTGTATTTTTTAAGATAAATTTTTTTTATTATGCATTATATATGTCAAGGATGACCATTCTATTTACAACATTTTATATTGTCGATAATGTAAAAAGGTATTTGTAATAGATGCATGCGTCGCAAAAAATTTATTATCGTAACATCAAGTATTGAGTGGCAAATAAAGGGTTTTACCAACATAGTAAAACGTTGGTAAAACATGAGCTTATTTGCAACAGATGAGAGTGCAGGTAAAATTATATTATTCTCAACGACTACACAATGTCGTTAATAATTGGATGTTTGTGACATATTTGAGTGTTAAAAATATACATGATCATTCGTAACATTTCTAAAATGTCGATTATAAAAAATAATTATAATTTTAAATTAAGAATTAAAAAATAATATTTTCCCACACTTAAAAACGTGGAGAAAAATCATATTTATTTTATTTTAAAAATAAATATTTGCGACACAGTGGTAGGTGCAGCAAATAACCTATTCTGACACTTCTGGGGATTTAGCTAACACAATATTTTTGTGACACTAAAACCGTCAAAAATAACTAATATTTATGACGTTTTCTATAATGTTGCAAACATAATGTCACAAATACGTCTGTTTGTTGTAGTGCTTGTAAATGCTGTTAAGTAGACCAAATTGGTCTGAAGTCTTTAATTTCTTCAACCACATGCTTCTTCAGTATCAATGAGAGAAAATAGTTCTTCAATCTCCAATTTATTGTATCCCATTTGTTAAAATCCCTAACGACTTTCATAATTTCAGTTCCCGTGAAGTGCCAGCATTTCCTGATAATCGTCATTTGGAAGCCGTCGGGGCTAGGCGTCTTGTTTTGGCTCAAACCTTTTAAAGCTCCTAAACATTCCAATTCAGAGATGGGTTCTTCTATATTCACAGCCATTTCCGCATTTAATCTTTTGAACTTCATATTGGCAATAGAAGGTCTCTGATTCGAATTCTTTTTGAATAAATTGGAGAAGTAATCGGTAATTGAGAATTTAATTAGCTATTTGTTCTCTGTGGAATGACCATTGATCTTGGGAAAAATATTTGATGGGGGGCATGGGGGACAAATCATGTCTTGACATGTGTCTTTGCTATAAATTGATTCTATCAAATTTTGTTTCCAAACATATAAAAGAAGTGTATTTTTAGTGAAAATAATAGTTATCTTAATTGGTGATATTTTATCCTTGATATTTTTGGTAACAAAATTTGTTAAAACAATTAATTGGAAAAACACATGTCAAGACATAATTTGTCCCTGATACCCCTATCAAAAATTTACTCAAATACAAGTGACTTTTTTTTTATTGCTAGCAACTAACTTTATTTGGAATACCATTTTTTATTGCTAGCAACTCACTCTATTTGGAATACCATTTGGTACCATTATTTAAAAGTTCTTACTAGCTCAATATATTTCTTGGTTAACCCAACTTGTCTCAATATATTGAAAACAACTGACAAGTTAATAAGATGGGGATATATACAGAGTTAACAACTCATTGTGTTGTTCCAGCTCTGAATCCACTTCTTATATGCTGTTGCATGCCCACTGTGCGTACAATCAAGCTTGCTGCATGTTTGTATTTAATAATGAAGTTGTGGTCGATCTTTTTAGAAATTGGGGTCATATTCATACTACAGCAATGAGAAAATTAAAGATTTGTAGTAACCTTTTGTTCATCCAAAGAAAACTTACGAGATCTCTCCTTCCGTTAAAGCTGATCAACTACTTGCTTGGTTCAAAGGTGACACTGACACGCCTAATTCTGGATTTGATGCTTCTGCCGGCCGGGAATTCTGAATTGGCTTCTGCCAAATGAATTTATCTCTCTCACAAACCCA
The DNA here is from genome assembly GCA_023529315.1 of Papaver bracteatum. NCBI lineage: Eukaryota > Viridiplantae > Streptophyta > Magnoliopsida > Ranunculales > Papaveraceae > Papaver > Papaver bracteatum. The sequence continues at coordinate 224,657 of JAJJWX010000478.1, read as the reverse complement.
AGCCAGATGTAGTTGCAATAAAATCTTACAACCACATCCCAAGGTATTTTAAGACAAATCAAGTAATCATAATGGAAATTTCTTTATTGAATATATCAAGATTAATACTATTTAATAAGGATGACAAGGGTTTATTTAATCTCCAAGATAACTTTCTCTCTCCTAATTCCTTGTCTAGCACTCAACTAAAAGATCCATCTACTTGAGAAGGCTTCATCTCTTTATACAGGATCCTCCATAGTGGATGACAGCTAAGAGATCCACTATTTTCGGAATCACTGTGCGTTACATTCGCTCATGTACATTCACTCACTCTAGCAGATTATGCTTCGCATAGAACATCACACTCTACTCGTAACTCTGCTGAGGTCATCCGATACGTCATCTTGAATTTGCGGTGTGCGATAGTCTTCGCACATGAGGACATCCATACTTCGCATATAATTTCCTTTGTGCGATATTTTATAACTACATTTTGCATCTTCTCATTTCGCTTATCCTATAGAGTGAGCGATATGAGAAACCTTCAACTTTTAATATCGCACAAATTTATCTTTCGAAAAAAGAATTTTATAAAACATTATCCTATAATATCGTACATGTGTATCTTTTCATATTCTAACTTGCCGACACTTTCCCGGAATTTCTGTTCTCCTTTATTACACGTATATTCTTAACCACTTATTTCTTGACACGTCTTTTTAACCGCTTACTCTTATCCATCCATTCTTATCTCCTTTCTGCTTCGAAAAATGGGTCTATCTCCTTTCTGCTTTTACCTTCTCTGCTACTCATCTTAATTTTCACAAGCAACCAATTTCATCTTACTTATCTTCATTCCCGTTCTTTAATGGCTCCCATCAGCAAAAAGATGGAGACAGAGTTTAGCAGGTTAAGGAATGAACTTCAGCTTATAGGTTGCTCGATATCTCTACCTTCATCATATTCCTACTCATCTGAACAATGGAACGATCACAGAGTCATATTTTCACTAGGCTAACTTCAAATTCTTCCAATTCCTTTGTTTTATAAAATTCTTGTTGATGATAGGTTCACACAGGTAATTTTCTAATTAAGTGGTGATACGATCAGAATAACATTAGAATATTCTCGCCGTGCAGCTGGATTGAAGACCTCCTACTCTTATGATGTGCGAAATGCATTGTACCGTTATAAAGTCATTGATTCGGATGATTATACCCTTGATAATTTTTTCAAAAATTATTATGTTGCAATTATGAAGAGTACTCGGATAAAGTGGGTTGTTTGCTTAAGAAGAAAAGACGATATTGCTGAAGATTAAAGATTATGCGAGATGTTGATTGGAACGATAAGTCCAATAATAGGGCTCACAGATCTAATCACTCGAGTTGGCTTAACTTCCCTATTATTTTGGAAGGTCCTTTCATTTCTGGAGATGGTTCTGATGTTCTTCTTACTGAGGAAATTTCCTCTTATCAACCTTGGAAGTTCATATTGTCTGAAGCTGAGGTGAAAAAGGCGGTATGAAAATTTCGCATACGTATATTTCTAAATTTCGCATGAGTCTTTTCCAGGAACCATACATTTCTTATTTTAAACATATATACCTTCAGGTTTCTAAGAAGAATAATGTTGTACACAATGCGTCACCTTCGCAGAATAAGAAAATAAGAAACATTCTTTTAGTTTTAACAATATTGTTGCCTCTGTTTCTTATCTGTTTTATTCGCGTAGGTGAAGTCTTTGGGAGCCAAGGATTCGATTAAGGGTAAGAGGCTTACATCCAAAATTTCCACTAGGAAAGTTTCCGTGATGGATGAACTTTCAAAAAAGCGTAAAAGATATGATTCTTCTTCAAGTTCAGAGTCTAATGAAGAGGGCATCTCTGCTTCTGTGAGTGCTTTTAAAAAGGTTTCCCATATTTGTGATGCCCCTACTTTGGGTGATCCATCTCTTCGCAGAGCTTCTTCCTTGATAAGTGAAAACCTCCAATTCATTATCGGTTCTATGGTAATATTTTTACCTTTATTTTTTGTCTTCTCTTTAATTTTATTTTTCTTCTAACCATAATGTATTTTTTTTCATCTTCATAGGGTGCTTTCTTAGCTTATGTAACCTCCTCAGATTACCAAAGGAAAATCTCCAGATTCAATCGAGAAAACACCAATCTCAAGGATGAGATCTCTAAGCTTAGAAGTGAAAACTCGACCAATTATGAATTAGTTTCTAAAGCTCGAGAAAGAAACAATGAACTTATTGGTATGTATTCCCTTTCCCTCCTCATTCTTATATTTTATGCGATAATTCACACTTCTTATCTTGCTATATTCGCATACCTTTATAACCTTTCTGATGAAGTTGTGAATCTCCCTGCTGACGAAATCCTTTTAGAACATCTTAATTCCTCTTTAAATAATTTTCCTACTCAAGAATTGTAAAATCTGGGCTTGGAAGAATTAAGATCAAGATATACTGCTCTTAGAAAAAGTCATAGATCTGTGTTAGGTTCATTTAATAACTTTAAACAGCGCCTTCATGAAAGTCGAGAGACAATTCAGCTTTTAGAAGCGAAGAAGAATAAACGTATCTCTGAAAATGACGACATTGTTCTTAAGGGTGCGAAGGCACTAGAAAAATTCCAAGAATCCATTCTTGATGTTCAGAAAGAGCGTAATTTAACTCTGAGCGAAAAGAGTACTCTTGTCAAAGAAAGAAACTTGATTCGATCTCGACTTCTTATAGAGAGCTGGGCTGAATTTAGTTGGGATGCTAAAGTCTTGGATGATACAAGGAATGGTTTAGCTGTAAACGTGAGTCTTCAAGCTGAACATTCCATAGTGGTCAAAGACATATTATTTATAATTATGAAGGTCATATATTGCTCTTTAAGTACTCATCTCTTTTTTAGGAAAAACATTTTCTTTTATTTTAACTTGTTTGCTCGAACTTCGCAGAGAATGAGAAGGATTACCTTAAAGAAATCGAAGACTTTTATTTCCTACTCAACTAAACTCAATTTATATTTTATTAATTATGAACAATGGAACGATCACAGAGTCATAGTTTCACTAGGCCACCTTCAAATTCTTCCAATTCCTTTGTATAATGCAGAAATTCCTTTGTCTTATAAAATTCTTGCTGATGATAGGTTCACACATGGAATTTTCCAATTAAGTGGTGATACGATCATAATAGCATTAGAATATTCTCGCCGTGCAGCTGGATTGGAGACCTCCTACTCTTATGATGTGCAAAATGCATTTCACCGTTATAAAGTCATTGATTTTGATGAATATACCCTTGATAATTTCTTCAAAAATTATTATGTTGCGATTATGAAGAGTACTCAGACAAAGTGGGTTGTTCGCTTAAGAAGAAAAGACGGTATTGCTAAGATAAAAAGATTATGCGAGATGTTGATTGGAACGATAAGTCCAATAATAGGGCTCGCAGATCTAAGGACTCAAGTTGGCTTAGCTGCCCTTTTATTTTGGAAGGTCCTTTCATTTCTGGAGATCGTTCTGATGTTCTTCTTACTGAGGAAATTTCCTCTTATCAACCTTGGAAGTTCATATTATCTAAAGCTGAGGCGAAAAAGGTGGTATGAAAATTTCGCATGAGTTTTTTCCAGGAATAATACATTTCTTATTTCAAACATATATACCTTTAGGTTGCTAAGAAGAATAATGTTGTACACAATGCGTCACCTTCGCTGAATAAGAAAATAAGAAACATTCTTTCAGTTTTAACAATATTTTTTCCTCTGTTTTTTATCTGTTTTATTCGCGTAGATGAAGTCTTTGGGAGCCAAGGATTTCGAGTAAGGGTAATAGGCTTACATCCAAAATGTCCACTAAGAAATTTTCTGCGATGGATGAACTTTCAAAACAGCGTAAAAGATATGATTCTTCTTCAAGTTCAGAATCTAATGAAGAGGGCATCTCTGCTTCTGAGGATTCATCAATCGATTATAATCTAAAAGATTTATCCAATCTTTTTGCTGGAGACTTTATGACTGTTATTGGAAATGACAACTTAGAGAGTGCTTTTAAAAAGGTTTCCCATATCTATGATGCCCCTACTTTGGGTGATCCATCTCTTCGCGGAGCTTCTTCCTTGATAAGTCCAAACCTCCAATTCACTATCGGTTCTTTGGTAATATTTTCACCTTTATTATTTGTCTTATCTTTAATTTTATTTTTCTTCTAACCATAATGTATTTTTTTTCATCTTCATAGGGTGCTTTCTTAGCTTATGTAACCTCCTCAGATTACCAAAGGAAAATCTCCAGATTCAATCGAGAAAACACCAATCTCAAGGATGAGATCTCTAAGGTTTGAAGTGAAAAATCGACCAATTCTGAATTAGTTTGTAAAGCTCGAGAAAGAAACAATGAACTTATTGGTATGTATTCCCTTTCCCTCCTCATTCTTATATTTTATGCGATAATTCACACTTCTTATCTTGCTATATTCTCATGCCTTTATAACCTTTTTGATGAAGCTGTGAATCTCGCTGCTGACGAAATCCTTTTAGAACATCTTAATTCCTCTTTAAATAATTTTCCTACTCAAGAATTGTAAAATCTGGGCTTGGAAGAATTAAGATCAAAATATACTGCTCTTAGAAAAAGTCATAGATCTGTGTTAGGTTCATTTAATAACTTTAAACAGCGCCTTCATGAAAGTCGAAAGACAATTCAGCTTTTAGAAGCAAAGAAGAATAAACGTATCTCTGAAAAAGACGACATTGTTCTTAAGGGAGCATAGGCACTAGAAAAATTCCAAGAATCCATTCTTGATGTTCAGAAACAGCGTGATTTAGCTATGAGCGAAAAGAGTACTCTTATCAAAGAAAGAAACTTGATTCGATCTCGACTTCTTATAGAGAGCGGGGCTGAATTTAGTTGGGCTGCTAAAGTCTTGGATGATACAAGGAATGGTTTAACTGTAAACGTGAGTCTTCAAGATGAACATTCCACAGTGGTCAAAGACATATTATTTCTAATTATAAAGGTCATATATTGCTCTTTTAGTACTCATCTCTTTTTTAGGAAAAACATTTTCTTTTATTTTAACTTGTTTGCTCGAACTTCGCAGAGAACGAGAAGGATTACCTTAAAGAAATCGAAGACTCTTATTTCCTACTCATCTAAACTCAATTTATATTTGATTAATTCTGAACAATGGAAAGATCACAGAGTCATAGTTTCACTAGGCCAACTTCAAATTCTTCCAATTCCTTTGTATAATGCTGAAATTTCTTTGTTTTATAAAATTCTTGCTGATGATAGGTTCACACATGGAATTTTCCAATTAAGTGGTGATACGATCATAATAGCATTAGAATATTCTCGCCGTGCAGCTGGATTGGAGTCCTCCTACTCTTATGATGTGCGAAATGCATTGTACCATTATAAAGTCATTGATTTTGACGAATATACCCTTGATAATTTCTTCAAAAATTATTATGTTGCGATTATGAAGAGTACTCGGACAAAGTGGGTTGTTCGCTTAAGAAGAAAAGACAGTATTGCTGAAGATAAAAACATTATGATAGATGTTGATTGGAACGATAAGTCTAATAATAGGGATCGCAGATCTAATGACTCGAGTTGGCTTAACTGCCCTTTTATTTTGGAAGGTCCTTTCATTTCTGGAGATGGTTCTGATGTTCTTCTAACTGAGGAAATTTCCTCTTATCAACCTTGGAAGTTCATATTATCTGAAGCTGAGGCGAAAAAGGCGGTCTAAAAATTTCTCATACGTATATTTTTAAATTTCGCATGAGTCTTTTCCAGGAATAATACATTTCTTATTTCAAACATATATACCTTCAGGTTGCTAAGAAGAATAATGTTGTACACAATGCGTCACCTTCGCAGAATAAGAAAATAAGAAACATTCTTTCAGTTTTAAAAATATTGTTGCCTCTATTTCTTATATATTTTATTCGCGTAGGTGAAGTCTTTGGGAGCCAAGGATTCGAGTAAGGGTAAGAGGCTTACATCCAAAATGTCCACTAAGAAAGTTTCTACGATGGATGAACTTTCAAAACAATGTAAAAGATATGATTTTTCTTCAAGTTCAGAGTCTAATGAAGAGGACATCTCTGCTTCTGAGGATTCATCAATCGATTATAATCTAAAAGATTTATCCAATCTTTTTGCTGGAGACTTTATGACTATTATTGGAAATGACAAATTGGAGAGTGCTTTTAAAAAGGTTTCCCATATCTGTAATGCCCCTACTTTGGGTGATCCATCTCTTCGCGGAGCTTCTTCCTTGATAAGTCCAAACCTCCAATTCACTATCGGTTCTTTGGTAATATTTTCACCTTTATTATTTGTCTTCTCTTTAATTTTATTTTTCTTCTAACCATAATGTATTTTTTTTCATCTTCATAGGCTGCTTGCTTAGCTTATGTAACCTCCTCATATTACCAAAGGAAAATCTCCAGATTTAATCGAGAAAACACCAATCTCAAGGATGATATCTCTAAGGTTTGAAGTGAAATCTCGACCAATTCTGAATTAGTTTGTAAAGTTCGAGAAAGAAACAATGAACTTATTGGTATGTATTCCCTTTCCCTCCTCATTCTTATATTTTATGCGATAATTCGCACTTCTTATCTTGCTATATTCGCATGCCTTTATAACCTTTTTGATGAAGCTGTAAATCTCCCTGCTGACGAAATCCTTTTAGAACATCTTAATTCCTCTTTAAATAATTTTCCTACTCAAGAATTGTAAAATCTGGTCTTGGAAGAATTAAGATCAAGATATACTTCACTTAGAAAAAGTCATAGATCTGTGTTAGGTTAATTTAATAACTTTAAACAGCGCCTTCATGAAAGTCGAGAGACAATTCATCTTTTAGAAGAGAATAAGAATAAACGTATCTCTGAAAAAGACGACATTATTCTTAAGGGTGCGAAGGCACTAGAAAAATTCCAAGAATCCATTCTTGATGTTCTGAAAGAGCGTGAATTAGCTCTAAGCGAAAAGAGTACTCTTGTCAAAGAAAGAAACTTGATTCAATCACGACTTCTTATAGAGAGCGGGGCTGAATTTAGTTGGGCTGCTAAAGTCTTGGATGATACAAAGAATGGTTTAGATGTAAACGTGTGTCTTCAATCTGAACATTCCATAGTGGTCAAAGACATATTATTTCTAATTATTAAGGTCATATAATGCTCTTTTAGTACTCATCTCTTTTTTAGGAAAAACATTTTCTTTTATTTTAACTTGTTTGCTCGAACTTCGCAGAGAACGAGAAGGATTACCTTAAAGAAATCGAAGAATTTTATTTCCTACTCATCTAAACTCAATTTATATTTGATTAATTCTAAACAATGGAACGAACACAGAGTCATAGTTTCACTAGTCCAACTTCAAATTCTTCCAATTCCTTTGTATAATGCAGAAATTCCTTTGTTTTATAAAATTCTTGCTGATGATAGGTTCACACATGGAATTTTCCAATTAAGTGGTGATACGATCATAATAGCAATAGAATATTCTCGCCGTGCAACTTGATTGGAGACATCCTACTCTTATGATGTGCGAAATGCATTGTACCGTTATAAAGTCATTTATTTTGACGAATATACCCTTGATAATTTCTTCAAAAATTATTATGTTGCGATTATGAAGAGTACTCGGACATAGTGGGTTGTTCGCTTAAGAAGAAAAGACGGTATTGCTGAAGATTAAAAGATTATGCGAGATGTTGATTGGAACGATAAGTCCAATAATAGGGCTCGAAGATCTAATGACTCGAGTTGGCTTAACTTCCCTTTTATTTTGGAAGGTCCTTTCATTTATGGAGATGGTTCTGATGTTCTTCTTCCTGAGGAAATTTCCTCTTATCAACCTTGGAAGTTCATATTATCTGAAGCTGAGGCGAAAAAGGCGGTATGAAAATTTCGCATACGTATATTTTTAAATTTCGCATGAGTCTTTTCCAAGAACCATACATTTCTTATTTCAAACATATATACCTTCAGGTTGCTAAGAAGAATACTTTTGTACACAATGCATCACCTTCGCATAATAAGAAAATAAGAAACATTCTTTCAGTTTTAACAATATTGTTGCCTCTGTTTCTTATCTATTTTATTCGCGTAGGTGAAGTCTTTGGGAGCCAAGGATTTGAGTAAGGGTAAGAGGTTTACATCCAAAATGTCCACTAAGAAAGTTTCTGCGATGGATGAACTTTCAAAACAGCGTAAAAGATATGATTCTTCTTCAAGTTCAGAGTCTAATGAAGAGGGCATCTCTGCTTCTGAGGATTCATCAATCAATTATAATCTAAAAGATTTATCCAATCTTTTTGCTGGAGAATTTATGAATGTTATTGGCAATGACAACTTGGAGAGTGCTTTTAAAAAGGTTTCCCATATCTGTGATGCCCCTACTTTGGGTGATACATCTCTTCGCGGAGCTTCTTCCTTGATAAGTCCAAACCTCCAATTCACTATCGGTTCTTTGGTAATATTTTCACCTTTATTATTTGTCTTCTCTTTAATTTTATTTTTCTTCTAACCATAATGTTTTTTTTTCATCTTTATAGGGTGCTTGCTTAGCTTATGTAACCTCCTCAGATTACCAAAGGAAAATCTCCAGATTCAATCGAGAAAACACCAATCTCAAGGATGAGATCTCTAAGGTTTGAAGTGAAAACTCAACAAATTCTGAATTAGTTTGTAAAGCTCGAGAAAGAAACAATGAACTTATTGGTATGTATTCCCTTCCCCTCCTCATTCTTATATTTTATGCGATAATTCGCACTTCTTATCTTGCTATATTCGCATGCCTTTATAACCTTTTTGATGAAGTCAGAATCTCCTATTGACGACGAAATCCTTTTAGAATATCTTAATTCCTCTTTAAATAATTTTCCTACTCAAGAATTGTAAAATCTGGGCTTGGAAGAATTAAGATCAAGATATACTGCTCTTAGAAAAAGTCATAGATCTGTCTTAGGTTCATTTAATAACTTTAAACAGCGCCTTCATGAAATTCGAGAGACAATTCAGCTTTTAGAAGCGAAGAAGAATAAACGTATCTCTGAAAAAGATGGCATTGTTCTTAAGGGTTCGAAGGCACTAGAAAAATTCCAAGAATCCATCCTTGATGTTCAGAAAGAGCGTGATTTAGCTCTGAGCGAAAAGAGTACTCTTGTCAAAGAAAGAAACTTGATTCGATCTCAACTTCTTATAGAGAGTGGGGCTGAATTTAGTTGGGCTACTAAAGTCTTGGATGATACAAGGAATGGTTTAGTTGTAAACGTGAGTCTTCAAGCTGAACATTCCACAGTGCTCAAAGACATATTATTTCTAATTATGAAGGTCATATATTTCTCTTTTAGTACTCATCTCTTTTTTAGGAAAAACATTTTCTTTTATTTTAACTTGTTTGCTCGAACTTCGCAGAGAACGAGAAGGATTACCTTAAAGAAATCGAAGACTTTTATTTCATACTAATCTAAACTCAATTTATATTTGATTAATTCTGAACAATGGAACGATCACAGAGTCATAGTTTCACTAGGCCAACTTCAAATTCTTCCAATTCCTTTGTATAATGCATAAATTCCTTTGTTTTATAAAATTCTTGTTGATGATAGGTTCACACATGGAATTTTCCAATTAAGTGGTGATACGATCATAATAGCATTAGAATATTCTCGCCGTGCAACTGGATTGGAGACATCCTACTCTTATGATGTGCGAAATGCATTGTACTGTTATAAAGTCATTGATTTTGATGAATATACCCTTGATAATTTATTCAAAAATTATTATGTTGCGATTATGAAGAGTACTCGGATAAAGTGGGTTGTTCTCTTAAGAAGAAAAGACGGTGTTGCTGAAGATAAAAAGATTATGCGAGATGTTGATTGGAACGATAAGTCCAATAATAGGGCTCGCAGATCTAATGACTCGAGTTGGCTTAACTGCCCTTTTATTTTGGAAGGTCCTTTCATTTCTAGAGATGGTTATGATGTTCTTCTTACTGAGGAAATTTCCTCTTTTCAACCTTGGAAGTTCATATTATCTGAAGCTGAGGCGAAAAAGGCGGTATGAAAATTTCGCATACGTATATTTTTAAATTTCGCATGAGTCTTTTCCAGGAATAATACATTTCTTATTTCAAACATATATATCTTCAGGTTTCTAAGAAGAATAATGTTGTACACAATGCATCACCTTCGCAGAATAAGAAAATAAGAAACATTCTTTCAGTTTTAACAATATTGTCGCCTCTGTTTCTTATCTGTTTTATTCACATAGGTGAAGTCCTTGGGAGCCAAGGATTCGAGTAAGGGTAAGAGGCTTACATCCAAAATGTCCACTAAGAAAATTTCTGCGATGGATGAACTTTCAAAACAGCATAAAAGATATGATTCTTCTTCAAGTTCAGAGTCTAATGAAGAGGTCATCTCTGCTTCTGAGGATTCATCAATCGATTATAATCTAAAAGATTTATCCAATCTTTTTGCTGGAGACTTTATGACTGTTATTGGCAATGACAACTTGGAGAGTGCTTTTAAAAAGGTTTCCCATATCTGTGATGCCCCTACTTTGGGTGATCCATCTCTTCGGGGAGCTTCTTCCTTGATAAGTCCAAACCTCCAATTCACTATCGGTTCTTTGGTAATATTTTCACCTTTATTATTTGTCTTCTCTTTAATTTTATTTTTCTTCTAACCATAATGTTTTTTTTTTCATCTTTATAGGGTGCTTGCTTAGCTTATGTAACCTCCTCAGATTACCAAAGGAAAATCTCCAGATTCAATCGAGAAAACACCAATCTCAAGGATGAGATCTCTAAGGTTTGAAGTGAAAACTCGACCAATTCTGAATTAGTTTGTAAAGCTCGAGAAAGAAACAATGAACTTATTGGTATGTATTCCCTTTCCCTCCTCATTCTTATATTTTATGCGATAATTCGAACTTCTTATCTTGCTATATTCGCATGCCTTTATAACCTTTTTGATGAAGCTGTGAATCTCCCTGCTGACGAAATCCTTTTAGAATATCTTAATTCCTCTTTAAATAATTTTCCTACTCAAGAATTATAAAATCTGGGCTTGGAAGAATTAAGATCAAGATATACTTCTCTTAGAAAAAGTCATAGATCTGTGTTAGGTTCATTTAATAACTTTAAACAGTGCCTTCACGAAAGTCGAGAGACAATTTAGCTTTTAGAAGCGAAGAAGAATAAACGTATCTCTGAAAAAAGACGACATTGTTCTTATAGGTGCGAAGGCACTAGAAAAATTCCAAGAATCCATTCTTGATGTTCTGAAAGAGCGTGATTTAGCTCTGAGCGAAAAGAGTACTCTTGTCAAAGAAAGAAACTTGACTGGCACTCGAATTCTTATAGAGAGCGAGGCTGAATTTAGTTGGGCTTCTAAAGTCTTGGATGATACAAGGAATGGTTTAGCTGTAAATGTGAGTCTTCAAGATGAACATTCCATAGTGGTCAAAAACATATTATTTCTAATTATGAAGGTCATATATTGCTCTTTTAGTACTCATCTCTTTTTTAGGAAAAACATTTTCTTTTATTTTAACTTGTTTGCTAGAACTTCGCAGAGAACGAGAAGGATTACCTTAAAATGGAACGATCACAGAGTCATAGTTTCACTTGGCCAACTTCAAATTCTTCTAATTCCTTTTTATAATGCAGAAATTCATTTGTTTTATAAAACTCTTGCTGATGATAGGTTCACACATGGAATTTTCCAATTAAGTGGTGATACGATCATAATAGCATTAGAATATTCTCGCCGTGCAGCTAGACTGGAGACCACCTACTCTTATGATGTGCGAAATGCATTGTACCGTTATAAAGTCATTGATTCTGACGAATATACCCTTGATAATTTCTTCATAAATTATTATGTTGCGATTATGAAGAGTACTCGGACAAAGTGGGATGTTCGCTTATGAAGAAAAGACGGTATTGCTGAAGATAAAAAGATTATGCGAGATGTTGATTGGAACGATAAGTCGAATAATAGGGCTCACAGATCTAATGACTCAAGTTAGCTTAACTACCCTTTTATTTTGGAAGGTCCTTTCATTTTTGGAGATGGTTCTGATGTTCTTCTTCTTGAGGAAACTTCCTCTTATCAACCTTGGAAGTTCATATTATCTGAAGCTGAAGCGAAAAAGGCGGTATTTAAATTTCACATACGTATATTTTTAAATTTCGCATGATTCTTTTCCAGGAACCATACATTTCTTATTTCAAACATATATACCTTCGGGTTTCTAAGAAGAATAATGTTGCACAGAATGCGTCATCTTCGCAGAATAAGAAAGTAAGAAACATTATTTCAGTTTTCACAATATTGTTGCCTATGTTTCTTATCTGTTTTATTCGCGTAGGTGAAGTCTTTGGGAGCCAAGGCTTCGAGTAAGGGTAAGAGGCTTACATCCAAAATGTCCTCTAAGAAAGTTTCTGCGATGGATGAACTTTCAAAAAAGCGTTAAAGATATGATTCTTCTTCAAGTTTAGAGTCTAATGAAGAGGGCATCTCTGCTTCTGAGGATTCATCAATCGATTATAATCTAAAAGATTTATCCAATCTTTTTGCTGCAGACTTTATGACTGTTATTGGCAATGACTACTTGGAGAGTGCATTTAAAAAGAATTCCCAGATATGTGATGCCTCAACTTTGGGTGATCCATCTCTTCGCGGAGCTTCTTCCTTGATAAGTTCAAACCTCCAATTCACTATCGGTTCTTTGGTAATATTTTCACCTTTATTTTTTGTCTTCTCTTTAATTTTATTTTTCATCTTCATAGGGTGATTTCTTACCTTATGTAACCTCCTCAGATTACCAAAGGAAAATCTCCAGATTCAATCAAGAAAACACCAATATCACGGATGAGATCTCTAATCTTAGAAGTGAAAACTCGACCAATTCTGAATTAGTTTGTAAAGCTCGAGAAAAAAACAATGAACTTATTGGTATGTATTCCATTTCCCTCCTCATTCTTATATTTTATGCGATAATTCACACTTCTTATCTTGCTATATTCGCAAACCTTTATAACCTTTCTGATGAATCTGTGAATCTCCCTGCTGACGAAATCCTTTTAGAACATCTTAATTCCTCTTTAAATAATTTTCCTACTCAAGAATTGTAAAATCTGGGCTTGGAAGAATTAAGATCAAGATATACTTCTCTTAGAAAAAGTCATAGATCTGTGTTAGGTTCATTTAATAACTTTAAATAGCGCCTTCATGAAATTCAAGAGACAATTCATCTTTTAGAGGCGAAGAAGAATAAACGTATCTATGAAAAAGACGACATTGTTCTTAAGGGTGCGAAGGCACTAGAAAAATTCCAAGAATCCATTCTTGATATTCAGAAAGAGATTGATTTAGCTCTGAGAGAAAAGAGTACTCTTGTCAAAGAAAGAAACTTTATTCGCTCTCGACTTCTTATAGAGAGCGAGGATGAATTTAGTTGGGCTCCTAAAGTCTTGGATGATACAAGGAATGGTTTAGCTGTAAACGTGAGTCTTCAAGCTAAACATCCCACAGTGGTCAAAGACATATTATTTATAATTATGAAGGTCATATATTGCTCTTTTAGTACACATCTCTTTTTTAAGAAAAACATTTTCTTTTATTTTAACTTGTTTGCTCGAACTTTGCAGAGAACGAGAAGGATTGCCTTAAAGAAATCGAAGACTTTTATTTCCTACTCATCTAAACTCAATTTAGATTTGATTAATTCTGAACAATGGAAAGATCACAGAGTCATAGTTTCACTAGGCCAACTTCAAATTCTTCCAATTCCTTTGTATAATGCAGAAATTCCTTTGTTTTATAAAATTATTGCTGATGATAGGTTCACACGGGGAATTTTCCAATTAAGTGGTGATACGATCAGAATAGCATTAGAATATTCTCGTCGTTCAGCTGGATTGGAGACTACCTACTCTTATGATGTGCGAAATGCATTGTACCGTTATAAAGTCATGGATTCTGACGAATATACCCTTGATAATTTCTTCAAAAATTATTATGTTGCGATTATGAAGAGTACTCGGACAAACTGGGTTGTTTTCTTAAGAAGAAAAGACGGTATTGCTGAAGATAAAAAGATTATGCGAGATGTTGATTGGAACGATAAGTCTAATAATAGGGCTCGCAGATCTAATGACTCGAGTTGGCTTAACTGACATTTTATTTTGGAAGGTCCTTTCATTTTTGGATATGGTTCGGATGATCTTCTTCCTGAGGAAATTTCCTCTTATCAACCTTGGAAGTTCATATTATCTGAAGCTAAGGAGAAAAAGGCGGTATGAAAATTTCGCATACATATATTTTTAAATTTCGTATGAGTCTTTTCCAGGAACCATACATTTCTTATTTCAAACATATATACCTTCAGGTTTCTAAGAAGAATAATGTTGCACACAATGCGTCACCTTCGCAGAATAAGAAAGTAAGAAACATTCTTTCAGTTTTTACAATATTGTTTCCTCTGTTTTTTATCTGTTTTATTCGCGTAGGGAAGTCTTTGGGAGCCAAGGCTTCGAGTAAGGGTAAGAGGCTTACATCCAAAATGTCCTCTAAGAAAGTTTCTGCGATGGATGAACTTTCAAAAAAGCGCAAAAGATATGATTCTTCTTCAAGTTCAGAGTCTAATGAAGAGGGCATCTCTGCTTCTGAGGATTCATCAATCGATTATAATCTAAAAGATTTATCCAATATTTTTGCTGGAGACTTTATGACTGTTATTGGCAATGACAACTTGGAGAGTGCTTTTAAAAAGGTTTCCCAGATATGTGATTCCCCTACTTTGAGTGATCCATCTCTTCGCAGAGCTTCTTCCTTGATAAGTCCAAACCTCCAATTCACTATCGGTTCTTCGGTAATATTTTCACCTTTATTTTTTGTCTTCTCTTTAATTTTATTTTTCTTCTAACCATAATGTTTTTTTTTCATCTTCATAGAGATATTTCTTAGCTTATATAACCTCCTCAGATTACCAAAGGAAAATCTCCATATTCAATCGAGAAAACACCAATATCACGGATGAGATCTCTAAGCTTAGAAGTGAAAACTCGACCAATTCTGAATTAGTTTGTAAAGCTCGAGAGAGAAACAATGAACTTATTAGTATGTATTCCCTTTCCCTCCTCATTCTTATATTTTATGCGATAATTCGCACTTCTTATCTTGCTATATTCGCGGACCTTTATAACCTTTCTGATGAAGCTGCGAATCTACCTGCTGAGGAAATCCTTTTAGAACATCTTAATTCCTCTTTAAATAATTTTCCTACTCAAGAATTGTAAAATCTGGGCTTGGAAGAATTAATATCAAGATATACTACTTTTAGAAAAAGTTATAGATCTGTGTTAGGTTCATTTAATTACTTTAAATAGAGCCTTCATGAATGTCAAGAGACAATTCAGCTTTTAGAAGCGAAGAAGAATAAACGTATCTCTGAAAAAGACGACATTGTTCTTAAGGGTGCGAAGGCACTAGAAAAATTCCAAGAATCCATTCTTGATGTTCAGAAAGAGCGTGATTTAGCTCTGAGCGAAAAGAGTACTCTTGTCAAAGAAAGAAACTTAATTCGCTCTCGACTTCTTATAGAGAGCGAGGATGAATTTAGTTGGGCTGCTAAAGTCTTGGATGATACAAGGAATGGTTTAGCTGTAAACGTGAGTCTTCAAGCTGAACATTCCACAGTGGTCAAAGACATATTATTTCTAATTATGAAGGTCATATATTGCTATTTTAGTACTCATCTCTTTTTTAGGAAAAACATTTTCTTTTATTTTAACTTGTTTGCTCGAACTTTGTAGAGAATGAGAAGGATTACCTTAAAGAAATCGAAGAATTAAAGAATCGCTAGACCTTGAATAAAGGTGAATTATCTACCTATAATTCGAAATATCATAAATTGAAGAATAATTTTACTGTGATGGTTCAGAATAATAGTAATTATACTAATTGGTCTCGTGAAGCTGATGTTAGGAAAGTCTGTCTTGAGAATAATATTCCTCCTTCAAAGTATAAGTTTCCAGAAATTGCTAATAATGAACCCATTCCTGATATCTCGGATAGTGAAGGAGAAGATGAAGGTTCTGAGGAAGAATTGAGTGATTCTGAGGTTGAGCGAGATGGAGAACATTAAGATTGAAGATCTTCCTTATTGTAAATTCTTCTTTGTATATTTTCATGTAATTATTTTCACATTCTTAAATGAAAGTTTCCTTTATTCACACCTATGATCAAAATGTCTTTGTTTTTCGCATGTGAATCAGGCTATCAAATGAGGCAAATATCATTCTATTTGCATTCCCATTCTTGCCTCTGTTAATTGACGCATTCTGATAGACTTAACATCATCATATATCTTGTGTATAGCACGTGTGCGATTTAATGAATTTAAATTTTCTGTAAAACAATAGTTAGTTTACATATGTGTTCCTCATGAGGTCTTATATTGCCTTCCTATGTAAAGGTATTATCTTGCCTTATTTCTGTGCGATGACATCGCAGGCAGTCTTTACACCGTAATGTATTGACCCATTGATCTCATCTTATCCTTTACTTGTATTATTTCCTCTTCAGATTTTTTCGCATAAATATAATAAGTCTTAGTACTCCCATGAGTAAAAAGTCTCATGACGTTTACGTCTTTTGACACAATTCAGCTCCCTAACGGAGGGTGTCGTCCTTATCTTCCCACTTCTTTCCCCTTCAAGGAAGCTTACCTCTATCGGGTTAGGATTATGATTCTTCCCATCCAACATTTCAACAACCAGTTTATTTGGCAATCTCACATTCCATTACCAATATGGTTTATGTATGCGAGATCGCACCCTAAATGGGGTATCTTCGGACCGAGTGCATCATAGTCGGGACTTGTCAAGAATGGTAAAGAGGCTCCAATGCCCCTCACATTCTTGACTCAACCGTGTACCTCGGCACCCTGATCGAGTTTCCGCACTCCTTAAGAGAGACTTTCTCACCTTAGTCTCTCAATCTAAGATTTTTCACTTAGACTGAAAATTTAAGGTACCTCTCCCGGATGGGCATTTTCGTTTATTCTCACCCCAAATCTCCATAAATCAAGTTCTAGGGTCGGTGTTGTTTTCCCTTGAGTCATGCATTCTAGGTTTCTCCAACTATGATATGCGATAGGTCTTACTACTTTTCCTATAGTACACCCCATTTGGATTCCTATCCAATCTGATAATAAATATCCTTTATGTTGCCTTGTATTAAGGTGTTATTGTTAATTATACAATCTTTTTCACACACTAAATTTGAATATTTCATTATATTTTCAATCTTTGAGTTTATGCAACTCTAGTACAATTTGTTCTTATTAATTTCTTTTATGCGAAGAAAAACTTTGACAAGTAAAACTTGACTCATATGCTATTCAATCTCAAATGCTATTCCATCTTATCCATGTAACTCGGGTATTCATTTCATCTTTTGTATCTTCTTAAGTTCACAAATGCTATTGATGATATTATCTCGCATACACCTGCTATTCTCTTCTATGCGATAACCATTATATTCTTCACTTGTTCCTTGCATACATAATTTCTTCCTTTGTGTTCCTTCGTCTGTTGTGGAATATGTACTTCTAGATCTCTTAATTTTATCCTTCGCATGAGATTTGGTCTCAATATTCTGTTTACCTTTGTTGTCAACCTTATACACTTCTTCCACCATTAACCTTTCACCTCTTTGATTATCTATAAAATGTTTCTTCCAATGTCTTCTCTTATTTTTTCTTTCTTCGCATCTATCAACATCAATTGTCTGGCAGTTTTATGCACTAGTGGAAGGGTGACTCGACATCTACAACACAAAATATAATTTCTGTTGGCAAGTTTTGAAGAAGAATTCTCATAGTAATTTCCCCCCTTGGCTTATTTTCAGTTCCGTTGAAGCCATAAATCTTATATGTTGAAGGAATCAACTCATCATCTATTCCGCCCATCACTTTGTACGTAGAATAAAATAGAATATCCACCGAACTTCCTGGATCTATGAGTATTCAATTCATTGTGAAAGTGTTCGCCTCATCTTCTTCATCATCCTATACTTTTGGTTTTGGATTAATTCCCAGTTTTATGACTAACGGACATTCATGCGATTCTCCCCCACTTGGTGTTTCTTCCGCACTAAAATATATAATTTGTTTTTTCCAATCCTTTAATGGCGAAACTTTAGCTAGATTTAAGATCTATCGACCATTAACATCCCTCGCAAACACCCGACTTAAAATGTTATCATGAAAGTTTTCTATATTCTTGAAGGAATGCATGATTGAATTACAATACAAGTTTTTTGCTTTCGCGCCCACTTCAATTACATGTACATTCTTTCCCGTTTCCCTTCCATTTGCTTTTCCTTCTGGCGGAGTTGGTAAATTTGGTGCTTGCTGTGCTAAGAAATGGTCCAATATTCCTTGTTCAATCATTCGCAGTATGATTTTTCTCACATTTATGCAATTTCTTGTTGTATGACCATGAAAATGATGATGAACACAGAATTATTTGCTTCTCCTTCCTAGTGGTGTCTTATCCCCCACATTGTGTGGTTCAGGGATCTCTTCCATTAGAACGACAGCTTCCCACACTTTATCTATTTTAGTGTTCAACTTTGGCAAGTTTATCTGTTCCCAAACTATTCTTCTAATTTTCTTGTTATAGTTTGGTTGCTATTTTCCAGAACTTCCATATTGGTTATCCATTTTTTGAACTTTATCATTACTTCCCTGATTCCGAGATTGCTTTTCTCTACGCTCTTTTTCAAATTCTGCTTGATCAGCACTACCCATTGCTACTTGTTTTTGTTCCAACTCTGCATTGTTCCGTCCTTGATTCCCTTGCAAAACACTCGCAACATCATTTTGCATTATCGGTAGTAAACTGGTACTTCCACCTTTTGCATCTGGAACTGCCATTGGATAAGACTCCATATCTCTTTGTTTCTCTTCAAGTGCTATATATTCTTCTTGAAACTTGCGCAATTCTTTTATTGTTATTGTATCCTTTATTATGAAAATTTGTGTGTACAACAAATCTTTAGGAAAAAGAGCATTAATAAAGTCTAGAATCAGGTATCGTTCATCTACTCGTCTTGCCATTTCACTACACATGGTTCTCCAACGTGTTGTTAGATGACGCAAGCTTTCATTTATCCTTCTGCGAAGTCCAAATACTGTTTCGATTCCTGGTCTTGACATATTATTGCTTATATATTGTCCTAATAAGATGTTTTGCAATTGGGGAAGTGAATCAATGGATTTTACTAGCAACCCTTCAAACCATTTTAGAGCTTCTCCTGCCAAACTAGCGGCAAAGTATTTACACATTACTGCATTATTTCTTTCCCACTATAACAAGGACCGAGTGTAGGATTTCACATGTTGTATCGCACAAGCACTCCCATCAAATATGCTAGAGAATGTTGGTAAATTGCACTTTGGTGGTATTAATGTCATTTGAATTCGCATAGTAATTGGAGTTTTCCCAGCTTCCTCCACTGCTCCTTCTATTTGTTTCCTACCACCATTGCTTCGCATGGTCATCATTTCTCTCAACTCCGCCATTTCTTTAAGAAACACTGTGTTTAAAGGTTGTTCTGGATCGTCTCGCATAGGCCTTTTTAACCTGGCTTTCCTCAATCTATTTTCATGATTATTTTGACGTATTTCCTCTTGTAGTTCATATTCTTCAGTTTGTTCTCTCCTTCTCCTATGCCTATCAACATTTGCATCAATCTTTGCTTCATCATATTTTTCCTATGCATCTATGTGATTATGCCTATGCCTTGTCCTTCTTCTTTCTTGTGGTGCCATCCTTCCATGATGTGTGTCATCTATGCGATAACGATCATGCTGTCTTATTCGATTATCATGTTGATGCAAAGTATCCTCCAATTCTCTCTCTTCGCATTCTTCCCTTCTTTGTTTATCTCTTTCTCTCAGCATTTCTCTTCCATGTAATATTATTTGTCCCACCCTTGGAGCTTCTTCTCCTTCCAAATTATATTGTGTGTGACGAAGAAGTTCACTTGGATGTGCATATATGTTATTTCCAAAATATTGATATACGTTTCTTGTTTCATTTTGGTTTTGTAAATTGCAATCATCCTGAAGGTGTTCTCCAATAGTTTCCATGCGATTTCTTTGTCTAAAATCCCCTTGATTAGATCGGAGTTGTCTTGATGAACTCCCGCTTGATCTTGATCTTGATCGTTTTCTACTTCTTGATCTTAGTTTTCTCAATATAAGATTCTATTTTCGTAAACCATCATTCTGACGCATCAAGTTCACACGTTCTGTAATTATTCTTTGTCTAAATTCCCCAATTGTCATGTTCTCATTAATTCCATCATTTCCTCCAACATTCTCAGTTCTTTGTGGTTCTTCTTCAGTTGAATTTGTTCACCAAGTTTGAACGCTCATTCTGTTCTTGTTATTGTTGAGGTTCAATTGGAATGTTGTTTTCTTGATTTTCTCTTATTAATTCTTCACTCCAGTTCATCTTGGTTTGTATTTCTCCTTCTTGCACCAATTCTATTACTCCTTCTTGATGGTATTCCTTCTTCATCATTAGGTTCAAGTCTCACCATCTTAAATTTCCAGATCTCAACTTCTCTCAGATTCTATGAATAGATCACAAGGATTTATCACCCAAAAGCTATTTCTAGCGCCAAAAATGTAGTTGCAAGAAATCTTACAACCAAGTCCCAAAGTATTTTAAGACAAATCAAGTAATCATAATGGAAATTTCTTTATTGAATATATCAAGATTAATACTATTTAAAAAGGATTACAAGGGTTTACTTAATCTCCAAGATAACTTTCTCTCTCCTAGTTCCTTGTCTAGCACTCACTAAAAGATCCCTCTACTTGAGAAGGCTTCATCTCTTTATATAGGATCCTCTATAGTGGATGACAGCTAAGAGATCCACTATTTTCGGAGTCACCGTGCGTTACATTCGCTCATGTACATTCACTCACTCTCGCACAGATTATGCTTCGCATAGAACATCACACCTTACTCGTGACTCTGCTGAGGTCATCCGATATGTCATCTTGAATTTGCTGTGTGCGATAGTCTTCGCACATGAGAACATCCATACTTCGCATATAATTTTCTATGTGCGATATTTTACTCCTACACCAGACGTAAGTATATGTCAACACTCATGGACTCACATAATGCAACAAAAGACAAGGTTATCCATAAATATTAGAAGGGGCTGGAAATAACAAATCTTCTATCAACATCTCGTGATCTTCATGGCTAGGGCCAGGACGATCATTGTATTCCAAGAGATGCTGCAAGGAAAGAACATTAGTAACATCCAAATAACAATAATCTTTAGCATAATTTGGTTGATAATCTGGTGAAACTCCACTCTGTCAACTGATTAACTGATTAAATGTGTCACTGGCAGTGACTCACTGCAAGACTTCGAAAAATCTGGGAAAAGCTGCCATATTACTTGTTTTACGTACAGTGCACAAAGAAACAGTTTGCCAACAATTTACAATTAATTACAGGTTCCAGATTCCTCCAAGATCACAGTCTTTTTGAAGAAAATGAGCTACTTAGTTATTTACATGTTGTGGGTCTCAGAAATACCCATTAGATTGAGATGGCTGAATGCTTTAGCCAGAGTTAATTTTTTTTTTGATAAGAAGTGAGAGATATTCTTCTTTATCAAAAAAAAAAAGAAGTGAGAGATATTATTAAAAGGAGTAGAAAGTACAAGCTACAAGTAGTAGCAAAGGAAAACAGAAAAGACTACAAAATTTAGAAAAAATTCGCATCCCAATTGTCACCTACATACATATTATGATGTCCAAAAGCTGAAGAGGCTAAAGATTTGGATTAAATCCAAATCGGTTTTGAACAAGTGCTTCTCTTCAAAAGTGCGCATTTCTTTCCCCCCATAAGACCCAAACTATTGCTGCCGGAATCATGTTCCAGTAGACAGAATTTGAAGGTTTGTATACATGTTCCGGATCCAAATCTAGCCAGAGTTAATCGTCATCGACAGTCATGTCAGAAATTTCAGATATTAATTGCTTCTCAAGTAGCTCATCCATGTCTTCTATATTTGCGATACTCATACTCTAATAGCAAATTTTTTTATCAATCAGACCATTCCAAACCCACACATACACTGAGAATTATATACACCTTTTGTGCATGAATCATAAGTAATCAAACAAAGTTGATACAGAAATATTCAGTTTTACCTCAGTTTTTGGGTCATACTAGAATTACTTCAACAGATAGAGAAATATAAGAAACAAAAACAAACAAACGCCCAGAAACTCAAACAGACAAAAGATCTCAAAAATATATTTTATAAGTAGAAACAATAAATCAAAAAGCTATGTAAATGTAAGTAATCCAGGCATGGGTCAGCCTTGGTGTGGCCACTTCCCTAATAAGTGCTCAGCTCAAATAATCGAACAAATTAATGAATCCGTCCACAAAAATGCCCCATGTTTTCCAAAACTTATTGTCTAGCGCATGGCTCTCCAATGTCTTTCCACCCACTTCCTTCAACACTTTCCGCAAACTTTCATCAACCTTCTTCCTGTCCACTAACTTTTTCCTGTCCGCTAACTTCTGACTTTCGTACCTCCCAGAAGCAGGTTCTTTTCTCTTCTTATGATACCTCCCAGAATAGTGTTTGGCCTCTAAATCACTAGATTCTTTAATTTTTGCTAGCATTTGGATACAACTATCCACCATCGCACGTAAACGATCAATCTTTTGTATCCGAAGCCCATCCACTTTACATTTTTCCTCCATTGGCGACAGTTTTGTACGCAAATCCTTCAATAAGAACATAAATAACCTCAGAAAATTTTAAAGTATATAAAAAGTTGTACATATTACCGGAAATTTACCTCAAGGTGTAACACAAGAGCCGGATCTTCAACCGGCAGTTGTTGCACCTTTTTTGGCAGAGCTTGTTCAATCAGATATTTCTCAGTCTCAGTAGTTAAATGCTCATAACCTGGCAAATCTCTAATGCCGGGTACCTATTTTATGGATGCAGAAGGTTAGACGCTAATTCAATTACATCTAAATAAGATAAATATGGACTATAGTATACTCTGAACAAGTTTCTCACCCGTTGAACAAGTTTCTCAACAAGACTCTTAAAATTATCTTGATATTCCATCCGAAATTGTCGACACTCTTCCCAAGAAATACCATACTTCCAATCCAAAGAAGACGATAGACCCTTATTAAGACAAACAATAACCCAGTATTAATAACAATTCAGAATGAAAAAAAAAAAAAAAACTAATAAAACAAGTATTGTTACCTTAAGAATTTCCAAGTCTTCTTCAATATTGCAATTAGGATATTTCTCTCCATCTAGCAGCATATTGGTGTACTTCCTAAGAGAACTATTTAGATCCTCAGGTGTATCCCACCTTCCAGACTTTTTTAGAAGTTCCATGATGTCTACCACAAAATAGAAAATCCCCGAAGGGAAGGAAGTCCAAAAGACTCAAAACCAGACAAATAAAAAAAAATGCAACATATAGTTTGAGAATTTCCAACTAAGTCACAAGTTGCAAATACACCTTCTGGGACCTCGATCCTTGGAGCTGGAATACAACGACGAAGAGGGTCTAGATCTCCTGCGTACTTTAGAAGTAAAAAAAGGCAACAAAATCAATCAGAGACAGAAGAAAATCTTGAAAAAAAACAAACAAGCAATATATTTTTTTAGGGCAAATCCTTACTTGTTTTCCAAAAGTAAAAGAGCTGCTTCTTGTTGCTTCAGTCATGCTAGTGACAGCCTGTTCGGTTGGGAGAATTAGAATCCTAAGAATTCAATTATAAGGCAATCCAATTCTCGAAATTGGATTCCAATCAAAAAAAAAATATGTTTGGTTGAGGTAATTTAATTACCTTTATTTTTACCCCGGAATGGAAATATATTATTTTGGAGGAAATTTGTTTCCTAAGAATTAAAATTCTCAATTACATAGAGTTTATTTGCACAAACGCATTCTCTAGGAATTTGATTCCAAGGAATACAATTCCTTGAAACGAACCGGATGTGAGATCAACGAAATAGATTATCAAAAATCAATTCTCTCTATCCTTCCTCTTCCTTAGGGAAAACCTTAATCGATTCTCTTTAAACAAATCAATATCATCCACTGACGAGTTTTTAACCGTGCAACTAAAACCCTAGAAAAGATAATAAAATCTTGAAAATCGAAACCCCTGGAAGTAGAAAACCCCTGGAGGTAGACTTACCAGTAGAGAACTCAGTAGGTTGATCGAGAACTAATGTTTCAGCCCTTTTATAGCCCTGAGTTCTATTGAGGAAGAAGAAGAAAAAAAGGGAGTTTGAGAATCTTGAGATGAGAATATATAGTCAGTTAGGGTCAAAAGTCCTAGCTAGCAATTCGCGATGTTTTCCGAATACGTAGGGTCAAAAGTCCTAGCTAGCAATTCGCGATGTTTTCCGAATACGCCCGTATAACTCGGATTAAAACTAGCACTGGTAGAGTTTACCTTCACTCCCATTGGCCTGTGAGTGGTAATTGGGCACTCTCGACCTATCTTTTATTTGATCGAGAAAAGGGGAATATGTTAAGGAAGTAAAAAGATACAAAAAGTATTTACAAAAGAATGAAAAAAATGGAAGAGCAAGAGCTGCAAGTGCAAGAGAGACCGAAAGAAAAGAAAAGAAACTTAAAACCAAAAAGATACACACATACACTTCAATGATAAAAGCTTCCCAAGAAAAAACAACTTATGAGAACTTGTAATAAAAGTGTTTATGAAAGGCAGAGAGGTCCAAGAGATGAGATTATTTCATTCTGCCCGTACTTCCCACATTATGGCTGTAGGAATATAAGGCCAAAAAAATTTTCGCTGCACCTTTGATTCCTTTTGAATTCCAGGTGAATTTAGACTTCATCATTGTGCTTGAGAGAGGAGCAGCATAGAAGGAAGGTAAAATCTGTCTCCATATTTGCGCTAAGTAAGGGCAAATCAACATGATATGATCAACAGACTCTGTAGCTCGTAAAATCCGTCGAAGTATCTTTTACGTTAGCCTACATATTAACATACAGCTTGTAGTCTTATATATGCACTAATGTTTACCGGAGACTTTGTTGCTTTTTTTTTTTTTTGACTTGAAAGGTTAAAATTTTATTGAAAAAGAAAAAAAAGAGAATACAGAAAAAGAAAGCACTAATCAAGTGCCGCAAAAGGGAACAAAACTAAGGCCAACAAGCCCTAACAACAACAAACAAAAGCACTCACCCTGCCAGCTCGAAAGAGATTTACAAGCAAAGTCGCAAGTCTATTTCTTCCTAGCAGGGGTCCTTTTCCCTCTACCAAGCATATCATTGTTTGAAACCCCAGGCCAATTGAGCTTATCAAGTTCTTTTTCAGTGTTTAGCTTGGATTTCCTCTCTACTATGCCACTGAAAACATTCTTCATGTCGGCTTTCTTTCCTCCAACACCTAACAAAGCACTAACGTTAACAAGATTATCAACCTTTTGCTCCTCAGTCATATGCCTCCTTCTAGGTATTTCTTCTAGATTTCTCATCTTCTCAACTTTTATATCATCATTATCTCTGTTTCATACTCCGACTCTTCAAAAGAATCGTCAGAAGATTCAATTGTGACTTTGTCATCGTTGACTTCCTTGTTACCCTCTTGTTCTCTAATTTCTTCTTCTCTACTCCCTGTCAAAGATTCATCTAATTCCGCATCCGTATCTAAAACAGAAAAATGATTCAGTGAGCAAGGTTGAAATTGTGAAATACCTTTTTCGCTTTCAGTGATTTCAACTGGAACCTCACTAGTATCTTGTGTTTCCACCACGAGAGGGATTTGAGCATCTACAGATGGAACCTCATTGTTTTCAGCAACTACAATTTCATGAATAACTGGAGGAGAGTTTTCCTTAGACTTAGGTATTAAGCTACATTTGGTATATGAATGCCCAAAAGTCATGCAGTGAGAACAGGAATTTGGTTGCCAAGGATACTCTGCCTTCACTACCAGTTTAACATCATCCACCTGAATTGGTAGTTCAGTTGGGAAGTCACAATCAGAAAAGTGAGTTTTCTCTTTGTTGCTTAGACTTTTCCAGTTTTCAGACCTATTAGTTTTGATTATTTTCGGGCAACACTACCATTTTGTTTACATACGTCGTGGTTGGGTAAAGAACATGTGAGGGTTTGGTCGATCTTTGCTTTGCTATTTTCGGATGGAATACTAATACACACACTAATCCTACATACCATACACTAATCCAAAGAATCGAATAATTCCACATAAAGGGATTAGAAAATGAAATAGAGTGTTGCCAGGAAACTCAAATATAGAATCGAGCTAGTTGTCAGTTCTTGGAGGGAAGATTGGGCCAGTGTTTTGCTCATCTGATCATGGTGTAGCAAGTGATAAAAAATCAATGTGCATGGAAAAATGTTATAAGTTCAAAAGATCCAAATTAAGATGTCTGTGTCGTGGGGCTAATATCTTTCTATCATAGTACACTACAGAGACAGGGACTGTAATCGAATAGGACCAATATATATACCAAGTCGAAGAATAATAACTCTGATCTGATGTTAGTCATCCGCTAATGTTATCCATCCTGTGCATACGGTTAAAGGCTTGTACCTATAAGGGAGAAAATGTTAATTATTTTTTTTATTTTTTTGATCGATAAGCTGCGGGAATTGAACCCACAACCTATAGGTTGGGAGTCCAACCCCTGGCCAACTGGGCTAATGCCAGTTGGTAAATGTTAATTATTTTCATAGCTCTCTTAGAGCAGTGTTGTCCCACATTTATGAACCGTTAGATTATATTCTCCACCCTTAGGTTGTATTCTCTACATCTATGTTTGACTGTCTTAGCTTACCACATCTAGCAAAGTTACAATACATGAAAATTAAAAGTAGATCCTTGTTAAAGGGCCCATGGTCATAAATGTACGGTCCAAAATAGAAGTCTTTTGATTTTTTTCTCTCCATCTATATACATCTATATACAGGATGATCTATCCATATAACCTAAATGACTCTTATGAATTAAATTCTTCTCTTTCCATTCCTCTTTCTCTTTCCCTAATATTTTACTACAACACGTTATCATGCACGAAGCTATACCGCAGAGCTAAATCAAATTGGTTACATCAAATCAGTTATGCAATTGTCGTCAAGCTAAGTTGGATGTATTTTCTCCTATATTTTTTTTTCTTCTTTTGTCCCTAATTTTGATTTTATCATATCATCAAATATAATAATTTATGAATCTGTATGTACATCCGTATTGTGATTACTAATACAACTTTTTTTATAATATATGTATATGTTGTATGTTTTTGTGCTCCAGTGGGTGAGAGATCCGGAAACCTACTGTTCTCCTGTTCGTCTTCTCCGTTCGGGGAAAAATTGAGAAACAAAATCCGCAAAAGAAAGATCTCCGGTCCGATTCAATCCGGTCTAGTCCGACCCAATCCAAACCAAACCAAACCGGTTCGGTCAAGTCCACACGGTTCGGTCCATTCCGTTCCGATCCATCTGAGCCGATTCAGAGTTTTTGGCATGTCATGTTCCAGCATGGCTTTGGGTTTGTGGCTGTGCGCGATTAAGGTTGTTCCGGTTTTGTCTATGTACGGCGGGAACCATAGTTTGATATATGTAAATGTAATATTTATTAGGAATATTTATTTGTTTCTGGACCATTTTTTTTGTCTCAAGATAAGTCCATATTATATAAACAGTCAACTTAACTTATCTCAATCATTAAATTTTTTGGTCTTAATGCTATTTTGTTCTCTTGAATATGATATTGGTTATAGTTGAATAGTGTCTTTTGTTCAATTGGTTGTACCAACTCGATTGTTTAGAAGTACTTGAACCATTATTGCGTACTTGATATAGTCTTCCCAAATTTGAACATTCCGTGAAATGTATTCCACTTGCTCGACTATTAAAGAGTCGTTAGTTTCAAAAGATATGTTGCAAGTAAAATCACATGTATTCCAATTTTGTGGAAGAATTCACAAAAGATAATATGAGTCAGAAAATTTCCATTTTTATACTTCATCCATGATTCTAACGAACCAGTATATGTTGAAGTATGAAAATAAGAGAACTATCTTTAGTAATATATTCAACCTAAAGTAAGTGGTTGACATGTGTAGTGAGATTCTGTTGGCCTGTTGAGATAAAAAAAATCTCAAATTAATCTAAATATAGCAAAAATTGAAAATGGAAAGAACCCCTAAGTAATGAGGGTTAGACCTACCGACTCATATAAAGCATGTGAAAAGGGACATATATATCATGACACAAAGATGTATTTTTTTCCTCGGTAGTAATGACACCAAAGTACAGGTATCAACTGAATATGGGATGAAGCTAAGATGTAATTCTAGCTCTCACCAAAGAGTTGGGAATGAATCTTTTTACCGGTATTAGCAAAAGCAATGCAATGCGAGTACCATAGTAGCAACCAATTTTCCATGAGAATGTCATACTTTAGAAATCAACTTAATGACAAGAAGAACTTTGTCTGGCCAATTGAATATTTATTTGAACTAGATCCAATGTCTGCGCTTATGGAATGAAAAGTACATCATTCCTACGAGACATAAATTCTCTATAGTACTTGAGATATATCCGGATGAAAAATTTATCATCCCCCCTAAATGTAACATATATTCACTCTATACTCGAGTTGAATCTCACTTTTGTTACTAATAAGGCCACACCACTTATTTAATATCTCAAGACTAAATCTCTAACCAGATGGTTTCCTTCCCACCAGCTTAAGAAATGTAAACTAGTTATTGAACTATTTCCTTATAATGTGACTACGAGGATTGGAACATCGAGAACAACACTGCTCAAAATTTGTTTTCAAGATAGAACAAAGACATCACAAAATCTCTACATGTACCGAGAGATAATCACACCTTGTTAAATTCCAAAGAAACCCATGCCAATGGATATCATGTGGAACCTTACTGTGATGAGAATGTAATTGATTGCATCTTTTATAGTCACTAATGTATTTGAAAGGAAACATACTTTAGAAAAACTAATGAGTCAATCTAGTGAAATGTAAATCACTATAGTATTTGGATTATTGAATCCAACGATGAACTGTTTGGAATTGACTCATATACGCTTTGACATAACCATAAAGACACTTTGGTTGTGACATGATGTTTTTTTTGAAAGGACTCATACGTACATCACTTTATTTGAGTGAACGAGACAACATAAAATTATTGACAGAATGCGAAGTGCTTCCCATTATACTTTTAAGTAAGAAATAATATCACTCATTTTACAAAGTCTTCAATAAAACAGGATCGAGACCATCGTTGGATGCAAATGATAAAAATTTCATATTACAAAGAAAACGAGGTGAAATCATAAAAATATTCATGCAAATTGCGGACCATTAAAGTGACTTATGGCTCTGGTGAATGTTTTGAAAATTTGGGCTAGTTATAGTTCCCAAGAAATTTGCGTTTGGAAAACTACTAGCACATATTTTACATGTAAGGGCTCACTAACCCTTGTAAATTATGACGAGTGTACATAAAAAGGACTTGATGGTTATTGCATGTTTAATAGGATCAATGCAGACTATCCTATATCCCATGGTCTCGTAAAAGCTATCATCAAAGGTTATAGATGGTGCCTAAGGCATGGTTATGCGTACAAACCTACCTTTAACTGCTCGGGGAATATGAAATATTAACTCATCTTTACTTAATTCGTTTCAGAACCCAATATTAGTCAACCATTTGAGCGTACCAGTTGGTTACTGGATTGAAGCCTGATATTCGTTTTCTTACGCATTTTTGGTTGCACTATATATGTGCCATTACGACCCCACATCGTACTATGACGGGTCTTTAAAATTGTTAAGTAGTTATGTTTGAAATGAGTTCCCAACAATTATCCACATTTTAAACATTTTGGCAGGAGATCTCTTACCACTAGATTTGCGGATTGTCATTTTAATGAGACAGTCTTCCCGACGTTAGAGGGAGATAAGAAAATGTATTTTCTAATGGAACGACATGAATTTTCGTGGTGTGTTCCCATTATATCTCATATTGATTCTTGTACTTCATAAATATAAATGTGAAGTGACAAAGAATAATCGATTTTCAGAATGTACATTGATGTCGCTAAAGTGATGAGGTCACACATACCAGATGCAAACCTACCTGCAAGGTTACGAATCCTCAATAAGGGATATACACCATAGACTAAGGTGTTTCAACTATACATAGTGGAAGTGTAATTAAGGCTGTGGCTCCATAAAGGAAAATGGAGAGACCACCAGGTTCGATCAATCCTCACCTAGAAAGGAAGTAGGTGAGTAAGGCACAACTTATTTATATCATCAGAAATCATCTCATAAAATTGTCTCTGAATATGTCCATGAATCAAACTGAAGGATTCTCCGAAGTTTAATGATTCCAGAGAACCATGACATCCCAAGTGTATTATGAGAATGTGCACGAGTCAATGGAATTATCGTGCGAGAATATTAATTATTAATTTCATATACACTTGCTTAAGGAAATAGATCAAAATGAGATCGAACCAAGCTCCTTGTTGCTTAATGTCAATGAAGAGAATATTTGGCCTATACATTCCAGGTAGAACTTGGTTCTTTGACAAATATATAGGTATTTGGTGTGGTAGTGCTAACCAACCAAGTGTAAAACCTATTTAACATACATGATTAATTTATCACAAAGCATAATGAGAAAAAAGCAGTCTTAAAGTATAAAGACTCTCCATGTGGAGTGAGGTTTCTCACCAAGCCCTGGAATTGTTCTGTTATAGTGAATGTTATAGCGTTATGCTACTTAGTTAGCTTGGTAATTTCAAAAGGACTTGAAATGCATCATATGTATGCAGTTGTTACTTATCTATGAAAGAATCAAGAGATAGCAGATATTTACAAAAGTACTTGATATACTTTTATTTCCCAAATCAAGTGACTCTAAACCACAGAGTGCGTTTACAGTTAGATAGAACACTCACTTATAGATTGAAGCAATCAAGCGGATATGGTATATCTGTCTAAGTGACTATTTGATTTGGAGGGGATAGACAAGTAAGGTATTTTTCCTTGAATATTCACAAGAAAGTTCCTGATTTGGAATTGTAGCTATCTATGTCGATGGTAAAGACATGATGGGTACTCTTGATGTAATAAGAGACCTTAAAAGCTATTTGAAATACGAATTTGAGATGAAAAGTCTAGGGAAATCTCGACCGAATACTGAGCTTGTAGTATATTATTCCGCCAGTTTGCATATGTCTAAAGTTGTCAGGAAATTTAAAAAATACATGCATCCTAATAGCACTCCCATGATTAGTCGAGATTCAAATGTAAGTAAATGATAATTTCGTTTAAAGGAAGATGACGAAAATGTGTTGGGAGATGAAATTCCCGTATCTAAGTACAATAGACGCATTTTTGTACTTAGTATAATAATATACTCGATTAAATTCTACATCTTCGGGGAAGTTGTTATCTAGATATAGCTCAGAGCCAACGCAACGTCATTGGAATGGTATAGTGAATGTAATCATGTACCAATGAAAGTGAAATGCAAAAGTTGTTGATTATGAAGGAACAATAATCTCTTGTCCAACGTAAGTAATAATGGGGAGATATGGTAGACTATTTTCTATGTCATTACCAATATTCAGTTTTGAAAAATATATACATGACTAAAGGAACTATCTGGAGCAACTTTGAAAGTAATCAGGGGGAGGATCCACGTATATGATGTTGACATATTTTACATCAAAATTGAAGCTTTGTTGTACTATTTTTCCCTTTGACCGAGAATAGTTTTTCCCAAAGGGTTTTGTCACTCGATAAGGTTTTTAGCGAGACAACACTAAAAACATCAAGTATGTTGAACGCTGCATACACAAAGATCGCGTTGATATTACTGAAAATATATGAATCAAATAAATGAAATGCGATAGTCAGTTAAGCAACGTAACTTCGAGAATCAACAACAGGGTCTTATAAACATTCAAGTCACCTAAGCAATGTGTGATAAACTCCTTTTGTCTGCATTAGACTAATGAAAATTTTCTTACATCATGGGGACATCTAATGGTGTGTTGAACTCTTTTCCTTCACCAAGGCCACTTTTTCTCATAGTGTTTTCTTGTTCGGCGAGGTTTTTAATGAGACAACAATAAAACACCGGGAAGTAATTTCCTAGTTAAGGCTATTGTCTTTCCGACAAGCATTTTTTGGATTAGAAGCAGTGAAGAAGCTAGTCAACTTCAAGAGAGCAAAGTGATCAGCGGGAACATATCACCTTTACTTGCATCTGTCACTTTGTACTTTTTTCCCTTCGTCAAGGTTTTGTCCTACTGTGTTTTCCTTGTCAAGGTTTTAATGAGGCAACATATTCGAGTCCAACTATGTTCTAAGTTTACTTAATATTGTACTATTTTTATTTAGTTCAGGTTTTGTCCTTCTGGATTATCCTAATGAAGTTTCAACGAGGAAGATTGTATTGCATGTGATGAACTACATGTAAAGTACGAGACAACATGTGAAGTACTACATGTGAAGAGTTGTACCAAGGTTTTACCCCACTGGGTTTTTCCATGTCAAAGTTTTAGTAAGGCAATTGATTTCGGCATAATAATCATAAAAGAGAGAACTACATCTAAAGATCAACATTTGAAGCCAATATATGAAGCACTGCATATGAAGTTTTATTGAAACGTACAAGGGGGAGTGTTAAAGGGACCTTGCCCATGGATGTGCGGTCCAAAACAGAAGTCTTTTGGTTTTCCCCTCTCCATGTATATAGAGGATAATCTATCCGTGTAACCTAGATAACTCTTATGAATGAAATCCTTCTATTTTCCTGCCTCTTTCTCTTTCCCTAATATTCTACTACAACAATCCTCGTATTTTAATTTTGTTTTTCGTATTTTTATGTCCACGAAAAAGAACGATTTAATTAAGTTCAAAATGTCAACCATTTAATCTCATTATACCATGTACATACCCACAACAATACTGCACTATATTATCAACCACCGAGCTAAAGTTAAAAGTTAATCAATAATTCTTAACGAACTACGAAAAAACCGTCTGAAAAAACTGCCGGACACAAAACCAATCCAAAAGCTGGACCGCCTGTTGTCCTACGCGGGACCCACCAGGACTTACCAAAAAATATGTGACAAAAAAAGCAAATTCGGTTTTTGCGTAGTTCCACCGCTCTGTCCAGAAGCACTCAAAGTTAAAAACCATAACGCAAGCATGGTACAGAGGAATTTTTCATAAATGCATTAAATGTCTGAAGCATGAACTTAAGTTACCTTTAGAGCATCTCCAAGAGAAGGTGCAAAAAATCCTATGTGGATTTTTTATTTAGTCCTTTATTTGTGAGGTCTACACATAGAGTAAATATAGACCTCATATCTAACAAATCATCTCCAACAATGAGAATTTCAACCCTTAGAATTAAAAGAAAATTAGTTAAAAATATGTCGTGGAGGTGCAACCGGAGGTGTAGATAACGCTTTCTTGAACACCTTCATATTTAGTAATATTGGTCCCTCCTAACTTGTAGGACCAAATTATTGGAGATGGATTTATGCCAAACGGGTATCTAAAATCCTATGTGTCACTGAAAATAAATAAATCTACCATCTGTTGGAGATGCTCTTAATATGTGATATTGTATTTTTCTCTTCCCTTTACAGTCGGTTGTGTTGATTTTAATTTAGGTTAGTTATAAACTTTTAGATAATTTGATTTGGGTGGGTAATTTGGGAGTATAAGCTTCCAACTAAAATTAGTTAGAAACTCCCAGAAATGGAAGAACTTTTCTTTTTATAAATAAGACATTTCATTAAAAATGACTAAGACTCCAAATGAGCCTGCAATACAAAAGGAGTAGAGTAGAGTCATCTAATATCGATCCACTATAAGATCTTTTGATATTAGATTATCTACTAATAGCTGATATATATATTTTTGATAATAGTTAAAATTGATTCAAAGTGCCAAGGAGGCACAAGGGAAACAAACAGTAAAACACTCCGTAATCAAAGAGACCGGCAGCGCTAAAAGAACCTAGCTGGTGTAAAGTTACATATAAATCTTTGCTTCCCAATTATGTACCAAATCATCAAAATACGAACCTTTAAAAGCTTAAGAGGGGAGATCCCACTGAAACAAAAGTTATTTAACAACTATAATTACATCATTTGGTTTGTATTCCTTGTTGTGGAAAATCCTTCTATTTCTTTTGATCCATAGATCCCACCACATCGCATAAGAGAGGTTGTTCCATATGAAGTTATAAATTGTATTGGAAAATTTCTTTTTCCATGACATAATACAACCTTACATTGTCTCATTCATTTCTAAGCCAACTTTATAGTATCCAAGAAAATATAGCCATACCATATATGAGAATGTACAGTGAAGTAGCACATGATGGATTGTTTCATCGTTGGCTCCACACAAGACGCATCGCAGAGACCTCACTCGCATACCTCTTCGAGATAGGTTATCTAAGGTTGGTGCAGCGTTCAAAAGAGTAGATCAAATAAAAAATGAGACCTTAGGAGGTACAGTAACATTCCAAATTAATTTTGGATCTATGAGTTTATCAGTATCATTGGCCACCAGTTGGACATCATATCAAGACTTCGTCTAGAAGTTACCTGAATCTGAAGGGATCCAAGTTCTACTGTCTTCTTGTGCCATGATGAGCTCGGGATTTCCTATATCCTCCCCCAAGTTAATTGCTTCTTGTATTTCCGAAATCCTCAAGTCCCGATGGAAGTGCAGATTCCATGCTGAATTTGAATGTGCCCATGTTACAACTTGATTCACTGTTGCCTTCTTAGCTCTACTCAGCCTCCATACAAGAGGATATTTTTCTTTCTAAGGGAGAATAGTGCACCAGCTATCTTTCCAAAAGCTTTTTTTGTTTCCATCCTTAACCGTGATGCGGGAGTTGTCTTGAATTAACCGCTTGGATTGCATAATCCCCTTCCACAACCCATAGCCATGTGTCGTAGAAACCTCGTTTGGTAACCACGTTTCTGAGTTGCCCCCATGCTTTTTTCCGATAACCTTTCTCCACAACTGATTACGTTCACCCCCATATCCCCAAACCCACTTTTCCAACAGAGCTTTGTTAGTTTTTTTTATCCTCCGAATAGCCAAACCCCCTTTTTCTTTAGGTTTGCAAACTCTCTTCCATCCAATCATATGCATTGTATTCTTTTCATCTGTATCCCCCATAAAAAATCTCTTGATATTTTCTCATTTCTATTGACTATAGATACCGGTATAGAAGCTAAGGACATATAATAGATGGGAATACAATCCAAAGTGTTCTTTATTAGCGCCAGCCTTCCGCCCCTCGAGATATACTTCTTTTTCCATGGTGCTAATCTTTTTTGAATCTTCTCAATTACTGTTTCTCAAATAAGATTTTGCCTAGCTCTCGTGCCAAGAGGTAGTCCAAGATACGTGAACGGGATCTCTTCGCTAGCACAACCAGGAAGTTCTGCTTCCTGTAAACCCAATACCTTGTCTTGTTCATTATTGCTAATCGCCATAAGACTACTCTTAGCCAAGTTTACTTTTAGCCCTGTAATGGCTTCGAAACAAAACAGAATAGTCTTAACATGTTGTATCTCCTCTGTTCTCGGATCCACAAATGATAGAGTATCGTCCGCAAATTTTAAGTGTGTTATACTCTCACTATCATGGCTAACCTGAAATCCTGAAATAAGGCCTGCTTCTCTAGCTTGTTGTAACATTTTTGCCAAGATTTCCGCGACCAAAAAAAAGAGGTAAGGTGGTAGGGGATCACCCTACTAATAGCTGATGTTGAATGCATGAGGGAGGGATAGTTTCCAAAAAATGGAAGAACAAATGTCGGCTTCTTGTTGATCCCCCATGCCCCTTTCGTATTTTGCCCCATCAAAAATTTATTTGAAGGTGTAGTTGCATTTCATAAAAAAGTCTATTAAATTTTAAGTGTGTTATACTCTCACTATCATGGCTAACCTGAAATCCTGAAATAAGGCATGCTTCTCTAGCTTGTTGTAACATTTTTGCCAAGATTTCTGCGACCAACAAAAAGAGGTAAGGTGATAGGGGATCACCCTACTAATAGCTGATGTTGAATGCATGAGGGAGGGATAGTTTCCCAAAAATGGAAGAACAAATGTCGGCTTCTTGTTGGTCCCCCATGCCCCTTTCGTATTTTGCCCCATCAAAAAATTATTTGAAGGTGTAGTTGCATTTCATAAAAAGTCTATTAAATAAAAACACGATTTAAAGAAATTAAGGGAACTAAAATAAAATTGATCCGCACCAAATTATGAGATGCATTATCTCTAGTTCTACTAGATGATGTCAACAATGAATTATAGGAAGAAAAAAAACAAAAACTTTCGGTTTTTTATAATGAAGGTGTCCTCAGCCAGTCGAGCACCTTGGGTGTGGACTTTAACTTATTTGGTTGAATCCATGTGCAGTTTCCTAACCATCCTTGTGTGTCATATAAATTGTTAGCAGAATGATTGCTTCCAACAGAGTGATAACTAGCTGTTTCAAGTGAATAGAACACGATCCCTCCGCAGTTCAGATGTAATCTAGGTAAATAGATATTGTTCTTCATATTACTGTTTGGAGCAACTGCCAATACACATGAGGTGTCGCTAATGAATAACATATGCTCTCCCAGACTCTCTACTTTTACCCATTCCATCTCAGATAAATTCAATCTAAAAATCCTAATCGGCCTCCAGTGATAGTTTAATTGAACTAGTAAAAGATCTCCAAAACACTCTACTAAGTATCCTTGATAATATTTTTCATGGGGTTTCTTAAAAAATTTCCAGTTCTCAGCCTTTGTTGAAAAAACTCCCACAGTTCCGCGCTTACCTATGCAAAAGAAAGCTCCATCGAGAAAAACGGCGGTGCTAAGAAATTGCATGCCCCTTTTGATATTGCTATTATCAAAAACACGAGAACTCCAATGTGCTTCTCCCCTTCCAATGAACTTGATATAAACTCCGTCTGTTCTATGATCCATAGCAAAAACTATGCAATCGAAAGAAGTCGGCAAGGAAGAAAAGGAAACGACTGAATAATTACTCAAATCCATGTCTGGAAGTTTCACCGTCTCTCTTGTGAAGGGATTGTAGAAAAACAAGTTTTCCTTTCTCATCATTAACAGCCAACCGCCCTTCTGAAAACAAATTGTAGAGCCTGCTAGATCGTGAAAGTTGATTGCGTAGTCTTCATCATTATACATCGGGTTTACGACTTTGTAGATACTGTACTTGTGGTCTTTAGAGAACACCAGCCATGGAGATAAATATGATGTCGGTTGTACTTCAGGTATTATTGCGCTGTTTCCTTTACACATTGAACGAAAATGCTTATAGTCTAATCCGTGGAGATGAATCGCTATCACCGCAACACTGTTTGCATTGAGATTATTCCAGTAGCTTGCAGCTTCCATTTCTCCTGCATTGCGGTTTCCAACTAGATTCTCATCTTTTACGACCATATTAGAAATTGTTTCGATTTCTAGTGCCTTTAAGAAGCCATTTTCTCCATCTTTACTTAACGTACTTTTCACTCTTCCCTGCACATTTAGAGGCATTATAACCCATTTCCTGTAAGAAAAGATTTCGGTTCGACATGGAGAAGTAAGTGTATCACAAGTACTTTCAATTTCGAATTTATGGAGACTTTGACATAAAAAGGACCAATAGTATAAGCAACCACTTGTCAAGCCCAATTCAGCAGCTGAGCAGCAACCTGTGGTGTTTGGATGATAACCAACAAATAGAACATGATCTCCCAAACTACTCACCTTCTCCCATTCCATTGAAGAGAAATTCAACCTCACCACATGTATAGAATTAACACGAGTTATATACCTGTCAATAATTATGATAACCCTGAAAAGTTCATCGTGACATTCAACATAACGCACTTCAACATACGTATTTGCATTTACTAATGGAAACGAAGCATCCTTTTTTACGTGGAATGGATTAATAGAGAGGGTCAAATCAGTAGGATCCTTGGTAATCCTTTCGATCTCTAGATAATGATCTAGTTTATCATCTAGGTTATCAACATCCGCACACATCAAATATAACTTACCTTTTAAACAAAGGACGGCCTCAGGGTCACGCTCTGATATGAAGTCTACTATATCTGGAGACAATTTGTGTATTCTCCATTGTGTTTCTCCAGGTCGGCAAAATAGAAATCTGTATCCATGGCTATTGTTTTCCTCCTCATAATATTTCTTATAGAAAAATAAAACCATTGAATCATTACCAGGATTAGTAGTATTAGCTGTACACCTATCGGTTGACTCGTGAGGAGGAGAGGACAAACACAATCGCAAAGATGTCCATATTCATCTTTCAATGCAGGTAACTGAATTGTCTGATTCGTTACGGGGTTCCAAAGAAAACAGTCACCATGATTCCACCTTGGGCTGTAATCATAATCTTCGTAATCGCAAATAATGATTAACCAACCTTGATGAGAAGCTTTTTGATAATACTCTGTACCACTCAATTCAGGTATGCATTGCCCATAATCTTTCTTATTTGGTTCGAATATATTATAGAGACTGCAACTATCTTTGCGAGTTATACCATGACATCTTACAAGACATTGTTCTACTGTTATTGGTCCTGGTGAACTGCAACTCTCTCTTCTATGCTCTAATGCTGCTGCCGCCTTCCTATCCATGGAAAATTTATAACACGGACTTAAGTTTTTATTTTTTAGGTGCGTGAGGTTAATATATGTAAGGAAGATATCAAAAGAGTCTTAGCTAGATGAGAAAAGGTTTTTTAAGGTGGAAAGAATATATATGTATCCCAACACAAGTCGTCGTCTTGGTTACTAGGTAACCTATGTATCCCCAAAATCCTAACACAACTCGTCGTCCAGCTTACAAGGTTACCTATTTATCCTCAAAAACTCGAGTAAACCTGCGATTTCTATTTGATATTCTTATTTTTATATAGAGAGAAAACAGAACTTCTAGCCGGTTAAGGAGAGGATTTTTATTGGAAATTAAGAATATTTATTCTAACACAACCAGGTCTTGCATACTAGGTTTCCTATGTATATGTATTGTCAAAAACTCAAGATTAAACCAACGACTTCTATTTAAAGTTCTTAATCTATATATGGGAAGAGGCTATAATAGAGGGTTGGAATTTAGGAGGGAAAGAATGGATTTGAGTATTTTGAACCATAATTCTAATCAGCGGAGAAGTGACGGAGATAATAAAGTCAAGCCAAGTCATTGCCACCTCAGTGGTGGTTTCAAGGTGGGATGTCGGTGGGCTGAATAGAATAATTGTTAACCTACGTATTAACATACTCCTATCATTCTTCTTACAGCGATTCTATACGGACCGGAAGAAAAAGAACAATATGAAAACCACTCCTCACAGAGGGCTGGGTCACTTTAGGGCCCATCTTTGGGAGAATGTGAGAGCCGACGGTTTTTTTGTAGTTTCTTTTCGTTGTCTGTATATACTTTGTGTTCTTAATATAAAGGAGAATGTTGAGGCTGACGTGGGGCAACCAGATTTAGTCTCACAAATGCAGGATATTTAGAGTGCCAGCAACCAGGTGACAGCGAACGATATTCAGTGCGCACAGTAGAAGAGAAAATCAACGTGACACTTGGAGATGCCCATTCTAGAATTCGGGGATGAACAGTCATCGTCATTTAGAAGTACCGTATCAGAACCAACACCTTTCCCAACTATATAAACTTCTTACAACATGAACCTATGGTATCGACGTCGGATTGCCTTGAAACAGATTTTACGAGCAACAGAGTTAGAATCATGGATAATGAAAGAAAAGAAAGAAGAAAGGAAGAATGTGATCATGTATCAAACTGTTGCAAGGAGTGTTACAGATGGTTGGTGCCTGGTAATGGTTGGTCTTTGGTCTTTCCTTCGGGCATTAACAATTTAACAAAGTGTTTATTTGGCCATTGATCACCAGCTGCAATCTCTTGGGTTTTATAGACGGTGGGTGATTGAAGGACTTTAGAACCCAAATATGTTTATAGCGCTGACACTGACATGGGTTTTATAAGCTATAGAGCACGGATGCAGGCAGCCGGGAAAGAAATTTATCATTTAGATTGGAATTCTCATCTTCTTCTTTTATCTTTTCTTTCTCTAGTACAAATTTATTCAGACTGTATATTAGACCACAAATTTATTATCTCTTTTGATAAATTTTTCTATATTGATACTAAAAAGAAATAGACTGTTATAAGATTAAGTGAATCCCATCCGGTAATAGTCCAATTCGTTGGGACTTGATCATCACACAAGCAGCGCTGCTATTAGACCACATTATAGTAGCAAATACATCACTTGACTGCTCACCATGTGTTAAAAGGCAGAATGCCTAATTAGGTACCATGACCGACTCATTTTCGATGGCAGCAACAGACGACGAAGAGTTCTGAGGCGATGGACGTTTTGCATTATCACCACCAATTAGAGTCGAGCTTGAGCATATATGTTCAACATCATAGTTACTAGTTGGAAAATTGGTCACTGCATTTACACCTCTGGATTTTATTGCTGCAATGTCATATGCCTCGGCTGCTTCCTCTTGTGTACCTATACACAATTTAAACACAACAATCAATCATCGGTAAGTACACACATGTAATTAAACCCTTACATCTCAATATTATCATTCTCACTAGTGGTTACAGAAATAAGTATAAAGATGTAGAGAAAGAGGCCGGCATTACCGAAAGTTCCAAGATACGAGCGTTTGTTTGCGACACTCTTGGTTACAGCTTGCCATCTTTTACCACACCTTCTCACTCCTTTGTACATTGATACACCCCTTGAAAAGGCAGTACTTTTCCTACATCAATAACAATTTACTCAATCAATAACAATGCATGAATTGTTTTTTATTAGTAAACTAAACCAGTCTCAAACCCATGCCAATAACAAATTAAGTACTAAAATTTCAATTTTAAAAAAGCTAAAGGCATATATAGTCAGATAGATCATAGATATACCTTTTTAAAGTGGCAAGATATTCTTCTTTCTTCATGTTCTCCATTTCTTTAATTTCTTTCTCATAATTAGCTAACTGAAAAATATTTCAAGAACATACAATTGAAGACATGAAATTAAGTATCATATTTAATTTAAAAAATTAAACAAAAAAGTTAAATTAAATTACATACAGGGAAATTTATACGAGCAGTAGGGCCAAAATACTTCAATACAGCCAAGTCATAAGCCTTGGCTGCTGTATCTTCATCGTCATATTGACCTGATCAAAAATTGCAAACATTAAAAGTTTCACATTACAGCTACAACAAAATTAATAAAAAAAGAACAAATAAAACTACAAGGGAAACAAAACAAATCAAATGATTCAAATCAATAATAATGATTCTGAAACTTACCAAGATAAACTGTTAGTGGTCATCACCATTGAATTTGAACACCAAAAAACTAAAATTAGTAATCTGGAAGTATTATTACTACAACAACAAAAATCAAAGGAACATGATGCAAATGATGATTTAAGTTGCAAACTCGTTAGCACAAAATTCTTTATTGCTAAGAAAAAGAAAAAGTTATCTCAAAGTTTTTGGTTTTATACCTTGTTTTCCTTTTCTTATACCTTGTTTTCTACTACTTCCATCCCAGAATTGTGCTTTATATTTTCCTTTCCGTATATCTCTAGTAACACCACGGTATTGAGAAATTGTTTGCTTTTTTTTATAGTTATAGAGGGAAGTATTATTTTTAGGAGTAGCACTAGTCAAAGTTGAAGTAAATAGAAGTGAGGTAGGTATTTTGTTTATTGTTTTGTTTATAAAAAAACTGTCTTGTACACAAGGTGGCCCAAGTTTTAGTTCCAGTTTTGTTTCCTCTAAACCAACCAAAATTCTTCTTTCATCACTACCACCACTATCTCCTTCTACTGGCCATTCTGAATTCAAATCCAACAGCTGTGGACTATTTTCTCTACGACTTTTTGAATCTCCGCACTCCATAACAACACCTATAAATTAAACAACGAAATCTGTGGCTTTTTTTATTTCAAGCAAAATCAGTCTCCGTAACAAAATCTAAAGATAAAGGAAAAGAAAAAGAATAAGAAGCGAAAACTACCTAAAAGAAAAGAAATGGAATAGAACAAAGTTCAGAAGACAGAAATGAAAAAGGGTCTCTAAACCTTACCTAAATGTATGATTCGAAGAGCGCTCTAGGAAATCTCTCTCATATCGAATCCTAACAAAGTTAACCTAAAAAGTACACCAACCACGATGAAAGAATAAGGAAGCGGCTTGCACAAGCACGGTTATGTAAATGAACAAAAACAGTACTTATCAAAAAAATTATATATCGCCTTATTTGGCATTCCAACACTGTAGGATTTTGCATTAATTCACTTCTCAAAAACGATGTCACAGTTAATTAGATGCCTAACAAAAATCAACACTGTAGGATTTTGTATTAATTCACTTTGCATGCATTAACACGGTAAGATTTTACATTAATTCACTTGACATATAATACAAGAGTGAAGAACATAATGGATATAATTCTACACATTGTAAGAGATTGACCTACTCTAGAGATTTTAGTGAAATAAACTCTCTCAAGAACATAGACCAGTCTAATCTATAATTGAAGTCCCTGTTGAAAGCAATACTCCAACCTAGAACAGATGCCTTTACTTCTACACTAACTTGAAAAGTTTGATC
Source organism: Papaver bracteatum (assembly GCA_023529315.1). NCBI lineage: Eukaryota > Viridiplantae > Streptophyta > Magnoliopsida > Ranunculales > Papaveraceae > Papaver > Papaver bracteatum. The sequence continues at coordinate 181,749 of JAJJWX010000478.1, read as the reverse complement.
TTTCCTTTTCCTCGAAAATTTTCCTATTTCTTTCGCCCCAAAATAGCCAAAATACAGCTGTTTGTAGCATGTCCTAAACATGTTTATCTGGAATGGTTATTGGTGACCTTCGTCTCTTTTAGGACATGTCACATTCGAACAAATACTACACTCTTTGCATATATGCTGACATTGGCAACTGATGATCAATTAACCGATATATTAAGCTACGATTTTCCAGCCAAGTTTGTATAGAATTAGGTAATTACTCCAAAAGAAAATCAATCTTTTTATGCGAATGCAGTGCATAGGAGACATAGTATTATAGATATACTCCAAAAGAAAGTGCTGGCTGGTAAGGATGGTGATCGTATTGGTTGGTCTTGGGTCCTCCCTTTGAACGTGAACATTTTAACAATGTGTTGGCATATACGGGGAATTCTAGTTTTGGTAGAATTATTTGGCCATTGATACCAGCGCGCTGCAATCTAGAGGTGTAAAATGTGCCGGCCCGGCACAGCCCGGCACACGAAATCGCGTGCTTCACGTGCCATGTGTCGTGATGTGATGTGCCAACGATTTAAACGTGTTGTGCTTTACTAGTCAAAAGCTAAGCACATCACAGCCGATAGGCACAACACACGAATAAACGTGCCGTGATGTGCCGTGCTGGCACCCATGCTATAAACAATTTGAAATCACTTAATGTATACGTTAAGTCGCACATTATCACAAGAATTTAATTAGACAACACATGATTTGAAATTATTTCAGGTAAAATTAACAAGTTTATTCAATAAAAAGAAATAGCCCATCAAATATAAAATTGGATTATTGTCATGTAAATTAATGTTTTAGTTAAATATAGGTGACGACATTATAACAACGATATTGAAATATATTTTCCAAATATTAAGGTATTATATGTGTTGTTATAAATAAGCCAGCATCAAATGTTAAAAACTAGCTAGAATAGTGACTCTTTTGTGAAATATACAAAAAATGTGATGTATTATGCTTTGTTATATGGTGTATTTGTACATGTTATGACGTGCTTTCTTAACGTGTTGTGCTGGGCTGGGCCACGTGTTTATCCGTGCCGCTTGTCGTGCCGTGCTACTCTTCCAATTAGTCAAACCCAACACGTCCCATTTAACTAACGTGCTGGGCCAAGTCACGTGCTGGGCTGGGATGTGCTCAAATTTTAGTGTGTTGTTTTGGGTTGTGCTCGTGCTGGCACAGCCCAATTTACACCTCTACTGCAATCTCTTGGGTTTTATGGAAGGAGGGCAATCAAAGGACTTTCAATCCAAACATGTTTTCAAGACTGATAGTACTATATATTAACATGGGATTAGAAGCTTGAGCACAGCTGCTTTCATTGGTGAAGGCAAAGGGGAATGAAACTCATCTAAACTTCTCTTTTAAGTCGGGAGTCTCATCTTCTTCTTCTTCTTTTCTCTTTTATTTCTTTTGTAAATTTGTTCATACTGTACATTCTGTTCATACTGTACTTTCGTATTAATCCAATTCGTTGAGACTTCATCATCACTGGTAGTGCTGTTTTCAGAGCTCCTAGACAACATTATGGTAGAAAATATATCACTTGATTACTCTACATTTATTAAAGGCTTAAAGCCAATTAGTTGCCACAACTGACTGACTCATTTTCGATGGCAGCAACATACAACGAAGAGTTCTGAGGCGATGAACGTTTTGCAATATCATCACCGGTTAACTTCGAACTTGAACATATATGTTCAACATTATAGTTACTAACAGGAAAATTGGTCACTACACTTACACCTCTGTATTTTAGTGCTGCAATGTCATATGCCTTTGCTGCTTCCTCTTGTGTACCTATAAACAATTAAACACAACAATCAGTCATCCACAAATACACACACCATGTAATTACTGCTCTTTTTTTTTTTTTTGACTTAAAAGGTTAAAATATTACTGCTCTTCTTTAGCACAATTAAACCCTTGAATGTCAATCTTATCATTCTCACTAGTTGTTACCGAACCAAATATAAAGAATAAACATACAGAGAAAAAGGGATTACCGAAAGTTCCAAGAGACAAGTACTTGTTTGGGACTCTAACTCGAGCTTGCCATCTTTCACCAGACCTTCTCACTCCTCTATACACTGATGCACCCTTTGAAAAGCCACTACATTTTCTGCATCATTAACAATTTTCTCTGTCAATCGCAAAGATTAATTTTTTATTTTTTTTTTAGTAAACTAAACCCCGGTCAAACTGAGCCAAACTGAGTGTGCATTCGGTCAAAGTTTGTTAGAATCCAAAAAGTAATATACTTTTTTATCATCAGGAATTATAGCATTACTTGTTCCCTCCCCTTTAGAATCCCTGAAGTATGTAACTGTTTAGAGGTGTTAGTATAGTTGAGTTTTTCAAATCCATTGTAAACTAGATTTTGGTACGGATTAAACTCAATCAATTACTGCATACAAATCACATTAATAAGAAGTTAAAACCTTAGATACGGATGATAATTGAACAATATACAAAGCAATTCCGTGTCAGCATTCCATCCCCTAATTTCTACTTATACTAAAGTCTTTATCTTCACACTTTTCCCAGAGTTTCTGAAAATCTTTATCTTCGCTATAAAGATCTTTTAAGAAATCAAAAGCCAAACTCTCATGTTTGAGAGTGACAAGAAGATGATCTCTCCGACTAAAATCATCGGCTACTTGATTAAGGTGTCCCTTCTGATGTTTAGTAGAAAATCTATATTGATTTATAGTAGATAACCACCTATCATGCATACGATTGACCTTGGCTGAAGTTTTTAAAAACTTAAGAGCCTGATTGTCACACTGTGAATGAGATAAGGATGCCAATTCTTTAGTGCTTAAACAAGTGCAATCAATTCTAACTCATAAGTGGACCACTTCTTCCTTGTATCTGATTCTTTTCACTTTAGCAAGCAACTGGATGACCTTTCATAGACAATATAACACCAATGCAACCAATAGATGCATCACAATGAATCTCAAAAGGTTTATCAAAATTTGGCATGGAAAGAACAAGAGCGCTACATGACCTTTCTTTGAGAATATTAAATATATTATCTGTTTCTTCAGTCTATTCAGAAGAATCACACTTCAAACTATCGGTTAAACCAGCTGCAATAGCACTAAAATTCCTTGCAAATCTTCTATAGAAAGATGTTAATCCATGAAAACTGCGTACTTCACGTATGGATGTTGGAATAGGCTAATCAATAATTGCTTTAATCTCAGAATCATTCACTGAAATACCAGTATCTGACACGACATAGCCTAAGAAAGTGACTCTGTTTTAAAACAAAATGTGCACTTCTTCAAGTCAACATATAAAACATTTTCTTGCAAAGCTTTAAACACCTAATATAAATGTGTTATATGCTCTTCTTCATTTTTGATAAATGTTAGAGCATTGCTCGGTCGAACTCGCATGCATTGTTATCTCAAGCATGTTTGTCAATGTTAATGATCAAAACTATAAGTCTTGATTTCTAGCATATTTATAGATGTCTCGGACTAGGACATAGATAGTGTAGTTGAACTTAGATTTCTCAGCGTTCATCATTTGAAGACGAAGAACTACTAATGGGAGCTTGTGGAACTTCATCGACAAAAGGTATATGGAGACTTAAACTCATATATCACTAGGAAAGTCTATTTCTACTCTATCTCATATATTGAGACTAAGTCGTATTTATTATATAGTTTTCTACTATACACATTTGAGATTTCGAGCTGAGTATATGTCGCTAACATATTTCTCGAAATATGTGTTGGCAATCTTTCGCTTTAGCCATGTTCATCTTTACTCGTGACGAAATTCATGTTGACATTTCAATAGCTTGAAAATTGCTTTGATGCTAATAGTGTATGGAAACGGCTATCGTCATCCTCTAAGAATGTTTCAATGATTGGAATGTAAAGTTGATAATATAACCATCTTTGGATATAGGCATATATAGTGTGTTCGCACATTAGTGTATAAATCCATAAACCGGGAGCCAAGTGTATGCATATGTGTTTAACGAAATTGGTGAAGGAGACAATATAAGTATGCGTACCCGTACCCATACTGGTAGAAGTTTTTGAACCGAAAATATCTGCTGAGTTTTGGGAATTAAAAACTCCTAAACTAGTCACCTTAAGTATGCGTATCCATACGCATACTAGCGGAAGTTTTCAAACCGATTTTTTTTGCTGAGTTTGTAAACTTCTAAAACACAAATCCAGTTGCTTAGGTATGCATACATGTACGCATACATAAGCAGGTTATTTTATCAAATTGTTTTGTTCATGAACTTAAACATTTAAATCATAGGGAATGCAATCTTTGAAATTCGTGGATATAATGTTCATGATTGATTCAAGTGAATCAAAATGATTTTGTTTCGATTGCGTCTTCTATGCAATTTAACAAATCATTAACTAGTTTCATTTGAAGTCATTTGAACTAGTTATAGTTAAGATGAATAAGGTTAATACGAGAGTAATCATATGGCTAACCTCGATTAACTATTTGTGAACTAACATGGTGTACACGTTTAGGTACGGTTACATAAACCTAAATGAAAGTACATTTCATTTGTGTGTAACAAGCTAAGTTCGATCTAACGGTTGAAAGATATTAGCTTGGTTGAATCAGGTTTTTCATCTAACGATGATTATTGAATGCTTTGTTCCAAGGTAACTTGGATTTAAAACCCTGAATTGAAAACTATATAAAGGAGAACTCTAACGACTTAAAGACTTCATTGGGATTGTGAAGCCAGGCCAAACTACTTCTCTTGTAGTTAATTGATCTGATCTTGTTGTATCTATCGTACGAGTACAATTGTATAATTGTCTTGGGATTTATATCTTCGATAGGGAAGATAAAAAGTAGTCAAAAACATCTTCATCTCATCGTTTGTGATTCCACAATATCTTGTTTCACTAGTCGTTTAAGATTATTGTGAGGTGATTTATAATACTAGGTTATTCTTCGGTAATATAAGACCAGTTTATCAATTGGTTCATGTTCACCTTGATTTATCAAAAGACGGAACAAAAACTCTTGGGTATTTCTGTGGGAGACATATTTATTCAATCCTATAAACTTTTCTGTGTGAGACATATTTGTTTATCAAGTCTTCGACTTTGGGTTGTAGCAACTATTGGTTGTGGGTGAGATCAGGTAAGGGAATCAAGTGCGTAACATCCTGCTGGGATCAGAGATATAAGGAGAATAACTGTACCTTGAATCAATGCGATATTGATTGGGGCTCAACTACAGTCCAGACCGAAGTTAAATTGTAGTAGGAAAGGGTCTGTAGCGTCTTAATACAATGTGGTGTTCAATCTTGACTAGATTCCAGGGTTTCTCTGCATTTGAGATTTCCTTGTTAACAAAATTTCTGGTTTTTGTGTTATTTATTTTCCGCATTTTATTTTGTTATATAACAGAAATATCACAGGTTGTGCGTTGTATCGATCAATTATGAAATCCAACCTTTGGATTTTGATTGAAATTGATTGATCCTTGGATATTGGTATGTGGTACCATCCAAGTTTATATCTCTTATATTCAATCTGGCTCACAGATTTCTATTTGCTGATTGCAGATTGAATTATAGATCGAGATATTAACACGTTGATATATCTTTCTTAAGATTGAGTCTAACTATCTAGTTGATTCTCGTGAGAGTATATTGGAGTTAATCCATACAAATTACTAATCGAAATATTCTTGTTTCTTTCAATGCTCTCCTTAACTCTTTTTCTTCGCTGTTTTCCCTTTGGAGTCTTCTCCTTCGCTCTCTTCTTTCCCCGTGCCTCATTTCTTCTCCTTCGTGATTTACTGCTCTTTCTTCGTTGAGTTGGCGATTCTGCTGTATCAAAGTATCATTTTTCCACCTCTGGTTCTCTGCTATGTTAAATATCTTACCCTTTATCTTTCTGGACGAAGTACTACCCTTAATTGTTCCAACGTCATATTTTCTTCTTTGACATTCTCTTGTTTTTCACCACCTACTGGTTCTTCCTCCATCAACGTATCAGTATCGGTAGTATGCATCGACCCTTCTTGGTATCGATTTTCTTTATGGTTGTCATTCCGCGGTCGGTTTGCACCACGTCTTCCTCCCATAGTTTATGTTTCTCCTATCTCCATTATTATTCCTATTTTTTCCACTAGACGGTTGCTTATCCTTGATGCTATTATGTGTTGTGCCCGATTTGGGACTCTTTCCATCAACTGATTTCTGCTGAATTAACTTTCACTCACCAATTTGCTAACAACCTTTTACCAACTAGGTCTAACTTCTGCTCGATCTGTGGAATAATAAACTTCTGAAAATAAATTTCAGATCTACTTTCCTTTATGTAACTATAACACAATCAGATTCTCCAAATAACAAACCCCAAATTTTATGAAAAGAATGACTCGCTAAGTGATTTTTCAATGAGAAATCTTGAGAACAATTTCAACCTCTACTCCAAATTTCAAGCGAGAGTAAACTCTCAACATGAGTTCCCTGTTTTTGGACGCTAAAATGTAACTACTGGAAATCCAGTAGTACACCCAAATAATAAAATACACAAAATCTAAGACATGGTTATGATGATAAGATCAAACTCCTCTTATATGAACACACACGAAATAGAAATTCTTTTTTAGATAAGTTAAGATGGTAATGACATTACAAGTATTGAAACTCACAAGAACCCTAATTTACTTTCTCTCCACCTAATCACTCTTCCTCTAAAACATCCAACCCCCTTACAATGAACCATGCACTCTATTTATAGGGAAACCAACATAGTGGAATACAACTCATTTTATCTCGTCGGATATCACACATTTCACATGAGCTCTACTTTTTACTTCGCCCATGCCATTTTCGATAAAGTTAGTCCAGCCTTTTCGCCTATTTATTCGGTTGTTGTCAGTACAGCTGTCCCATTTCTTGCAAACCAATTCAGACTTCGTGTCGTCAACTTCGTGTTCCTCCTTTTCTTTGTGAGATATCCCCTGGTCTAAGTAACCAACACCTCGCCAATTTTCATCTTCGCATATCTCATTAAAGTAGTTATGACATGTGATTTGTTTGTCACTGACATTTCTCCTCGAGATTAGTAAATAGTATCTTATCTCGAGATTTACTTCGTGATTTCTCTAATCCTCGTTCAACCATGTGGCGAGTAGGTTTTTCGTACCTACAAATTCACTTTACATTAACGTTGTATTAGCATTGACCCTCACTTGTTAATTAATATTTTTCCCGCTTTCTCCTCAAACAAACGTTGGTTTCATTCATTTTTTATTTTTATTTTTGATTGAGAAAAAAAGAATTTAAGTCAAGAAGAGAAGACTTTGTGCAATCTATATACATATAATATAATACAAGAGTGAAGAACTCAAAGGATGTTGCAGTGGAAAATATGGAGAAAGTAAAGAGACAAAAAGAGGTTTCTATTGATCAGGATAATATGGTTACATGGATACAATATCCTTTATATATATGTAAAGGTAAACTATAGGTAACTAGATGGACCGCACATCCATGGGCCATAGGCCCTATAACACTCCCCCTTGGGTGGTTCAATAACAAAACTTTATACATAGTGCTTCACATATAGTTCTTTGAATGTTGTTCTTCAAATGTCGTTCCCTCCTTGATGACTTGTGCCGAAATCAATTGCCTCATTAAAAATTTGATAAGGAAAAAATCCAGTGGGGCAAAACCTTGGTATAACTCTTCACATGTTGTCTCTTACTTTACATGTAGTTCATCACATGCAATACAATCTTAAAAGATCGACGAGTCTAAGTTAATTGCCTCGTAAAAACTTCGTCCGGAAAAACCCATAGGGACAAAACCTGAACTAAGGAAAAGGAGTACAATATCAAGCAAACTTATAACATATATGGACTCAAATATGTTTCCTCATTAAAACCTTGACAAGGAAAACCCAGTGGGATAAAACCTTGACGAAGGGAAAAGAGTACAACATGACAGATGCAAGTAAAAGTGATCTGTTGCAGATGATCACTTTGCTCCATTGAAGTTTACTGGTTTCTTACAACTCTTAAGGCTGAAAATCCTCGTGGGAAATACAATAGCCTTAGTTAGGAAATTACATTCCCTGTGTTTGTTGTTGTCTCATTAAAAACCTTGCCGAGTAACAAAACCATGTGGGAAAAAGAAACCTCGATTAAGGAAAAGAGTTCAACACACCATTAGATGCTCCCCCTGATATCAGATAATTTTCATTAGTCTAATACAGTCAAAAGTAGTTTATCACACTTTACTTTGGTGACTTGAGCGTTTAACCCTATTGTTGATTCTAGAAGTTACATTGCTTAACAGACTATCGTATTTCATTTCTTTGATTCAGATATTTTCAGTAATATCAACACGATCTTTATGTCTTCAACGTTCAACATACTTGATGTTTTTAGTGTTGTCTCGCTAAAAACCTTGTCGAGTAACAAAACCCTTTGGGAAAAACTATTCTCGATCGAAGGGAAAAAGAGTACAACACAGCTTCGATTTCGAAGTAAAATATGTCGAAATCATATCCTTGGATCCTCCCCCTGATGTCGGCATCTCCCTCTGATTACTTTCAGAGTTGTTCCAGATTGTTCCTTTAGTCATGTATTTTTCGAAACTGAATATTGGTAATGACTTAGAAAATAATCTACCACAACTCCCTCTGATTACTTTCTTTGAAGAAGAGATTATTGTTCATTCTTAATAAACAACTTTTGGATTTTACTTTCATTAGAATTCCTTTTAATGTCTTTGTAGGGATAAAACAAATTTATGTCAATGGTTAATTTTAAGTACATGATTATATTCACTATACCATTCCAATGACCTTGTGTTGGCGCTGAGCTATATCTATCTAACTAGTTCCTTGAGGATGCAAAATTTTATCGAGTACATTATTATACTAAGTACAACAATGCATCTATTGTACTTAGATATGGGAATTTCATCTCCCAACACATCTTCGTCAAATGGTCACTTACTTACATTTTGAACCTCGACTAATCATGGGAGTGCTATCAGGATGCATGTCTTTGTTAAATTTCCTGACAACTTTAGACAAATGCAAAATGGTGGGATAATATACCACAAGCTCAGTATTCGGTCGAGCTTTCCCCATATTTTTCATCTCAAATTCGGATTTCAAATAGCTTTTAAGATCTCTTATTACATCAAGAGTACCCATCATGTCTGTACCAACGACATAGATAGCTATAATTCCAAATCAGGAACTTTCTTGTGAATACGCAAGGATAAACAACTTACTTGTCTATCCCCTCCAAATCAAATAGTCAGTTAGACGGGTATACCATATCCGCCTGATTGCTTGAATCTATAAGTGAGCGTTTTATCTAACTGTAAACGCACTCTGTGGTTTAGAGTCATTTGATTTGGGCAACAAAAGTATATCAATTACTTTTGTAAATATCTTCTATCTCTTGATTCTTTCAGAGGTACGTAACAACCACATACATATGCTGCATTTCAAGTCCTTTTGAAATTACCAATCTAACTAAGTAGCGGAACTCTATAACGTTTATTACAAGAGAACAATTCCAGGGCTTTGTGAGAAACCTCGCGCCACAAGGCGAGTCATTGTACTTTAAGACTACTTTCTATTCATTATGCTATATGACAAATTAATTATGTATGTCCAATGGGCTTTATACTTGGTTGGTTAGAACTACCACACCAAATACCCATATATTTGCCAAAGAACTAAGTTCTACCTGGATTGTGTAGGCCAAATATATTGTTTATTTGAAATTAATCAAAATAAAGAATGGTTCAATCTCACTGTGCTTTACTTTTGGAGCAACTATTTATAGATGATATCATCACTGTGCACGCATGATCCTTCCATTGACTCATGTGCATTCTCATAATCCGTCAGGATTTCATTGTTCCCTAGAATCATTTAAAACTTCGGAGCGTCCTCCAGTATTGATTCATGGACATAGTCAGAGATAATCAAATGAGATGATTTCATTAATGATACAAATTAGGTTGTGCCTTACTCAACTACTTCCTTTCTAGGTGAGAATTGATCGAACCTGGTGGTTTCTCCATCTTCCTTTATGGATCCACGGCCTCAACTACACTTCCACCAAGTGTAATTGGAACACCTTAGTCTATGGTGTACCCCATACTGAGGATTTCTAACCTTGCAGGAATATTTGCAGTTGGTATGTGTGATCTTGTCACTTTAGTGACATCAGTGTACATTCTGAAAATTGATTATTCTTTGTCACTTCATATTCATTTGTGGAGTACAAGAATCAATATGAGACACAGTTGGAACACACCACGAAAATTCATGTCGTTTCCTTAGAAAATACCTTTTCTTATCTCCCCCTAACGAAGGGAAGACTGTCTCATTAAAATGACAACCCGCAAATCTAGCGGTAAGAGATCTCCTTCCAAAGGTTTTAAAATGCGGATAATTATTGGGAACGCATTTCCAACATAACTACTTAACATTTTTGAAGACCCATTATAGTACGACGTGGATTCGTAATTGTGCATATATAGTGCAACCAAAAATGCGTAAGAACAAGAATGTCAGGTTTAAATCCAGTTACCAACTGGTACGCATAAAAGGATGACTAATATTGGGTTCTAAAATGAATTAAGTAAAGATGCATCAATATTGCATATTCCCCAAGCAGTTAAAGGTAGGTTTGTACGCATAACCATGCCTTAGGCACAATCTGTAACCTTTAATGATATCCTTTGCGAGATCTTGGGGTACAGGATACTCTGCATTTGATCCTATTAAACATGCAATAACCATCAAGTCCTTTTGATGTACACTCGATAGCATTTATAAGGGGTGGTGAGTCCCCTTACATGTAAAATATGTTCTAGTAGTTTTCCAAACGCAAATTTCTTTGGACCTATAATTAGTCCAAAATGTCAAAACATTCACCAGATCCATTAGTCACATCAATGGTCCGTATTCTGCATGAATATGTTTCTAAATTTCACATTGTTATCTTTGTAATATGGATTGTTTACCATTTGCATCTTAGGATGGTATCGATCCTGTTTTACTGAAGACTTTGTAAAATAAGTGATATGCTCTCTTACTTAAAAGCATAATGGGAGGGAGAAGGAGGTTGTGCATCTGGTAATTTAGAAAACACTTATTGAGAGATATGCCGTGACTTCGCATTCTGTCAATCTTTCTTCCGTTTTTGTTCACTCAAATAAATTGATGTTCGTATGAGTCCTTTCAAAACAATCATCATGTCGCAACCAAAGTGGATTTATGGGTATGTCAAAGCCTTTATGAGTCAATTCCCAACATTTCATCGTCGATGTCAATATGGATTCAATAATCCAAATACTATAGTGATTTACACTTCACTAGATTGACTCATTAGTTTCTCTAATGTCCTTCCAAATATATTAGAGACTAAAAAGATGCAATCAAATTACATTCTCATCACTGTGAGTTACCTCATGATATCCACTTGCATGGGTTTCTGTGGAATTTAACAAGGTGTGATTATCTCTTAGTTCTTATAGAGCTTATGTAACTTTTAATCGTTATATCAATTAGGCAACAAAGATTGAGCATTCCTTCGCTCGGATATTACATGTAATGATCCAATCATCACATGGTATTATATAAGGAAACAATTCAACAAGCAGTTTAATATATTTCCTTAAGAGCTTCATGTAATAAGTGGTGTGGCCTTATTACGTAACAAAAGAAAATATATCTCATTTACTTTAGAGTGTTACAGTTCATGAAGATGATATACTTTTCATCATAATGTACGAATGATCCTTTTAACTCAAGTACTTTTGAGTATATCTCAAGTGCTTTAGAGAATTTCAGTCTCATCGAAATGATATACTATTCATTCTGTAAGAGTATACAATGGATATAATTATTCGAAAAAAAACAACAACTTTATTTAGCTAATATAATATCGGTCAAACTATCATGTAGACAATAGTTTAGGATCAAATCATGCAAAATATAGAATCTAATCATACGAATTCTATTGAATAAAGATAAGCAATAAGAAAAATTGGCAAAGTTCTTGTTGTCATTAATGTTGACGTCTAACTATGATATGACCTTCTCCAAGAATACAGTGAGTTCGTTTTCCTTTAAACTCCCTATAACTCTTATAGTTGACTACTAATATATGATACTTGCATTACAACACTTGTACCATTCTCAGTAAAATGATTATACCAATATTTTCAACTCTCATTCGTATGAGTCAGAATTACATCTCTGTCCCATAATAGGTAGATACATTTACTTTGTATCATTATTACTGGATCCAGAATTACATCTCTGACTCAAGAAAACTTATGTGAGTTTCTTTTCACAAATAGTGAGGTTTGCTTTTAATTACAACATATCATTGTCGAAGTTATTGACTCATTATAGTCTAACAAGTGGATTATAGTTATTGAACATTCAAGTTTGGGGGAAAATGAATGTTTCGACAAACTACCTTCAAAGCATTACATCGTCTGAAGTTAATATGTCGCCTTGGAAATGTTGAAGGAATGACTTCCTCTTTGAAAGGTGTATCTTTACAAGTTGAAGATTTTTATGATGAAAGTATTGTACTTGTGCACACATACTTCCACATCATAGACTCTTTAATGGTGCTCAAGTACTTCTGAGTTCAAAAGGTCAAATTAGAGCCAAATTGGTTTAGTCAAAGTCTGGTCAACTATTTGGTCAAGACCCAGTCCATTAGGTTGACAAGGTCATGGCTAATGAATATAAACATATATGGTTCATTATATATGAAATATTCAGGCCCATTGATAATAAGTTTGAAACTATTAGTATATGAGCCCAAAACATATCGTTAACCCTAAAAGTTGACAAAATTATTCTTTCAACTGTTCTGATCGACAGACAAATGCATCGTCGTCCGATCATGATATATTGTTTACACTAAATTTATCACAATGTTTCTACAAACATATTAAAATTCCAAAGACATCCAACGGCTCAATAAAAATATATTTATGACGTCGTATGACTATTCCGATTCACGTTTCTATGGACACAGCAGAAACTATCACGTACTTTGGAGTACTTTCCATGGTTGGATCTTTACCAAATTTGAACAGTGATTTCAGGAGAACAATATGTAATACATAACAAACATACAGAATAATCTAACGGTTGTAATTCCTAAAACATACGTTTTTATACGCTGTTATAAATTAGGGTTTTCCTGAACGTACACAGATTCATTAAAATCCATTTTTGGAGATTGCATCTTATTCCGATTGGATTGAAATTTTAACACACATAGTAATGACTGATATGGTTAAACATAGTAAAATTTCATGAAAATCCAACGGTGACATCTCTAGGTTTGATAATCATACGTTTGTGGAACCCTAATATATACTAGGAAAACGAAATTTCTTTGTTCAAAAGAAATACTTGGTAACGCATCCATGATGATAAACAAATAGCATCAGAACCACGCTAATCTTCAAGTAATAATCCATAACCAATCTTGAACGTAGGAAAAAAAATTGCACCAGTTGGTAGAGTCGTGCATTATAACGTGTTGCAGTGGAAAATATGGAGAAAGTAAAGAGACAAAAAGAGGTTTCTATTGATCAGGATAATATGGTTACATGGATACAATATCATTTATATATATGTAAAGGTAAAATCTAGGTAACTAGATGGACCGCACATCAATGGGCCATAGGCCCTATAACAAAGGATACAATTTTAAAAATTGTAAGAGTTTGACCTACTCTGGAGATTTTAGTGAAATAAATACGGATACTCTCCCAAAGTGGGTCAAACTGGGGACTGTTTCTTTTCTGTTGATTGATTCTTGGTTGCGCTGTCATGTAAAATTATGTACAGGTATGATGGAGAAAGGGTCAGAAGACATTTTGATGCTCTGGATCGAAGGAGAAATATCACAACTAGTTTCTTATATATCCAAAGATATTCCCAGATACTTCTGGGATCAGATTTCCGATAAAAAATCCATTCTAGGCTTCGAACTTTCTTTGACATCAACTCCTCTAGATGTTCAAACGTTAACTTAAATTACTAGCTCACTGATAGATCCAATGACTAGGTCTTTTAAAACATGGTTCAATTTTATTTTTTTTATTAGATAAAGAGTATTACATTAACTAGTTGGAAGCCTAACAAGCTAAGCTCCAACAACATACTTATACTATACATTAATTGAAAAAGTTGTTGTGCTAACCTACCAGCGAGCTTCATGGGTAACCTAGCCAAGGGAGCCGAAGCGGATGGGGGCTGAGATTGTGTCACAAGGGGGGGCAAACTAACACTACCTTCCATTTTAATTCCTGCAATATTACGCCATTGGGGGCTTGAACCTGGGACCTCCTGGAACGCATGAAATTTTTCCATGTCCATTGGTTCAAATGGACGAGTAAAAAAATTAGTATGGGTGAAAGAGACACCAAAAAAATAGCAAGGATGAAACTGAACTCATCTCGACTTAAACTTAAAAGATAGCAAGGATGAAACTGGATATTTCCTGATGAAAATTAAAAATACAGTATAACCCCTATAAAATAATAGCATCGGGACCGGCAAAATTTATCAATTTATGGCGATACTAAATAATAGCATAAATTAATAATTATTAAATTATATATTAATGAGTTTATCAAAATATTTTTTAATTCTACAGAAAAAAATAATCAACAAAATGAACTAATACACCTTATTCCATTGCAAATTGTTTTCGTCAATGGAATGGATGTTGAATTTCTTTTAAACAACCCTCAAAAGGATATTGATTCAGATTTTGTTGATTGACGAAGAAATAATTGAGAGTGTCATGGGAAAATACGAAAGTGATGATGTGGAAGTTGAAGATGAAATTGTAATTACAGAGCCACCTTCCCATAAAGAAGCTATCAAAGCTACAAAGATGTTGATTAGGTTTTTTATTGCATCAGGAAATGACAACACCAAAAACTCATCTAATGTTAAGAAAAATCCAAAATGAAATTCAATGTCACATCAGTTTTAAGAAAAACCAAGTCACAATTGAATCATTCTTTAGCAAATTAGCGTAAATGTAAAACTGAATTTATAAAAATTGGAGATTTATTAATTTATATATTTAATGGACCTATAGAAAGAAAGAAAAAAATATTATTTTATTAATTTAGCGACTCGGGACCGGCAAAATTTATTAATTTATCATGATTATTAATTTATTGCGGATTAAATTATAGGGGTTCTACTGTAAGAAAAAGTATTTGAAAATTGGTATGATGGAACTGTTTACATCCTGGCTATTTTTACATTTTTGTCCATTTAAACAGTATCAAAATCTAAATATCCTTTTCACCCAGAAATTGTTGATTTTGATCTTTTTAACCAATTTTATGATTAATTAACGGATATGAAAACTAATTGGGGGATATAGCTACAGGACAAAAACGGTGTCCCAATAGCAATTCTGGGTGACCCACTATGTAATTTTTTTTTAATTCCTAATCTAGCCCTCACTAATCATGTTTAGTAGTTAATAATAATTAGTATATGCTTAAGTATTTGGGGGATAGTTTAGTGTGTGTTTTGATTTTAATTTGTGTGAGTGAGGAGTAGAAGGAGAGGAAAAAAAAATAAGTGGAATTTTTTTTTTTGAAAATGGAAAATGATTGTGATGAGAGAATTGCTGCTAAGAGGTTGAAAATTTGATTTGTTTCCTTTGAATTCACCATTGTTGCAGCTGAAAAAGATCGGTGTGCCGGCATGGTATTCAACCAAAAAACCATGCCGGCATTTGTCGGAAATTTTCAAAAATTGTTTGCCACTATCAAGGTGGGGTTCGGGGGGGGCGGAGCCCCAACGAGAGAGCTACGCCCTCTGGTTACGATTTTTTTCTAGTTTTGATCTTCATAATGTTGATTTTTTTCTGGGTTTGAACAGGTACCGGCATGGTAATCTAGTTTTCGAGCATGCCGGTACCTGTTCCGGCATAGTATTTTTCTTACATTTCTATGCCGGAACAAGATGAAAAGTACCTAGAATGTTGATTTTTTTTTCACTTGACTACCGGCATTGACAAGAAATTATCGAGCATGCGGTATCATGTTCCAAGCATAGTATTTTGCTTAAATTTCTATGCCTAAACAGGATGAAAAGTATCCAGAATGTTCATTTTTTTTTCACTTGAATACCGGCATTGATAGGAAATTCTCGAGCATGTCGGTATCATGTTCCGGCATATGGTCTTCATCAATTCCGGCATGGTCTTCATCACTTCCGTTTTGAATTTTTCTGGTTTTAGTCACTCCACTTCCGGCATGGTTAGTTGATATGAAGACCATGCCGGTATTGTTTTCATTCATAGAAAATAAAGCAAAATGCTATGCCGGAAAGCAATACCGGCATGGTCTTCATATCAACCCGACCATGCCGGCGATGAAGTGATTAAAACCCGAAAAAATTCAAAAGGAAGTGATGAAAACCATGCCGGAATTGATGAAGACCATATGCCGGAACATGATACCGGCATGCTCGAGAATCAATTCCGGCATGGTCATCATCACTTTCAGCATGATCTTCATCACTTCCGAATAAAATAAAAATTCGTTTCCAAAGTGAAGAGAAGAGAATTTGATGTAGAGTGGGGAGAGTTTAGAATTTTAAAGGGAATGAGGAATATTTAGGTTTCAAAGCTCTACCCCTAAATAAGATTAATAAGAAGTGGAGATGGAAATGGGGATATGATTTTGTTTTTTGATTTTAAGTTTTTGATTTTAATTTTGTGGGAAGGGTATTTTAGTATTTTCATAACCAAAAATAACCCCTTAACACATATCATGGGTTGGGGGAAGTAATTCATATCCCCCAATTAATTCCCATATCCCCCAATTAATTGTTCATAATTATTAAGCTACGATTTTCCAGCAAGTTTGTATGGAATAAGGTTTATTCTTTTGAGGAGAAAGTTTAATATATTGATAAAAGAGAAATGAATACATACAGAAAAATGAAAGCACTTAGCAGTGAAAACAAGAGCTCAAACAACAAAGACTCAGCTCAAACAACAACAAAGTAAGCAACATGTGCCACGACACTAAGAAAAAAAAGAACTATTTCTTCGTAGCAGATTTTCTTTGGCCCCTTCAAACCTGTTCCTTGCTAGGAGACGCAGATTTTCTCTGTATGGAATAAGGTAACTTATCCTAAAGAAAGTGAATTTTTTATGCGAAAATGCAGTGCATAGGAAACGTAGTACTATAGATATGCTACAAAAGAAAGTGCTACAGTAGTACAACAATTGTATTATGATTGGGGAGGCAGAAGAGAGCGTTCTCACCACCTTATTCTTGTAAGACTGCAAGGAGAGGGTGACATATGGTTGTTTCCTGGTAATGGTTGGCCTTGGGTCTTTCCTTTGAACGTTAACAATTTAACAATGTGTTGGCATATACTGGGAATTCTAGTTTCAGTAAAATTATTCGACCATTGATTATTTATTTTTGAAAAAGATAAACTTCATTCATATAGAAGTGCTGAATTAGCACTTAAAAGAAACAACAGTCGAGTATCCAAACATCATATCTCAAGCAAAGTTAAGGGGAGTACAACAATGGAATCATTTCCCCTAAAACATGTTGAAACTAGTTACGGTTTGAAAATATTCGACCATTGATACCAGGGCGGTGAAATCTCTTGACTGGTACTATTAACATGGGATTAGAAGCTAGAGCACAGCTGCTTTATTGGTAAAGGCAGCGGGGATTGAAACTCATGTAAACTTCTTTTTGTCTCTTTTAAGTTGGATTCTCATCTTCTTCTTTTGTCTTTTCTTCCTTTTGTATATTTGTTCATACTGTACGTTCACTTAAAAAAACTGTCATATTTAGCAAATCCACTAGTAGCGCAATTTTCAGAGCTCTTAGACAACATTATGTTGAATATCCACCACCCACTTTGGGTAGGTGTTCACACCTAGCTATCTGGATAGTCCTAAAAATATCTAAGTTGTCCTGCATACTCTAGTATTGTCTAGAGTACAAAGCTGATCAGTAGTAGCTAGAATAATCTAGATTAGTTTCGTTGGTTCTTTAGATTGTTAGCATGTGAATGGTCTCTAGAATTATCTAGAGTAAATAAATAACCTGGTAGAAAAAATATCTTGTCTAGTAGGTTCGTACAGTAGGTCTTCTAGATTGTTCTATCAACAAGTATAAATAGAGGTGCTACCCTCAACTGTAAGCACCGATCAAGAAAGAAAGTGAGTGATCGAGTGGAGTAAGGTCAGTAAAGGTTGTGTGAGAATTTGAGTGTTTGTATAAATATAAAGTTGTGTGTATAAATATTAACTTGTGATTAGATTAATAAAATTAAGATTTTCACAAGTGTGATTTTGCCCACCTAGCTTCTCAAACTCAACACATTATGGTAGAAAACATATCATTTGATTCCTCAACATTTATTAAAGGCTTAAAGACAATTACGTATACCTCAACTGACTGACTCATTTTGTATGGAAGCAACATACGAAGAAGAGTTCTGAGGCGATGGACGTTTTGCAATATCATCACCAGTTAACGTCGAACTCGAACATATATGCTCAACGTTATAGTTACTAATAGGAAAATTAGTCACTGCACTTGCACCTCTGTATTTTAATGCTGCAATGTCATATGCCGTAGCTGCTTCCTCTTGTGTATCTATACACAATTAAACACAACAATCAGTCATCCATGAATACAGACACCATGTAAATACAGGTCTTCGTTCGCACAATTAAACCCTTACATCTCCATCTTATCATTCTCACTAGTGGTTACGGAACGAAGTATAAAGTATAAATAAACATACAGAAAAAAAGGGATTACCGAAAGCTCCAAGATACAAGTACTTGTTTCGGACATTAATTTGAACTTGCCATCTTTCACCAGATCTTGTCACTCCTCTGTACATTGATGCACCCTTTGAAAAGCCACTACTTTTTCTGCATCATTAACAATTTTCAGAAAACTAAAGAGATGTGTACTAAAACTCATAAATTGTGGTCAGATAGATATACCTTTTTATGGTGGCTACATATTCTTCTTTCTTAATGTTCTTCATTTCATTGAGTTCTTTCTCATAAATGGATAACTGACAAAAATTTCATGAATACACACAATTAAAGACATGAAATTAATTACCATATTTAATTGAAAAAATTAATTAAGAATTTTTCTTTTTCAATTACATACCGGGAAATTTATCCGAGTAGTAGGACCATAATATTTCAATGCAGCTAAATCATAAGCCTTAGCTGCTTTATCTTCCTCATCATATTCACCTGATTAAAAATTTCTTCAGATTAAAATGTTCTTATGAGAAAGAGAAATACAATAAAAAAATAATCAAATCAATAATAATTATTCTGAAACTTACCAAGATAAACTGTTCGCAATCATCACCATTGAGTTTGAACAAAAAAAAAAAAAAAAAATTAGTAATCTCAAAGTATTATTTCTAGAGCACAAAAAATCTGAAAATAACATGAGTGTTAGTGTGTTAATACCAAATTCTTTATATAATTATATGGATCAAAAAGAAAAAGAAAAAAAATAACAATAATTTTTCTTATATACCTTGTCTTCCTTTTTTTAGTTTGCCTTCTTTCATGTAACTTCCATCCCGAATTTGGGCTACATATTTTCCTCTCCGTATATGTCTACTAACACCAAGGTATTGAGAAGTTTTTTGTTTTTTTGGATAGTTGTACTGAGAAGTGAATGGAAGTGAAATAGGTTTTTGGTTTATATCGATTAAGCAACGGTTATTCACGCTGCCTTCTTCACCTGGTGGGCCAAGTGTTAGTTTCAGTTTTAGATCACAACCACCACCACCTCCTTTCGCTGCCCATTCTATATTCGAATCTAGCAGCTTTCCACTATTTCTTGAATCTCTCCGCTCCATAACAATATCTAAAACAACCAAATCTCTATCTCACTCTCTCTTTTGAAGCGAAAGAAGAATTTTTTCAAGAACGGGAAAAAAAACAGAGAAAGAGGTGAAAACCTCTCAGAAAAATGAAATGAGAAGAATAAAGATAAGAAGAAGAAAAACATTATATATAACTCTACTTCACCCCTAAAGCCTAAACCCTAATAGTTTTTCATTTAGCATTTACCCTAAAAAGTACACCAACCACGTATGAGCAAGTGACTTGCACAAGCACGGCAATAATGATGCAAAAATCATACTTATCACCATCTTTAATTGTCACCTTATTTGTCATTCCAACATTGTTGGATTCACATCAATTCACTCTACAATTATATCACGTAGTTATGGCAAAAGATCCAAGTCCCTTAACTTGGACATTAATTTTTTGAGTATACTTGGAAAATATTAACTCTAATGCAAAAATGGCAAACTGCATTTAAACCTTCAGTGTATGCTGTCAAGCATTAACGGAAAGAAATCTAAACAAAAGCAAGACAAAAAAATCTTTAAGAAATCCATTGTCAATGACTTTCTATATATGAAATTCTCTAGGATGTACATTGCGTATCACGATTCACTTTCTATATATCTCATATTGTTGTTTGTTTTTCTCCATTTGTTTTGTCCCTTTCCTTGAACTTCATGGCAAATTGGTTAAATAAATGAAAAATAAAGAATTGTTCCAAGTCAGGCAGATCGTGGTGAAGTTCAAGTAGTTCATTGCTTTACCTGCTTATCTACTTATCCAAATCAGACTGACTCGGGAGGAATCGGAGTATCGTCTATTAAGCCTGCGACACATAAATTACAACTACGCTACCCAAATCAATAAGAGCCCAAGTGTGTGTGCATTTGTTTAAAGATTGTTATAACCAAAAAAGATATATGAAAATGCTAGAAAACGCGCTTAATTCACGCTGCTTTCTCTCCTTCCATCGTGGCAGCATCTATGTGGTGTTTTTTATGTTTACACGTCATCTATGAGTAGGTTACGGAGAGAGAAAGTGGATCTAAATCTCAGCCGTTTATCCAGAATTCAAATTAAAGTGAATATGAAGCCCGTGAAAACAATTGACCTTCTTCTTCTTGTCAATATTTAGAATTGGAACAGAAAAACACCTTCTGCTTCTCCTCAATATTTCGACTTTGAACAGAAAAAACTCATTACGAAGCAAATTCAGTTGCAGATTTTTCTAATTTTTCTCCAATTGAATACGAACAATAATGTAAGTTTGTCATATCTAAAGTTTTTTTTGCCCTAATTTTCACAAATTGCAGATTCATATCATACCTTGAATCTGAAATTTTAACTTGATTCGTTAAATTCTTGTGGATATTGGTTTTATAATTGTACTAATTTGTCTTCATTTACGGTTGTTCATAGATGGTTATGAAAAATGGAGAAGTAAATGTCGATGACATTACTGATTTGTATGAGGATGATTATGAGGATGTTGATTATAATGCAGAAGCGATCGATGAGAGTAACGAGGATGATCCGAGATATTCTGAAAAAGGCGCCAGAAAAGTTTGGCAGATATAGAGAAAAAGATGATAATTCATGATACACAAACTCCTGCCCAGTTTGAAGAAGCTTGGGAAAAGATGTTGAAAACATATAGTTTGGAGGAAAACAAGTGGTTAAAAAAACTATATGATGAGAAACAGAGATGGATACCGTGTTTCCTGAAGAATACATTTTAGGATGGGATGTCGTCAACGCAGCGTAGCGAAAGCATGAATGCTTTCTTTGATGGATTCGTCAACGAAAAAACAAGTTTGAAACAATTTGTAGAGCATCATGAACAAGCATTAAGGAAAAAAATTAAAAAGGAGTTGATGGCTGATGTCGATTCATTCTCAAGAACAATCGAAGCCATTACTAGAAATCCATTTGAAAAGAAAATGCAACAGTCGTACACTTCTGAAATATTTCGAGAATTCAAGTGGAAGTCACAAAGGCGGTTAGCTGTGTTATGATGGGAATGAAAGATGAGTCTGAAGGTGGTACTACATATGAAGTTCTAGAGAATATTTGGATTGGAGGTTTTTGCAAACAATTGAATTTTATTGTGAAATTTCATAAGACAAAAACTAAAGAAGATGGAATTGAGGACATTTCCCACACTGAAGAAACGAATGATGAAAGCGAAGATATGGACAGTGAAAGTGAATCATATGAAAGTGAGGGTGATAAATGTGAAGAAGGAACTGAAAAAAGAAGAAAAGAGGTTGAATTTGATATTCATTGTAGCTGCCAAAAATTTGAGTTTAAAGGAATCCTTTGTAGGCATGCTATCAGCATATTGATACGAAATAATATTCGACTTATATCAGATAAATACATCTTAAGGAGGTGGAGGAAAGATATAGTTAGATTGCACACAAAGGCGAAAATGAGTTATAGCTGTTGGGAAAATAATGAATCAAGCGTGCGTTTTAATCAGCTGAGTGTGAAGTTTAGTGAAGCTGCAGACTTGGCTTGTGTCAGCAAGGAACCATACACCGTTGTAAATGAGTGGTTGGATGAGATAATCAAGAAGTTACGCGCAATGAAAATAGAAGTCGAAAAGGTTAAACAAGTTGAGATTCAAGGGGTATCACTGCCATCAATAAAAGATCCTAAAGATGTAAAGTCCAAAGGGAGACCTCGATCTACTTTCTACAAACCTAAGAGGAGTAAGAAAATGGCGAAGAAAAAAGTATCAACTGAAAATGGCCAAGTCAGTTTTTTACCTTGTATCCAGATTTTTGTATTCTCCAGGTAGTTTCATCCCTACATAGTGAACTTATTTACAACAGTGTTACTTTTGTGTCTCTGTAGGATCACTTTCAAATAGAAATGCCTGATTCCTTGTATGATGGAGTTCAAATGCCCCAAGAGAATTTTGCAACAACTGAAATGACACAAGAACAAGTACATACGAGTACGACAAAAACAGGAAGAAGCACTCACCAAATAGCTCCAAGGGGCAATCAAGTGAGAGGCGAAAGAGGAACACGAGGGTGAGGGCGAGGTCGAAGAGGCGCATACATAAGCTCTCCTCATACTCACAATGTACCTTATATGAGCACTCCTTGTATTCCATATGTGGGCAGTCCTTATGTACCATACATGGACAGTTCTTCTGGCAGATATACAAGTGAACCTTTCACGATTACACAACCTTCTTTCATGGAACAACTATTGGTGATTATTATGGTCTGTAATACCTTATGTAGCTCATGGTAACACTATTGGTTCATATTTTTATTGTAATGTTTTGTTTATTTCTTGTGAAGGCGTCTCAATTTCCACCAAAGTAAAAAGGCCATAGATGATCACAAGTTGTTAAGCTCCACTGAAGTTATATACTAGAGTAGGAAGTTGAACTTCAATTTTGATTTTTCTATTATACGGCTAAGTTCTTTGAGATATTAGGAAGTTTAGTTGTACTGAGAGGTTCCACTTATTTTTCTGTAATACGGTCGGCAACATTTAGCGTTACTGGGAACTTAAGTTAAATTTGTACTTACTTTTACAGTAAGAGGATATTGGGAAGTTTTTTTTGTAATAATACTGTTAACTTCTTTTATTTTTGAATGAATATGTAAGCTTATGCCTCTTAAATTTTCTTATATATCTCTGCAATCAAAATGCTCATATGAATCCAGAAATGTTTAACAGTAACAACAAATTGTATTTGATGGAAGCTCTTTTAGCATAACATAGACATAGATTACAATCAGTATATTGTCATTTCTAATCAAGATAATTACAAGATCTTTTAGTAGACATAGATTACAATCAGTGTATTGTCATTTTCTAGTAAGAGAATTACAAGCTCTTTTAGTTCACATCCAATGATCACTTTCACCAGTTGTACACTTCTGCACTTCACAAATGCGTATGCATCTTTACTTGTTATTATTTCTATTTAGTGTTAGATACTGCCCTAAATCTTTCTGCACCTTTTACTTTTACAAGGGGTTAGTCGTGGGAGAGTTTGAGAGATTTTAATGTATTTAGAGGGAGTGTAAGAGAGTCTAGACAATTTGGGGGATTTTAACCCTAACTCCCCAGAAATCTCTTATTTTTTGAGAGATTTTGTCCAAGAAAAAAAACATCATGAAACTCCCCCAAATTGTAAACTCCCTATGACTCTATCACCACTAACATGGGAGTTTAAGAGATTTTGAGGTAGTTTTAGAAATCTCCCTAGAAATCTCCCACCACTAACAGAGATTTTAAATTTTTTGACAAACTCCCCCACGACTAACAGGGTATTTGCCAACTACATTGAAAATACATTAAAATCTCTCATGACTAACACACTGTTACCAAACGCAGAGATACCTGCTCTTGCATCCTTCCTTAAAACTGTTTTCAGCTCTGAGAAGAAAATTATCAAACAAGTTAGCTACATGTTGTCATTTACTCATAGTGGAAGTATTAGTTGACTTTGTTTCTTTAAATCTCCAAAACGTTGGAAAGATACAAACCAATTATCAACCAATGAACACAGAATCCAACATACCCACTTCTCAAGATACCAATTCACCCAAATTTGGCTAGGCTACAAGTTTTGTTGACAATTGTTCATAACAATACAAAAACAGAAATAAATAGCTTAAAATCACCATACCTTACGAATTGAAGAATCGCTAAATCAAAATGAAAGCATTTAGAACACAAAAATCTGAAAAATCTAAAGCATCACCCTAATTGCATCTATTTCCTGAAGCAATTCCAATATCGTCCTAAACATCGGAACAAAACCCAACTCTGTTTTTTCTATCTTTTTTCAATGAAAGGAAATCGAATTCTTCAATTAATTTTGTTGTTGAAAGACGGATATGAAGATGAACTGAGAAAGTTGCAGAGGCTTTTTGGTTCAGTAAAATACTGTATTTATTTCTCTCTCTTATAACTGAAACGTGGAATGAATAAAATCTTAATCACCTGCCACATCATTTCCCCACCTCAGCGTGCGTGAAAGTGGCGAACAATTAGCGCGACGCCTAGCGCAACAGAAATATATAATAATATAATTGTTTATCGGCTTTATAGCCTTACTTGGCCAGTTAGCCCCTTTAGAATCCCTGAAGTATATAAATTGTTTAGAAGTGTCAAGTGTTAGTTTATTTGAGTTTTTCAAATCCATAATAAACTAGATTTGGGTACGAATTAAACTCAATCAATTACTGCATACGAATCACATTAGTAAGAAGTTCGAAGTAAATGCTATGAGAAGTCAAAAGGAAACTTAGTTTCGAGAAACGTTAGATTAATTTTATGACCTGTGGAAACTAAAGGAAGGAAATATCGACAAAGACACGACAAAAATATTTCAAAATTCTTGCACATTCAATTTTTTGCGAAACTCATAATATTTGCACACTAGTTGATTATAGATGGTGTTCTTCAGTCAAATTCAGGTTGAAAGTTGAAAAACAACTAGCCTATTCTGGGAAGAATTGAGTTGGACCTAAATTTTCTAGGAAAGCGAAGAACACCTTACCAATTCCGACCTTCATGTTCTTAAAAAAAAATGAGACTTCCGTAATCTTTCATAAAGTTGAAGTCCACATATCAGGAGCTGAACTGGGTAAAGACACCATTCATTATAATGACTTCCATTTATTGAACACGTGACTCATTCTGTTTTTCCAAGGTTTTCCTTGTTGCTGTTGCAGAGATCTAGGGAGCTCGTCGCTTCATCAAATCGACCACTTCCATCATAAAGGAGCCAAGTATTAATAACTTTTGCTTATTTTGCTTATTTTTTCCTTATTTTTATTATTGCACCCAACAATCTTAAGACATTAGAATTTGTAATAATCACGAATGTTAATTGAGGAGTGAAAAACAATTTTTTTTTTTTTTTAGTCAGCTGTAGAATTTCGAATTTATCTCTCAGCCTAGAAGGATTTTCGATGAACCCTTCTGACATAACGTAGTAGACATCTTGGTAGTTACCCACGTAAACTTTCAGAATTTTTGGAGTTGTAAAAGTATTTTTTTGATATTTTACAAAACAGAGAAACATTCCTGAAAAATTCTGACGAGCAGAAATTTCATGTTAACTAAAGTAGTTTTTAGGGATATTTTGACTTTGGGTCACAACTTTGTGACCAGAGTTGCGTTTGGATCATCCCAAAATTTTAATTAGAGTTTGGGTCACGGAACTTGTTTGACTGTCTTGACAATTACATAATCTGGTTAAATGTGTAAATGACTGAGTAAAATTTGGATTTGAGATTATTTACTAACCTTGCCATTTAAACCCTAAATTCCATTCAAAGAGAAATATTTTTCTTCTCTGGTTTTTTCACCTGTAATTGAAGCTGGTGATGAATCGAGTACAACATAAAAACATAACCAAACCTCAAATTTGTCTCCCTGGAGTTCAAATCTTTTCAAACTCTTAAATTTTTTCTTAATCTCGCAATTGCTAGCTAATTTTTAACGGCATAAAGTTCTTCTTCAGCTCTGTTTTCCCGTGGAAGTTACAAATTCAAACCCAAACTTTGTCTGAAACTAAGATTAATGTTCCTTGTCGTTGTCACTTTGAATTTGGATGCAAACCCGCTTCTTTTAGTTCTTTATAGATTCTCAAAACATGTAAAAAGGCTAACCCATTTTTCCACTCTAGAAAATTGAAATCCATTCATCATACTTACTTGATTCAACATTTTCTTAAGACAATACCAACCCACCAGTTCAATCCAACTATAACCCAAACATCAACATCGCCAGCATCAGTTTTCCAATAACCCCTTATTTGATTCTCACTCCTCTAACTAACACAATAATCTTCACCTGTAATTCCCAACACAGGAACCCTAGTTCATAATTTGGGGAAGAACACAAGAAATCCCTAACCTGTGATTCTCAATCTTCACAAATAAACCACAATAAAAACTCTATCTAACAAATTTCACTTCAAATTAAACAAACCCACCTACAATTCATGAATTTTTACTCAATTTTACATAAGAAGATTAAAATAAAAGAAACCCTAAATTACCTGGGTTCATTCGATCTCTCACCATTATCAGTTTTTTTATGTTCAACAACATCAATATCTTCGATCTCAGTTATCATTCGACAGTTCAATTGATCCATCTCATGCTTCCCTCGGGAAATCTCTCAACACAGCTCTCTGAATCGCCAGAGAGAAGTAGAAATAAGAAACAGAGAGACGGAAATAGAAGAAAGAAGAAGACGGTCCGTGACATAATTAAATAAATTGAAATTAATTTTTAAAAATAAAAAATTAACTAAGGTCAAGACAGTCAAACACGGTCTGTGACCAAACATTAATTAAAATTTTGGCGTGACCCAAATGCAACTCTGGTCACAAAGTTGTGACCCAAAGTCAAAATATCCCTAGTTTTTATGGGTTAACCATGAGTTTATTGATATGGTGATTCAAACGAAGTTTATAGATCTAGATGGTATCTTCAAAACTTATATTTTATTTTCCGATTCGGAACTAAGGTTGTGAGATGTGGTGTATTAGGTGATTGGTAAATTACCATGTCAGTGGTCAGAGTATAAACGAATATTGTGACATGAAATTGAAAAGGGACATGGCTACTAGACACATGTGGATGAACACAAGTCTTCCAAAGATGACAAAGGAGAGAACATCAAACACAAATCTAAGCGTAGTCTTCATAAGAAAGGTATGTTTCGTAAAACTAAATCTCGCATTACTTTAATTAAGGGTGATTGTTATGTTTGTAAAATTCCTGGCCACACGGCAGTAAATTGTAGACAACATAAAAACCTTAATAAGTAAAAATTTAATTCTAATTTAGTTGAAACAAACTAGAACAAGTTCAGTGGCATGATGTCGGAAGTTATTTTAATAATCAATGTGAGAGACCGGTGGGTGGACTCTAGAGCCACCAAGCATGTTTGTTGAAACAAAAACCTATTCACATCCTATCAGAGGATAGGGGATGTTGAGAAACACTTTATAAGTAACTCATCTGCAACAGAGGTTGCATGAAAGGAAAAGGTCGAGCAGAAGCTCATATATGTAATATTCTCACATTGAATTAGGTTTTCATGTTCCGGGCATATGAAAGAATCTTGTATCTTGTTCTGTTGTAGTTGGTAAAAGATTTAAGATATTAATTAAATCTGGAAAACTTTTCTTTGTTATGGGTAGTGATTTTTTAGGCAACGGTTATAAGACTTAGGGTCTATATAAGCTTAACGGAAAAAAATGATAAAGTAAACATAGTTGATTCTTGTGTTTTCTTTTGTGTGATTGAATGTTTTGCATGGCATACTTGGAACCGTAAAATTATAAGTTAATGCATAACTGGCTAGCATAGGATGTGTACCCAAATTTACTTTGGACTTTTAACTCAAAAGTGAAATCTGTGTATAACCAAATATGCTATATAAACTTTTAGCGAAAATATTTAGAGTAATTCTAAGCCCTTAGAATTAATTCAGTTAGGCCTAGTTGAAATGTTTTCAACCCAAACTAAGGAGGTAATAGGTGGTTTGTAACTTTCATAGATGATTATACGAGGTACTCTCTTGTATACTTTCTTAGGGGTAAGGATGATTCCTTTAAATTCCAATGGATGATGGTAACATAAACTTGAAATTGAAAGCGAAGTATATGTTACCACTAAACTGGTTAGGTATAAACATGCTAGAGAGTATGAAATTCATATAGGAGAACTTTACTTGTTAAATGGCATTATTCATGAGATCGCACCTCCTTATTCACCATATTCTAATGGTATAGTTAAATGTAAGAACAGAACCATTAAGGAGACGATTTATATCATGTTGATTAAAGAATTATCCGCCAACATGTCGGGGGAAGTCGTCCTCTAATCTTTAAAGGATCAAATAAAAATCCATATGATTATGGAAAGATATAAAACCTTCTTATGCATATGTCAAAATGTGGGGGTGTTTAGAAAAGATATCCTGAGAATTCTATTGCATAATTTTTGGTTGTGAGTTTTGTTATTTCTGACATTGATGTGAATATTTTTATGGAGTCTAGGGATGTTGAGTTCTTTGAACATGTTTATTTTGAAACCTGTCTCTTCTTAGGGATGTGTTGTTTATCCCCTAGATGTCTTTTAACTAGTTAGAATATACCTTTGAAAGAAGATGAAGTATCGTTGATCCTAGGAGTTGTAAAAGGATTATAACTGAGACTTCGTAGAGACCCGACTTCATAATATGCCTAGTTTAGTCTGAGTTCCAGACTTGTAAAGAAGCATTGACATCTACTGACACCTCATTCTGGTAAGAAAATTAATTTAGTGAAATGGACTCAGTTCGTCATAACCAGAATTGAGACCTTATTAATTTACCTCTAGGGAGTAAGACTGTATGATGTAAGTGAGTCTTTCAGAGGAAACGTAAGGTAGATGAAACTGTGGAAAAATATAAGGCTAGGTTGGTATCTAATGGCTATAAACTAAAAGAAGTTGTGTATTTCCTTGATTCTTATTCACCTGTGACGAGAGTTAACTCCTTTGAGATGTTAATTGCTTTTGCTTCCATAAATAACTTAGAGATACATTAGATGGATGTTAAGACAAATTTTATAAAACCGTGAATTAGATAAAGAAATTTACATAGACCAACCTGAGGACTTTGTAGTGAAAGGTTTTGAAGACAAAGTTTGTAAGTTGAACAAATTTTTGTATGGTTTTCAAATAAGTACGTAAATAGTGACATGGAAAATTTGATCATGTGACAATGAGTAGTGGATTTAAGGTAATGAATCTGACATGTATATTTATAAGTAACTTGTTAAGGATGCATGTGTGATTGTATACTTGTATGTTGATGATATTCTTATACTTGATACAAACATTCATGTGATTAATTCCACTAAAAACATACGTTGAATGAGAACACTGACTTGAAAGACTTAGGCCCAATTGATCTGATCTTAGGGATGAGTATTAGAGGATAATCTAATATTTATAGTCTTAGTCATTCTCATTATATTAAATTCGTGTTTAATAGATACAATCAGCCTGATTGTAATCCTTCTTGTACTCCTTACGATTCCATATGTAGACTCAAGAAAAATAAGGGTAATGGAGTATCTTAACTTGAATACTCAAGAGTTGTAGGATGTCTGATGAATTTAATGAATTGTAAGAGTCCAGACATTGACTATATTATGAGTAAGTTAAGTAGATATACTTGTAGTCCAGAGCAAGAGCATTGGGATGCACTTAGTAGAGTATTTCGATACCTAAAATACTTTATTACCTTTTGTTTGATTTATGTAAGGTATCTTACGGTCCTTGTGGGACTTTGTGATGAAAATTGGGTAGTTGACTCAGAGGAGTCTAAGTCTACGAGTGAATATGTTTTCACTCTAGCAAGAGGGTTTGTTTTTGGAAGATTTCCAAAAAGACATATATTTCTCAATTCATTATGGAATCTGAGAGTACTGCATTAGATAAAGCATGAGAAGGGGGCAAGTGCCTAAGATTCTTTTTAGAAGACATTCCTCTCTGGCATAGGCATGTGCCAGCTATATCTATACACTATGTTAGCCAAGCTATAATATATAAAGCTAAAAATAACTAATTTCAATCGGCGTTATCTCCATTGATTGGATAAAGTCCAAGGAGAACCTTTGACGAAAGGTTTATCCAAAAAGATAGTTAGAAATGCATCGAGAGGGATGGGGCTTAAGCTGATAAATTAAACTTTCCATGAAGGATACTCAACCTTGCTGACTGTAGATCTCAAGATCAAGGTTTCGAATGAGACAACTAATTTTTGGCGGGTAAAGGTAAACACTATCATAGAATTTCATTATCTATCCCTTCCCTATGGTGTAGACGTGATAGTGTGACTACATGTGAAGGATGACTTTTTTAAAGTCTTAATGAGTTCTATAGTTTCAATTTAAGATTGAAGTGGGGTGTAGAAGTAACACTCTTTATGGAACTCACCTATCTGAATGAGGAAGTGGGGACGCTTCCTATGAGAATATGAGCTTTAATTCTCTAGAGATTTCTGAAAAACAGGATATGTCCAAGACCAAATTAGACAAAACGGCACAAGCTTAGTAGCAACATTGGAGATATCATCCGTGGTCGTTACTGCGAATTACATCAAATGCTAGCAGTTCAAGACATAGTTCACTGTCTCTAGCAAGTAATTCCGGTAATATCTCACTAAGTAATGGACACCTCTGCCTAAAATGGTATTTCCTGCGCTTTTTATATGATTTTCGTTTTGATGGTTTTTGTATTACTGGAACTTAGGACCTAAGGGTCACTAAGGGTTCACTAGTTCAGTCTTTTTCACTTTGGTGAAAGGAACCTTTAGTCTCACTTGTGAGGAACTAAAGATGAAATATCTCTATACTATATGATTTTTACAATCCATAGTATAACCCTGGGGGTCAACACACTTTTGGGTGAGGGATATGAACGTTAGAATGGCTAGTATGACTTTAACATGCATGCTCTGTTTGTTTGTTCGGATCGTGAGATTGGGTTGTTGATATACCAAGATGTATCTGTGTTTTTCGTGTTTTATTGTGAATGAAATATAATTTTTAAAGTTTTAATTAAAAATTATAATTTTTTATTTTATTTTGTGAATGAAAAACTTATTAGTCCCATACCGTGGAGTTTCCACTTTTAGGTTGTTTTAAGAGACTATATAAGATTTATAGTCCCACATCGGGGAGTTGCTATTCTTAAGTTGTATTTGTCAATTATATAAACAAATTCACTACTTTTGTAAAATCTACGGGAAAGGGAATTCTCTATTTTTTTAGAGAGATCCCTAAGGGAAAATATTTTATATTGCTTTCTTAAATGTTCGCGATTTTTCTTAACGGTGTTTTCGGAGTTTCCAAGCTCAAGTTGAGCATCTACTACGTATGCTAGTAGTAGGTATAGTAGGGTGTTTTATCCTGGATATATCCGTCTTGTGAGGTCCATAGCATCACTCTTGAG
Source organism: Papaver bracteatum (assembly GCA_023529315.1). Taxonomy (NCBI): domain Eukaryota; kingdom Viridiplantae; phylum Streptophyta; class Magnoliopsida; order Ranunculales; family Papaveraceae; genus Papaver; species Papaver bracteatum. The sequence goes on along the minus strand of JAJJWX010000478.1, from coordinate 149,764 downwards.
TGTATCCGGGTGCTAATGTCTTAAGGGAAACGTGTTGAACACGTGACTCACTCTATTTTTCCAAAGTTTTTTCTTGTTGTTGTTGATAGATCTGGGGAGGTCGTCGTTTCGTCAAATCGATCACTTCCATTATAAAGGAGCTAAGTATCAATAACTTTTCCTTATTTGATTTTTTTTCCTGACTTTGATTATTGCACGCCCAACATTTAATACTCTATGTTCTCTGTATCAAATGATTATAGGAAATTTCGACATAATGTTTAGACGAAGAAGATCATAATGTGTGAGGTTACTTAGTTTTTTCCGTACCGAATCTAAGTAAGCAAACTACGGTTTAAGCTCGCTCCCTTGAGGGTGGGGCATACATTCAATATCTTTCACCTAGTTTTTGTTCATAATTGTTGGAATTTAAACCAAGATATGGTGATTTGGGTCGTGGATCATAATCATATGTTGATCCAGTCCGATTGGATCAACTACTGCAGTTAACGCAGTCAAGTTGGATCAACAGGAACTGTTGACACACTGTGCGATATTTGGAAGTTGGAGTTAACTAGAAGAGCAAGTTGTGTCGGTTGCTTGTTTTAGAGTTTTACTATATTAAGAGTTTTTTTTGTGTTTCTATAAGTGTGCTTTATTTTGAGTTTGATTTTATTAGGTAAGTACTTTGAGTGATCATCAAGTTTGTGAGACTATAAGTAGGCTATTAAGACATGAGAGAATGTACACCAAACTGATTATTAATGTAATCATTTATTTGCTTCCACGTGTGCTCTCCTCTCTCTTGCTCGATCCTACATGTGGTATCAGAGCAAGGTGAGAGGAAGGGAGAGGAGAAGGAGAAAGAGTTATAGAAGTTCTATTGTTTTTCGTTTTAGGGTTTAAAAAAAAAAATCGTTGCTTGGATGTTTACGTGAAGAAGAAAGAAGTTAAAGACTTGTCAAAGCCTTGGTGATGTGTTGGTGTTCTTAGTGTTCGTAAAAGATTTGTTTGTGTGGGTGCACTGTTAAAAAAATTTTTGTTGCTGCAGGAATATTCGTTTGCAAGCCAGGAAGTAATGGAGATGGAGGAACGTGAGCAAGGTCAAAGTTGTTGTTGCTATTGCAGTTGCTGCTTCAGAACCTGATGTGAGCGAAGTCCGAGGAGTTTTTTTCTTGTCCAAGGTGGAACCCTAAAAAAGAGACGAATTCCAGATGGAGAAGTTAGGGTTAGAGAGTTTTAAAAGAAGTAAAAAAAAGAGAATTGTTGGAAGGTCCGTCGTGTTGGTGTGTTGGAGTTTGTCTTCATCATGGTTCGAGAAGTTGCGATAAACAAGACGTAAGGTTGTGAGTGAACAAAAGACAAAAGGGAGTTTTGCTGTTGTTTTTCGTAAAACAAACAAGAAAGTTTTGAGAGTTTCGTAATTACGAAATAGGGAGAGTTTGACATTGTGAAGTTTGTGAATTCTGGTTGTTAATTGATGATGCTCGTTGTTGTTGTACATGATTTCTATATCATGTCCTTCTCGGTGTTTTAATGTTTACAACTGACAATGATGATCACGATTGATGATGGTTATTATTTGTGATATTGGGAATGGTGATGGAGCTGGTGGTATGATGAGATGTGTTGTTGCCATTGATGGAAGCAATGTTGGTCCGGGGAGTGATGAAAAAGGCTGCAGGGAAAGAGAAATTAGGGTTTTTTCCATGATTAACAGAGAAGGGAGATGGTGTTTGCTGCCAATGACAAGATACGAAGATTACTTATTACTGCATGTGGTTAATGGTGTTGGGATTGGAGGCATACGGAGCTTAGTTTTTGATGTTGAGCAGTGGAGATTTGATGGTACATGGCAGTAGTGACGACGACGGAAGATGGTAGTGAAGACATGTTAGCTGATGGAGTTGGTGCTCCAGGTCCGTTCGATAAAAAAAAAAAAAAAAAATATTTGGAAGATTGTAACAGTTTGGATGTTACAAAGGTTAGTATTACAGTTGAACGAGAACTGTTACAGATGAACAAAAGTGTTACTGAAGAATAGTTACAGAAGCGTAACAGAAAAAAATGTTAGAGTATGTGTAACAAATGTGTTATAACAGTGAATAAGTGTGACAGTTTTCTGTCAGAGGCATTGCAAAAAGCAGATTTGTTTTTTGAAGGTGAAGAATCTTGGGCGAGTGGTTGATTCAAAGGGTTAAGTCATGAATTCAAAATCAATGAGGATGGAGGATCAACTGGTATTGCAGTGAAGAAGGATTGGTACAGTTTGATGTAGGATCAAAGGTATCGAGGTCATAAAGGACTGATACGGTTTGATTAAGTTGACTAGAATTCAAAGACTTAGAATTACAAGGAATGTTGGTGATGTTTGAGCTTAAGGGAGGAAGATAACATGTTAGAGTTTAAGCTCAAACATGTTGAAAGGTTGAATAGTTTGTGGCAGAAACTTGGAAATCTTACAAAGTGTGGCAGACTTTGTGTTAGTTATTGCTTATGGCAGAAGCGTAACAAAAAATAAAGATTGTGAGAGAATCTTGAAGAATAAATAAATGTGAAGGTTTCGTAACAAAAGCATGACTGGAACAAAGAAGAAAAGAAGAACAAAATAAGATAAGAAGAAAAAACATTAAGGTTGTGAAGAAAGAGAAGTAATCACCAGGTGGTGATGAGAGATTGAAGAGAAGAGACGCACTGCGGGAAAAATCATCATTGAAGAAACTATATTAGCGTTGTAGTACTCCTAAAACAACGCTATTTTATGCATTGTGTAGGTGGGGTATTGTAGAAAGTCCAAGCTTTTCTACAATACTTAACTAAGAGTTGTAAAGGGTGATGTGATTCATGGTTCGACAATATTTTTCCAAAGTTGTGATTCTCTTTCGATTTTTTTTTGAAAGCCTAACACAACCCTTGTTTGTGTTTTAGGAATATCTTGGACAACATAGGATGTGTATCGTACAAATATGTAACACAACACTTGTATAAGTTGAATGTCTATCTTAGACAACCTAGGATGTGTATCGTAAAAATATGTAACACAACACTTATTACTATTATGAATAGGATTTGCACGACACTTGTTAGAGTTGTAGAACTATGTTGGACATCACCTAGTTATGTTGTAAAGACGTTCTTTCACCACCTCTGGTTTGTGTAGTTGAAATATGGAACACAACTCTTATTAGAAGTTGTGTGCATAAAACTATTTTGAAAAAAAAAAATTATAGCTGGAATCGAATTTCCGAAAATATTTCACATTTACATTAATCTTCCAAGTATTTCACATTCACATTAATCTTCCAGTGCAACACATTTACATTCATTCTAATTTGCAAAAAATGACAACCTTACAGTGTTAAGATTTTTACCGCTGATTCTTCTTCCTACTACAACACCAGCAAAAAATCATATCACGAAAAGAAAAAGAGAAACTATAACCTATGAGATCAGGGAGAAGTTCATTTCTCGCAGTACAGAACCTGGCATTAATCCCACTTATGTTCATCAGTCAGAGTAAACACTGGCTACAAATTCCTTCTTACAAATCACTAGTCAAAAGCTTCCTTTACTTCATCCTTTTGTTTGCTATATCCTCATTCAAATCTATTCAAATCTATTTAGCTCCTTCAGATCCTATACTTGTATCTATAGGTTCTCCACTTCAATTGTGAAGAATAATCCCACCAACAATTATAAACTCATAGTTCTCCCTTTCATCAATCCCACATCCTGCAAACTGCACATTAGAACCAATTAGAGAACACTAATAACAACATCCAGGGCAAATACAGAGACAGTATTTTGTTTGTGGAGTCTGCAAACAAACCTTGTCAATCTTCCCCTGCAGTAATTCTTGCAACTGCATTTCTTGTACTGCTACTGATTTTGAAAGATGCTACATCCAAGACCTGCAAAAATCAAACACGAGCCATCAGTCAGTAAGTTCCCAACTCTACAAGAAACCAAAATACAAGGAATGGATGCGAAAGACTACACAGCAAAAACTGGACAGAAACGTCGCAAAACTGACGTCCCAGACAGGCTGCATTGGCGAGGCTCCATAGGATTCATTAGAAGTCGTAATTTAGATATTGACCCCAATTTAGAAAGTAGGAAGAATCACCTTTCATAATCATCTTAAAAATCCATATTTGGAGTTCATTTAGTCTGTGCAACGAGTGTGCTAAGATGGTCACAGAACTGCGAATCTACAGTTTTCATTTCTGACATACTGGACGTTGAAGGCCGAAAATCCTAAACTATCAGTCGAAACACTAAGCCCTTTTAACACGTTAATTAGGAGACATAGACTAACATTTCCTGTCATGGACGTACCCTCTAAATCCCTGCTCATTGACGACAGTTTCGCAGACAACAGGCTGCAGTTCAGGTTGTCATAAAAACGAAGTTTTCAGCTGAAATATTCAAATTTGCATGAAAAAGACGTTCATTATAAATTAAATCCTTTAGAATGTATAAGAATAAACCTATAACACAATAACTCATGTGTCTAAGCCTTCAACATTCACTCTCTTAAATAAATACAACAAAGTTCATGGAAGTAAACAATACATGTCAATCACAGCGAGATGTAATAATACCTTTGAATCCAATTCAAGGCCTGCTTTGCCTTATAACACATGGAATAGTTTCAACGGCATTGAAAAATCTATGCTTCTCCCTTGAGTATGTCCTAGGAGTAAAATTATGCATCCCTGAGAAAAAAAAAATAGCACATTCAACTGGTTTAGAAACTGAGCATCTAACACACAGAATTCAGTTACGATTATACCACACTTTGAGGTACCTAAGCTTATCAGAACTTCATGAAATTTTTACAGTAAGTTTCTTACATATATAGAAACAACAAGTACAAAATTCACTTGATTCTAACGGTTCAGAAAAAATATATACACACTTCAACATGGCTGCTTTCAGCATCTAACACACAGAATTCAGTTACGATTATAACACACTTTGGGGTACCTAAACTTATCAGAACTTCATGAAATTTGTACAGTAAGTTTATTACATATAGAGAAACAACATGTTAAAAATTCAGCTTCATCCTATATATGGATAATGAGACGCACTCATTGAGAATAGGCTGTTCAGGATATAAATTCTGCAGAATGTAGCCATATATTATGCAATGTTGGCAGTAGTAAATAGGACCCGATCGTCATGCAATTTTAACTATATCATTATGAGTTAACAAAACACAACATACTAAAATTTCATCGTATTCCATCGGCTTAATTTAAAGATATCATTAAAACTAAAAACAGAGATTCTAGAAACATCACCATTCACTGAACTAGCTTAACCAACTCGCCAGTAGTACCAACTCCATATTCTGTCTCACCCATGATAACCACCTGACCACGAACCCAGACCCACTTGCACCAGTCACCAACATCATCCAGCACTTGTCTCAGATCACTCTTGACTGTAATAACTCCTCCCAGTTCACAGCCATACAACAATGGCAGCAGTACTAGTTCGTCTTCAATTGAAATCTCCTGGAGATAATACAGGCTCAACCAATTCACCTCCTTGTATAAATATGAAGCAAAACAATTTTGAAGTCATAAGTAAATAAAAACAACAGTACACATTTACTAAGAAATCACGGGGAAAAATACCCCATGAACCATATCAAACAATGACTTCCAACAATAAAGAACTGCAATTGGATTACTTACATGATCCAATACATGGTAGTTTTCTTATATTGGTCAGGGAGATGCTGATCCAAAACCGCAGCACCTTTCTTGGTGGCTTTAACCAAATTTTACTCTTTCACCTCACTCACTCCTTTATCTACAGCCAACGCACCACATTCATAAATTAAGAAATCCCCAAATTTGATCTAAAAAACACAACCGCAAAATTGAATTCTAGCTCAGAGAATCTGTTCTTTCTATGGAACTCTAGATCTAAGTCAAATATTAATCTACAAAAAGCCTGTTTTCTGCAGTTGCAACACCATTCACAATACATCTTTATCCATTTACTCATCTGCAATATCCATCAGCACTTTCTGTAGTTTCTACAATAGCTGCACTTGCAGCACCATTCATCCATGTTGATAAACCTAGACGGAACATCACACATTAAAAATGTGTTAACCACCAATTATGTTCTCGAATCAAAGAAAAAAAATCCGATAATACACAACTTACCTGTCCAAAAAATGCTGGTAATTCATGAACTCTAGCAGGAATCTCATTATTCGCAACCGCATAATCGATACCTATGTGTACATCAAACCCAAATTATACTGGAACCCATCTTTGTTCTTTCCTTTGGACTGCAACAATAATTTTCCTTCTTTATTTTTTAAATTTGGTTCCTACCTGATTCTCTCAATTTCCGTTAACAACAGCAGCCACACCTCCTCCATTATCACTGACCTTGAACAATTCGAACTTAGCCCATCTTTTATTTCATCTCCGATTCAACCTCAATCACCTGCAGCCTCTTAGATTCAAACCTCATCTTCAATTTCAATTTCATCTTCTAAGATAATCATCTGAATTTTCAAACTCTCAGATTCGTCATCTTTCCTTCTATATCAATCTATTCACAATTCCACTTCTATATCACCAGATTCAAAATTATTTCAAACGCCTATTGTAAACTTGAATCCGTTAAAATCCATCTTTTTATTCTTGAAATCGAGCTCATCTTCTTCCTCAATAAAAAACTGGTTTCAAATCAAACCCATCTTTAATATACCACCATCTTCATCACTGCCAACACCAACGAAGTCACCTTCACCTTCACAAATCAAACCATCTATAACACAACCATCATCTTTCCTTCTCTCGATTGAATCTCACCTCAGCGTTTCTCGGACTCTAACAGCCGCCATGGGTTCTGAGATTACTTTGTAAAAGTGAAAGAGAAACAAAGAGATATAGTTGAGATGATATGAAATAACTATCAGTGTCTTCAATTTCCTGTTTCAATCGAACAAAAATTAGGGTTTTTTATGCAAGGGAAAACTTATGAGAGGTTACAGAGAAAGAGATGAGCGAAAAGAGGGAAGACAAGTGAGAAAAGTGAGAGAAAAGTGAGAGATGAACGGTGGAGATTTAGTTAGGGAATGTCATACGGATTAGGGATATATTTGGACGGTAGAGATTTGACCAGGGATTATCATACGGATCATGGAAATTGTGTTCATTTTGTGCTAATACGAACTCATGTATTCGGTTCTATTATCAACATTCGACACGAAAAAAATTCCAAAAAAAATATTAATAAATTTATGACATTGATATCGACATTATGATGTAAAAAAATCCAAAAAATGTATAAGAATGAATCGGGAAAATAAAAATGAATTCGATAATCGGTGTTTTTTTTGTGTTTTTGTGTTTTCTCTTTGTATAACGACAAACAAACTATGAACCGAGAAGCTCCGAGAGGGTTCAGACTTCAAACTTAGAAGGATATATCATCGAGATCGATAAATATGAAGCTCAGTGTTGATTCCATCTTCAAATGTGGTATAACGACAAACAAACTATGAACCGAGAAGCTCCGAGAGGGTTCAGCCTTCAAACTTAGCAGGATATATCATCGAAATCGATAAATATGAAGCTCAGTGTTGATTCCATCTTCAAATGTGGTATAACGACAAACAAACTATGAACCGAGAAGCTCCGAGAGGGTTCAGACTTCAAACTTAGCAGGATATATCATCGAGATCGATAAATATGAAGCTCATTGTTGATTCCATCTTCAAATGTGGTATAACGACAAACAAACTATGAACCGAGAAGCTCCGAGAGGGTTCATACTTCAAACTTATCAGGATATATCATCGAAAACGATAAATAAGAAGCTCAGTGTTAATTCCAACTTCAAATGTGGTATAACGACAAACAAACTATGAACCGAGAGGGTTCAGACTTCAAAATTAGCAGGATATATCATCGAAAACGATAAATATGAAGCTCAGTGTTGATTCGAACTTCAAATATGGTATAACGACTCCGAGATCGAAACCTGGCAACTAGTTGACTACTACAAGTCGGAAACTTTGTCGGAACGATGAATCCATTCATTTATAAGAAACCTTAAGGTAACCCTATTTCTGCATATTGTATGCAAACCAGGATCCGAGATCGAAACTTGGCCTCGAATTGACTATATTAAGTCAGAAACTTGGTAAGAACGACGAATCCATCCATTTACAGGTAAGATTCCTTCGAAATATTATACAAAACCTTAAGGAAATCCTATTTCTGCATATTGTATGCAAACCAGGCTCCTAGATCGAAACTTGGCCTCGAGTTGACTACTCTAAGTCAGAAACTTGGTAAGAACGACGAATCCATCCATTTACAGGTAAGATTCCTTCGGAATAATCTACGAAACCTTAAACAAACCCTATTTTTGCACAATGTATGCATACTAGTATCCGACATCGAAACATGGCCGCGAGTTGACTACTCTAAGTCAAAAACTTGGTAAGAACGACGAATCCATCCATTTACAGGTAAGATTCCTTTGGAATACTCTACGAAACCTTAAACAAACCCTATTTATGCATATTTTATGCAAACCATGCTCCGAGATCGAAACTTGGCCTCGAGTTGACTACTCTATGTCAGAAACTTGGTAAGAATGAAGAATCCATTCATTTACAGGTAAGATTGCTTCGGAATATTCTACGAAACCTTAAGGAAACCCTATTTCTGCATATTGTATGCAAACCAGGCTCCGAGATCGAAACTTGGCCTCGAGTTGACTACTCTAAGTCGCCTCGAGATCAAAACTTGGCCTCGAGTTGACTACTCTAAGTCAGAAACTTGGTAAGAACGACGAATCCATTCATTTACAGGTATGATTGCTTCGGAATATTCTACGAAACCTTAAGGAAACCCTATTTATGCATATTGTATGCAAACCAGGCTCCAAGATCGAAACTTGGCCTCGAGTTGACTACTCTAAGTCAGAAACTTGGTAAGAACGAAGAATCCATTCATTTACAGGTAAGATTGCTTCGGAATATTCTACGAAACCTTAAGGAAACCCTATTTCTGCATATTGTATGCAAACCAGGATCCGAGATAGAAACTTGGCCTCAAGTTGACTACTCTAAGTCAGAAACTTGGTAAGAACGACGAATCCATCCATTTACAGGTAAGATTCATTCGGAATACTCTACGAAACCTTAAACAAACCCTATTTATGCACAATGTATGCATACTAGTCTCCGAGGTCGAAACCTGGCCGCGAGATGACTACTCTAAGTCAGAAACTTGGTAAGAACGACGAATCCATTCATTTACAGGTATGATTGCTTCGGAATATTCTACGAAACCTTAAGGAAACCCTATTTCTGCATATTGTATGCAAACCAGGCTCCGAGATCGAAACTTGGCCTCGAGTTGACTACTCTAAGTCAGAAACTTGGTAAGAACGACGAATCCATTCATTTACAGGTAAGATTTCTTCGGAATATTCTACGAAACCTTAAGGAAACCCTATTTATGCATATTGTATGCAAACCAGGCTCCGAGATCGAAACTTGGCCTCGAGTTGACTACTCTAAGTCAGAAACTTGGTAAGAACGTCGAATCCATTCATTTACAGGTAAGATTTCTTCGGAATATTCTACGAAACCTTAAGGAAACCCTATTTATGCATATTGTATGCAAACTAGGCTCCGAGATCGAAACTTGGCCTCGAGTTGACTACTCTAAGTCAGAAACTTGGTAAGAACGACGAATCCATTCATTTACAGGTAAGATTGCTTTGGAATATTCTACGAAACCTTAAGGAAACCCTATTTCTGCATATTGTATGCAAACCAGGATCCGAGATCGAAACTTGGCCTCGAGTTGACTAATCTAAGTCAGAAACTTGGTAAGAACGACGAATCCATTCATTTACAGGTAAGATTGCTTCGGAATATTCTACGAAACCTTAAGGAAACCCTATTTATGCATATTGTATGCAAACCAGGATCCGAGATCGAAACTTGGCCTCGAGTTGACTACTCTAAGTCAGAAACTTGGTAAGAACGACGAATCCATTCATTTACAGGTAAGATTGCTTCGGAATATTCTACGAAACCTTAAGGAAACCCTATTTCTGCATATTGTATGCAAACCAGGCTCCGAGATCGAAACTTGGCCTCGAGTTGACTAATCTAAGTCAGAAACTTGGTAAGAACGACGAATCCATTCATTTACAGGTAAGATTGCTTCGGAATATTCTACGAAACCTTAAGGAAACCCTATTTATGCATATTGTATGCAAACCAGGCTCCGAGATCGAAACTTGGCCTCGAGTTGACTACTCTAAGTCAGAAACTTGGTAAGAATGACGAATCCATTCATTTACAGGTAAGATTCCTTCGAAATATTATACAAAACCTTAAGGAAATCCTATTTCTGCATATTGTATGCAAACCAGGCTCCTAGATCGAAACTTGGCCTCGAGTTGACTACTCTAAGTCAGAAACTTGGTAAGAACGACGAATCCATCCATTTACAGGTAAGATTCCTTCGGAATAATCTACGAAACCTTAAACAAACCCTCTTTTTACACAATGTATGCATACTAGTCTCCGACATCGAAACATGGCCTCGAGTTGACTACTCTAAGTCAGAAACTTGGTAAGAACGACGAATCCATTCATTTACAGGTAAGATTCCTTCGGAATACTCTACGAAACCTTAAACAAACCCTATTTATGCATATTTTATGCAAACCAGGCTCCGAGATCAAAACTTGGCCTCGAGTTGACTACTCTAAGTCAGAAACTTGGTAAGAACGAAGAATCCATTCATTTACAGGTAAGATTTCTTCGGAATATTCTACTGAAACCTTAAACAAACCCTATTTAAACTTGCATATTGTATGCAAACCAGGAAACTCAAGATCGAAACTTGGCCTCGAGTTGACTACTCTAAGTCAGAAACTTGGTAAGAACGACGAATCCATTCATTTACAGGTAAGATTCCTTCGGAATATTCTCTACGAAACCTTAAACAAACCCTATTTATGCATATTTTATGCAAACCAGGCTCCGAGATCAAAACTTGGCCTCGAGTTGACTACTCTATGTCAGAAACTTGGTAAGAACGAAGAATCCATTCATTTACAGGTAAGATTTCTTCGGAATATTCTACGAAACCTTAAGGAAACCCTATTTATGCATATTGTATGCAAACCAGGCTCCGAGATCGAAACTTGGCCTCGAGTTGACTACTCTAAGTCAGAAACTTGGTAAGAATGACGAATCCATTCATTTACAGGTAAGATTCCTTCGAAATATTCTACAAAACCTTAAGGAAACCCTATTTACGCATATTGTATGCAAACCAGTCTCCTAGATCGAAACTTGGCCTCGAGTTGACTACTCTAAGTCAGAAACTTGGTAAGAACGACGAATCCATCCATTTACAGGTAAGATTCCTTCGGAATAATCTACGAAACCTTAAACAAACCCTCTTTTTACACAATGTATGCATACTAGTCTCCGACATCGAAACATGGCCTCGAGTTGACTACTCTAAGTCAGAAACTTGGTAAGAACGACGAATCCATTCATTTATGCAGTAAGATTCCTTGGAATACTCTACGAAACCTTAAACAAACCCTATTTATGCATATTTTATGCAAACCAGGCTCCGAGATCAAAACTTGGCCTCGAGTTGACTACTCTAAGTCAGAAACTTGGTAAGAACGAAGAATCCATTCATTTACAGGTAAGATTTCTTAGGAATATTCTACGAAACCTTAAGGAAACCCTATTTATGCATATTGTATGCAAACCAGGATTGCTCGAGATCGAAACTTGGCCTCGAGTTGACTACTCTAAGTCGAAACTTGGTAAGAACGACGAATCCATTCATTTACGTGTAAGATTGCTTCTAAATATTCTACAAAACCTTAAGGAAACCCTATTTCTGAATATTGTATGCAAACCAGGCTCCGAGATCGAAACTTGGCCTCGAGTTGACTACTCTAAGTCAGAAACTTGGTAAGAACGACGAATCCATCCATTTACAGTGTAAGATTGCTTCTAATATTCTACTAAACCTTAAACAAACCCTATTTATGCATATTGTATGCAAAACTAGGATCCGAGATCGAAACTTGGCCTCCATCCAGTTGACTACTCTAAGTCAGAAACTTGGTAAGAACGACGAATCCATTCATTTACAGGTAAGATTGCTTCGGAATATTCTACGAAACCTTAAGGAAACCCTATTTATGCATATTGTATGCAAACCAGGCTCCGAGATCGAAACTTGGCCTCGAGTTGACTACTCTAAGTCAGAAACTTGGTAAGAACGACGAATCCATTCATTTACAGGTAAGATTGCTTGAATATTCTACGAAACCTTAAACCCTATTTATGCATATTGTATGCAAACTTGGTGGCTCAAGATCGAAACTTGGCCTCGAGTTGACTACTCAAACTAGTCGAGAAAATTTTAAACGAAACTTGCAGGCCATTCATTTATTTAGAAGATTGCTTGGAATATTCTACGAAACCTTAAGGAAACCCTATTTATGCATATTGTATGCAAACTAGATCCGAGATCGAAACTTGGCCTCGAGTTGACTAATCTAAGTCAAGAAACTTGGTAAGAACGAAGAATCCATTCATTTACGAGTAAGATTGCTTCCGGAATATTCTCCCTTAAGGAAACCCTATTTATGCATATTGTATGCAAACCAGATCCGAGATGAAACCCTCGAGTTGACTACTCTAAGTCGAAACTTGCAAGAACGATGAACTATTCATTTCCTTAAGGAAACCCTATTTTTGCATATTGTATGCAAACTCCGAGATCGAAACTTGGCCTCGAGTTGACTAAAAACTTGCTTCATTTACGAAGATTCCTTTAATATTCTCTGAAACCTTAAGGAAACCCTATTTATGCATATTGTATGCAAACTAGGCTCGAGATCGAAACTTGGCCTCGAGTTGACTACTCTAAGTCAGAAACTTGGTAAGAACGACGAATCCATTCATTTACAGGTAAGATTGCTTCGGAATATTCTACGAAACCTTAAGGAAACCCTATTTCTGCATATTGTATGCAAACCAGGCTCCGAGATCGAAACATGGCCTCAAGTTGACTACTCTAAGTCAGAAACTTGGTAAGAACGACGAATCCATCCATTTACAGGTAAGATTCCTTCGGAATACTGTACGAAACCTTAAACAAACCCTATTTATGCACAATGTATGCATACTAGTCTCCGAGATCGAAACCTGGCCGCGAGATGACTACTCTAAGTCAGAAACTTGGTAAGAACGAAGAATCCATCCATTTACAGGTAAGATTCCTTCGGAATACTCTACGAAACCTTAAACAAACCCTATTTATGCACAATGTATGCATACTAGTTTCCGAGATCGAAACTTGGCCGCGAGTTGACTACTCTAAGTCAGAAACTTGGTAAGAATGACGAATCCATCCATTTACAGGTAAGATTCCTTCGGAATACTCTACGAAACCTTAAACAAACCCTATTTATGCATATTGTATGCATACCAGGCTCCGAGATCGAAACCTGGCCGCGAGTGGACTACTCTAAGTCAGAAACTTGGTAAGAACGACAAATCCATCCATTTACTAAAGTTGGACCTGAGTTTCTTGGATGAACTGAAAATGAAACTTATCATGTTGGAACATCACAAGTTCAAAGATTACTAGAGTTGGACCTGAGTTTCTCATTCGGGTGAACTGAAGATGAAATTTATCAGATTTGAACATCACCGGTTCAAAGATTACTAGAGTTCGACCTGAGTTTCTCATTCGGGTGAACCGAAGATTTGAACATGACCAGACTACCCTTATTGGAAATAGGTAAAGTAAATATTACAGAATGTGAAAATAACGATATTACCCTTAATGGAAATAAGTGCAATAAATATTATGGAGACTGTGAAATTGACCAGACTATCCTTATCGGAAATAAGTAAAGAAAATATTACATGCTATGAAAATGACCATATTACCCTTAGTGAAAATAAGTGCAGTAAATATTATGGATACTGTGAAAATGACCAGACTACCCTTATGGGAAATGGGTGAAGTAAATATTACAGAATGTGAAAATGACCATATTACCCTTAATGGAAATAAGTGCAATAAATATTATGGAGACTGTGAGAAATCACCAGATTACCCTTATCGGAAATAGGTAAAGTAAATATTACAGAATGTGAAAATGAAAATATTACCCTTAATGGAAATAAGTGCAATAAATATTATGGAGACTGTGAAAATGACCAGACTACCCTTATCGAAAATAAGTAAAGAAAATATTATAGACTGTGAAAATGACCATATTACCCTTTGTGAAAATAAATGCAATAAATATTAAACTTTAATAATGATCAGACTACCCTTATCAGAATTAAGTAATGTAAATATTACATACTTTGAAAATGACCATATTACCCTTGATGAAAATAAGTGCAATAAATATTATGGAGACCATGAAAATGACCAGACTACCCTTATTGGAAATAGGTAAAGTAAATATTACAAAATGTGAAAATGACCATATTACCCTTAATGGAAATAAGTGCAATAAATATTACGAAGACCTTGAAAAATGACAAGACTACCCTTATCGAAAATAGGTAAAGTAAATATTACAGAATGTGAAAATGGCCATATTACCCTTGATGGAAATAAGTGCAATAAAAATTATGGAGACTGTGAAAATAACCAGACTACCCTTATCGGAAATAAGTAATTTTCAGAGAAGGCTTATTGTTGTTTGCGCTCAGTCCACTTCGAGCATTATTTTTTAAGCATTATATTTTGTTTTACAACACTTATGAAGGGTTGTCATAAAGTTAGTGTATTAAAGAACCACAAACTTGACAGAACCTGTGATAGTATAAGTGGTGTAGATTTCCATGCCCGAGGCTCAGGATCGAATCCCCCCCAACCTCATTTTTTCCAACATTATATATGTTTACTTCAACAACACTTATAAGTGTTGTTATAGGTTTCTATTTTAAAAAATGAAAAAAAAAAACAAAACTTGTGAACTTAAAGGATGATTGATGAGCTAGACTTCCATGCAGTAGGTTCATGTTCGAATCTCCCCTCTAACATATTTTTCATTATCATATTTTTGTGTTCTTCAACAACTCTTGTGAGAATTTTAATAGGCTAAGTCACTACATTTATAAAACAGAGTTGTTATAGCTAAATGTCGTCACAATTCTTTTTCTTAAGGAGTTGTCGTTTGTTTTCTTAGCGCAACCCCTTGGTCCTAAGTGTTGGTAGTGATGATATACGACAACTCTTACTTTGAAAAAAGTTGTAAAACATAAGACTTTCTACAATGTTTAGCGAAGTGTTGTAAATCTCCAGTTGTAGATGTATATTTTTCCCGTAGTGCATCACAATGTTGTGTGCGTGAAACAAGATTGTAGGCTAGTAAAGTCTACAAGTTGAGAGAAGCAATCCCAGTGGGGATTTGGCTAGAGTTGTGTGAAGAAATCCCAGTGGGGATTTGGCTAAAGAGTTGTGGAAGCAATCCCAGTGGGGATTTGGCTAGAGAAGTGAAGAAATTCCAGTGTGGAATTAAAAGAGTTTTTTGGAAATCCTACAAGTGAAGTAGGTAAACAAGAGATGAAGATGAGCTACAATGCTCAGTGAAGAAAGAAGAAGATTGTTATGGTTGATGTTCCGCTGCATTGAAGAAGAACGTGAAAAGAAATGAGTGTTTGATGATTGTTGTTAAGCAAATGAAGAAGATTGGTGTGTTAACTGAGTTAGATGCGGTTTGTGAATTGTTTTGATAATGATGACGGAATTATTGTATGAGAAAAGACAAGAACATGTTAACGTTTATCAATGGAAGAAGAGGAATAGAAAATGATAAAAGACAAGGACGTGCAAACGTTTATCAATGGAAGAAGAGGGTTACGGAATTATCGTTGAATGATATCTTGGTTTAAGGGAGGATGTGGGAAGTTAAACCAAGATATGGTGATTTGGGTCGTGGATCAACATCATATGTTGATCCAGTCCAAATGGATCAACTGCTGCAGTTCACGCAGTCAAGTTGGATCAACGAGAACTGTTGACAAACTGTGCGATATTTGGAAGTTGGAGTTAACTAGAAGAGCAAGTTGTGTCGGTTGCTTGTTTTAGAGTTTTACTATATTTAGAGTTTCTTTGTGTTCATAGAAGTGTGCTTTATTTAGAGTTTGATTTTATTAGGTAAGTATTTTGAGTGATCATCAAGTTTGTGAGACTATAAGTAGGCTATTAAGCCATGAGAGAATGTACACCAAACTGATTATCAATGTAATCGTTTATTTGCTTCCGCGTGTGCTCTCCTCTCTCTTTCTCGATCCTACAATAATAAAGAGTCTATAGACAAACGCACATGACGAAGGTAGAATAATAATGCACCACGGAACCAAAACACTATACAAAGAAAAACAAACTCATTAGCTCCTTTAATTATACCGTAGTTTCCTAGTTTCACCCGACCGAGTTCAACCTTAAAACCGCATATTCACATGAACGTTTTTCAGTTGGGTCCGATGGCATTCAACATAGGACTCACTGCTCCAACAGGTTAATCATCACCTTGTCTATGTAGAACTACTTTGTTGGAAGTTAAACCAAGATATAGTGATTTGGGTCGTGGATCAACATATGATGTTGATCCAGTCCAAATGGATCAACTGCTGCAGTTGACGCAGTCAAGTTGGATCAACATTTGCTGTTGACACACTGTGCGATATTTGGAAGTTGGAGTTAACTAGAAGTGCAAGTTGTGTCGGTTGCCTGTTTTAGAGTTTTACTATATTTAGAGTTTCTTTGTGTTTCTAGAAGTGTCCTTTATTTAGAGTTTGTTTTTATTAGGAAAGTACTTTGAGTGATTGTCAAGTTTGTGAGACTATAAGTAGGCTGTTAAGCCATGAGAGAATGTACACCAAACTGATTATCAATGTAATCGTTTTATTGCTTCCGCGTGTGCTCTCCTCTGTCTTGCTCGATCCTACATACTCAAACTTAAAACAAAACCCATCTACATATCAATTTCTCATAATATCCTGATTTCTGACCCCCTTACCATTTATAACGAAAAAAAATCAATTTGAAGTCGCAGGTTTAGTCGAGTTTTTGAGGATACATAGGAAACCTAGATAGTAAGCAAGAGACACAGTTATCTTAGGACACATATTCTTTCCACCTTAAAATACCTTTCCTTAACTGGCTAAGACTCTTTGATATCTTCCCTACATATATTGACCTCACATATCTTCCCTACATATATTGACCTCACGTTAAAAATAAAAACTTCAATAAAAACTTCAAGCTGGTGTTATAGATTTCTCCATGGGTGGAAAAGAGGTGGTACCAAAAGCATTAGAGGAAAGAAGTGAAGGTTGTAGTTCACCAAGGCCAAGGGCAGTAACACCACATCTTGTTAAACTACATGGTATAACTGGTGACGCAAGTTGCAGTCTCTATAATATTTTCAAAAAAAATAACGGAGAAGATTGTGGAAAATACATACCTGAATTGAGGGGCACAACCTTTTATCAAAAACCTTCTCACCAAGGTTGGTTGATCATTCATTGCGATTACGAAAAATTTGATTACATTTACGCCCCAAGGTGGAATTATGGTGATTGTTTTCTTTGGAACCCCGTAACGTATGAGAAAATTCAGTTACCTTCCCTAAAAGAGTTTTTTGATGGTGGATGTGGATTTATTTACGATTGTGTTTTGTCATCACCTCCTTACGAGTCAACGGATAGGTCAATCGCTAATACTAATTCAATGGTTTTATTTTTATACCAGAACTTTGATTCTGAGCCTGATGACGATGATTGCAGATTTCTATTTTTCCGCCCGGGACAAACGCAATGGAGAATACACAAGTTGTCTCCAGATATCGTAGGATTGATATCCCCGCGAAGCCCTGACAAAATCCTTTGCTTCAAAGAAAAGTTATATTTAATGTGTACGGATGTTGATAACCTAGACAATCAGTTAGATCATCATCTAGAGATCGAACAAATTACTAAAGGTACTGATCTGACCATCTCTGTTAAGCCATTCACTGTAAAAAAAGGATGTCTTGTTTCCATCAGGATATAAAAATAATGTCCAAGTGCATTATGTGGATACGCATGATGAACTTTTCAGAGTTACCATAACTAAGGATAGCAGTCGTGTGATTTCAATACAAGTGGTGAGGTTGAATTTCTTGTCAATGGAATGGGAGCAAGTGAATAGTTTCGGAAATCATGTTATATTTATCGGCAGAGGTGACACCACAGGTTGTTGCTTAGCAGCTGACTTGGGATTCACAAGTGGATGTTTGTATTACTTACTCGGGTACAGTCAAAGACTGCACAAATTTCAAATTGAAAGTACCAGCAATACAATTACTTCGCCATGTCTCTGGTCAAAAGGATTGGATTTTCTCTTGGAATGGGTTATAATGCCAGTTAATGAGCAGGGAAGAGTGGAAAGTATGTTAGGCAAAGTTGAAGAAAATAGATTTTTAACCGAACTAGAAATCAAAACATGTTCTAGAGTGGTTGTTAACGATGAGAATCGAGTAGAAAATTGCAATGCAGGAGAAGTGGAAGCTGCAAGCTACTGGAATAATCTCAATGAAGATATTGTGTTGGTGATATCAAATCATCTTCATGGATCAGATTATAAGAATTTCCGTTCACTGTGTAAAGAAAATAGAACAATAATGCCTAAAGTACAAGCGACATCATATTTATCTCCATGGCTGGTGTTCTCCAGAGACCTCAAGTACACAATCTACAATGTCGTAAACCCGATGTATAATGATGAAAACTATGCCATAAATCTCTATGATCTAACAGGCTGTACAATTTGTTTTCAAAAGGGCAGTTGGCTATTAATGACGCGAAAGGGAAATTTATTTTTCTACGATCCCTTCACACGAGAGACGGTGAATATTCCAAACATTGAAACATGGATGTTGGTAATTATTCAGTTGTTTCTTTTTCTTCTTTGCCTACTTCTTCAGATTGCATAGTTTTTGCTATGGCTCATGGGAATGATGGAATCTATATCAATTGCATTAGAAAGGGAGAAGCACATTGGAGTTCTCTTATCTTTCATAATCCTAATATTGACAGGTCGATGCCATTCCTTAGCACTGCAGTTTTCCACGATGGGGCTTTCTTTTGCCTAGATGATCACGGAACTGTGGGACGGTTTTCAACGAAGGATAACAACTGGAAAGTTGTTAATGAACCGGACGAAGAATTTTATCAAGGTTACTTAGTAGAGTGTTTTGGAGCTCTTTTATTAGTGTAATTAGAACATTGCGGGACACCGGTTAAGATTTCTAAACTCAATTTCTCTGAGATGGAATGGGTCAAAGTTGAGAGTTTGGGAGAGCATATGTTATTCATTGGCGACACCTCATGTGCATCGGCAGTTGCTCCAAAGAGTAATATGATGAACAAAATCTATTTCCCTAGATTACATGTGAGTGGCCGAGGGATCGTATTCTATTCACTTGAAACAGGTCGTTATCATTCTCTTGGGAGCCGACATATTTCCGAGGATTTGTATGACACACAAGGCTGGCTTAGAAACTGCACTTGGATTGAACCTAATAAGTTGAAGTCTACATCTCTGGAGCTCGACTGGCTCAAGACTCCTTTATAAAAAAGCGAAAGTTTGATAAATTACCTCTCCAAGAAATCTGTGTTTGTTTTTGTTTGTTTTTCCTCCTCTACTTCATTGTTGACATCATCTAGTAGAGATAATGCATCTCATAATTTGGTGCGGATCAATTTTCATTAAGTACCCTTATAATTTCTTTAAATCCTGGTTCTACCTGGTTCTACTAAATAAATTAACATTTCTATGAAATGCAACTACACCTTCTTGCACATATTGGTCTACATCTCAGTATTTTCCTTTCTTTATATTTTATTTGTCTACTTATTATTTACCTCTGAAAATTTTGTGTATATGGAAATTACCTGCGATAGTTCGATAACTATAGGAAAAACCAATTCCACTGCGACACTATTCATAATTACCCAATCTAGTTTCTGGACTTTAAAGGTCAAATTATTTTTTAACAATTACGAAAGCTGCCATTCGGTGTCCAGTGGTGTCTAGTACAGTCAGCTATGAATAGTGTCGCACCCCCACGGTAGTCCAGAATGTTGGCGCACCACCGTACTAGTTCCAGTTATAATGTTAGAGTTCTAGACCTTTAACACTGGAGACAAGCCTAAACACAATGATAAGAACCGGATAAACCCTTTGAGTTGGGGGTTAGCCACCAGCTTTTGAGAAGAAACTAAATAATCTTAACTTTTGTATATTGATTGATAGTTAAAACAACTTACGGCCAGGCTATTTATAGCTTCAAAGCCTTGGTAAACAAGAAAAGAATTTAGGGTTTAATAATTATCTAAACTGAGAAAGAGTTTAACTAATTACGGAAATCTAGGAAACTAAATATATGGAATATCTAACCGTGTGGTGTTGGCACCACAACATTCCACCTCCCTTGAAAACAGACTTGTCCTCAAGTCTTATAGTCTGGAAATCGCGCAATGAAATAATCAGCGTCCTCCCAAGTTTCTTCATCTGCAGGATGGTTTTTCCATTGCACTAACCATTGCGTACCAGCATGATTTCCCTTCTTGTACATCCGTATCTGTAAAATGGAAGATGGTTCCAATTTGTCATAATCTATGATATCTGGCAAAACAGCAACGACATTAACTGTTGTGCCCAGTTTCTGTTTCAGATGAGAAACATGGAAAACAAGATGAATTCGACTGGTGGTAGGAAGCTCCAATTTATAAGCCACTGTACCAATTTTCTCCAAGACTCTACATGGCCCGTAAAAACGAGGAGAAAGCTTCGAAAAATATTTACTAGCAACAGTGGTCTGTCGATAAGGTTGTAGACGCAAATAAACCCAATCACCAACCTCAAAATGACGTTATGTTCTATGAGAGTCAGCATATTTCTTCATCCTAGCTTGAGCTTCATGCAAGTGAGACTTTAACAATTTAAGAGTGTGATCTCTTGCTCGTAGAGTGAGATCAACATCATGGACTGAGGTAGAGCCTGGTAAGTACGATAAAATGGTTGGAGGAGATTTACTATACAAGGCTTCATATGGAGTCATTTGGATTGCAATATGAAATCTTTTGTTATACCACCATTCAGCCCAGGGAATCCATTTAAACCAATCTTGTGGCTTCATACCAGCAAAGCAGCGAAAATAACACTCTAAAGTGCGATTAGTAACTTCAGTCTGGCCATCAGATTAGGGATGGTACACTGTACTGTGACAAAGTTGTGTGCCTTGGAAAGTAAAAAATGCATTCCAAAAATTACTCATGAATATTGCATATCGATCACTGACAATACTCTTTGGCATTCCATGAAGACGAACCACCTCTCGGACAAAGACCTGTGCAACTATGCTTGCAGAATAAGGATGAGACAAAGCAATAAAATGCGCATACTTTGAAAGTCGATCAACAACAACCAAAATGGAGTTTTTTCTCTCAGGTAGAGGAAACCATCGATGAAATCCATTGAAATATCAAGGCATACATCTGTAAGAATGGGTAAAGGATTCAACAGACCAGGAGGAGATATCGATTCAGTTTTAGTGCGTTGGCATATGTCGCAACGAGCAATGAAATCTTTAATTGAATGTTTCATTCCTTTCCAATAATTTTTTTGTTGCAATCTCTTGAAGGTTCTTAAGTAACCTGAATGACCCCCAATTGCAGTTGTGTGAAATTCTTCAAGTAATTTGGAGCACCAAGAAGAAGAAGAAGCAACCACAATTCGTTGCTTATATCGCAAAATGCCATTAGCATAAGTAAAGTTGCGCTTGAAACCAGGATTACTACGTAAACTAGTAATTAATGATCCATATGTGTCATCATCATGACACTCCTTAACAATATCAGTCACCCAAGAGAAAATAGGTGTGGAAATTGAATTAAGCTGAGGACTGGGAAGACGAGATAAAGCATCAACAACTACATTCTCTTTGCCACGATGAAAAACAATCTCATAGTCATACCCTAACAACTTAGAGAGCCATTTTTGTTGCTCCATAGATGATAACTTTTGATCCAGAAAATACTTCAAGCTTCTATGATCGGTGTAGATCTTAAAATGCATCACATTCTATAGAAAAATCCTTACTAAAATCTGGTAATGCTAACACGGGAGTTGTAGTAAGAGCATGTTGTAACAATTTCAAGGAAGAAGTAGCAGCATCAGTCCAAACAAAAGAATCATTTTTTAATAGTTGAGTCAAAGGCTTACTGATAATGCCAAAATCCTTGACAAACTTGCGATAATAACCAGCAAGACACAGAAATACGCGAAGCTGTTTAACCGTGCTAGGAATAGTCCAAGAGAGAATACTCTTTATTTTATCATCTTCAACTGCGACACCACTAGATGAGATAACATGACCGAGATAACCCACAGAAGGCTGAACAAATGTGCATTTGGACTCTTTCACGAACAATTGGTTGGAACGTAAAATATCAAACACAATAGATAGATGCTCGATATGCTCAGAAAAACTCTTACTATATATCAATATGTCATAAAAAAAAAACGAGCACAAACCTGCATAAATGAGGTCTGAATATATCGTTCATCAAACTTTGAAATGTAGCTGGAGCATTCGAAAGACCAAAAGGCATGACCAAGAACTCATAATGGCCATCGTGTGTCCTAAAAGTTGTTTTAGCAATATCTGGCTCGAAGAGATGAATCTGATAATAACCAGAACGTAAATCTAGCTTGGTGAAGAAGCACGCACCATGTAACTCATCCAAGAGTTCATCAACCAAAGGAATGGGAAATCTATCCTTGATTGTAAGCTTATTTAATGCCCTATAATCCACACACATCCTCCAAGTACCATCCTTTTTACGAACCATTAAAATTGGAGATGAAAAGGGACTGGAACTAGTACGTATTAATCCAGATTCCTTCAAATCAATAACTATTTTCTCAATCTCATTCTTCTGAAAATGGGGGTACCTATAAGGTCGAATATTGACTGGAGAAGAATCAGGTAATAAAGGAATGTGGTGATCATGCTCACGCGAAGGTGGTAATGAATCAGGAGACTGAAAAATGTCAGAATATGTGGATAATAATTGCTGAATTTCAAGTGGTAGTTCGGCAGGTAACTCACTTGTAGATGCAGTAAATTCAAATAATTAAAATAGAATACCACAGTACTCCTTGTTCAATAAATACTGCATGGGAGAACTATCCATCATCATTACAGTTGAAGCGTCATTTCCCACCAAGAGAATGTCAGCATCTTGATTATGGAAATTCATAGTTAAAGTTGTAAAATCCCAAGAAATTTCTCCTAGCGTATGTAACCATTGGACACCCAACACGGCATCACAACCACTGATAGGTAATAGATATAAATCAGAAGTAAAGATATAGTCCATTAACTGGATTGGAATATTAAAACAAGATCCTTGAGTACGTATCTGACCACCATCACCAACCGTGACTCGTAAGTCAGCATATGTTGAGCAAATAGAATAACCACACTGTTTTTCCACCTTGGGGTGAAGAATATGGTGTGTAGAACGAGAGTCGGTAAGAACTATTAAAGCCAGACCTTTAGTAAAACCAGAAATACGCATTGTCCTAGGAAAAGGACTACCCAAGAGAGAATATAAGGTGATCTTGGCCTCAGACTCGATTGATGCAATAGTATTGTCAGTATTGGCGGTGTCCACAGGTTGCTCAAAAACACCCTCAACTGCAGCATCTAGTTCAGCAATATCTAAGATAGTCAATCTGGGATTGGCACACACGTTAGTTGGTGTAAAAGGTTCATCACAATTAAAGCATAGACCTTGGGAACATCGTTGATTCTGTTCTTCCAATGAAAGTAGTCTAGCTCCTGGTGGTATAGCTTACTTATTATATGGAGTATGTTGTACCGTAGCCGCAGGACTAAATGGAGGAAGACGATAAGGTTGTCTTGGGACAGCCTTAGTAACAGCTGCATAGGCCTCTTCTTGATGAAGTGCTTTGGTAAACGTTTCAAGTAATGTTTGGGGTGCCAATAACTTAACCATAGTACCAATATGAGGTTTTAAAGAACGAATGAAGCAACTGATCAAATAATCCTCTGGAAAATCAACAAAGTTTAAGAGATGGTCAAATTCAGATATATGTTCACGTACGGTACCTTTCTGATTAATGGTGCTGATAGCCAAGCGAGCATCAACAAATTTTTGTGGAGCAAATCGTTCACGAACCAGAGTGAAAAACTGTTCCCAAGTATTGACTTCTGTTTTGGTTCGTCGCCATCGGAACCATTGATTGGCTTCGCCTTTAAGATGGGCAGCGACAACAATAATCTTAAGAGCATCAGACGTGTTGTACACACTAAAGTATTGGTCTGCATTGAAAATCCAGCCATCAGGGTCTTCACCAGAAAAGTTTGATATTAGGGCGCAGCTGTTGAGGTTAACCATTATTAGGTGGAGGTGGCGGTGGTGGTGGTGTAGGGGGTTGTGCAGCACCAGGCTGCTGTTGGACCTGAGGTAAAACACGCTAAGGACATTACGTAAAGAGTTTTGCATGGTGGCATTGAGTGCTGTAGAAAGTTCTGTAACCAGGGCAGTACGTTCTTGAGCACGTACCAACAATTTCTCTTCCTTCTTCTTGGCTTGAACGTCCACATCATGAACATGAAGGTTAGTAATAGTCTCAGACAGATCATTGATATTTTATGCAACTCCTGCGATCGCTTCATGCATGTTCTTCAAGTTGTCAGTGTAATACATCAGAAGAAAAAGTAAGAACCCTAAAAAAAAATTATTGACGTCACTGTTTACCGATGTCACTGTTCACGGAACGTTGTTTTTTCCCAGCGGAAGTTCTTTGTTCGTCGAAAAAAACAAGAACCCTTTTTTTTTTACCGATGTCACTGTTCACGGAACGTTGTTTTTTTTCCCCGCCGGAAGTTGCTGTTCGTCAGAGGAAAAAACAAGAACCCTAAAAAAAATGGTGGATTTTTTTGAGATTGAACTGAACCTCCTCTGATCCAGGTGTTAGGGTTCTAGACCTTTAACACTGGAGACAAGCCTAAACACAATGATAAGAACCGGATAAACCCTTTGAGTTGGGAGTTAGCCACCAACTTTTGAGAAGAAACTAAATAATCTTAACTTTTGTATATTGATTGATAGTTAAAACAACTTACGTCCAGGCTCTTTATAGCTTCAAAGCCTTGGTAAACAAGAAAATAATTTAGGGTTTAATAATTATTTAAACTGAGAAAGAGTTTAACTAATTACGGAAATCTAGGAAACTAAATATATGGAATATCTAACCGTGTGGTGTTGGCACCACAACATATAAGTTAGGTTTAATGGATCTACTCTCCTCTATCGATCTCCCCTCTAGGTTAGTCCACTGTATTTGGATATTCTTTTCCGGAGAAGAGGAGATCTGAATTTTTTTTCTTGATCTGTTTTAATTGGTTTGTGTTATTGGATTTGCGGTAATTATCTGTTATTATTGCTATTCGTTATTTGATAAGTCGTGGTGCATCAGTTATTCTCTCTTCCCGTCTACTCTTCTTTTCATGGATTGGAATTTATTTAATTTTAGATAAGGGGTTTCGATTATTAGTTTAGATCATGAGTTTGAAATCATGAATTTTGATGTTTGCTTCTTAATTTAGCTACCCATTTAATAAACCTAATTTAGTAAATCACGAATGAATTTACTACCCATTTAACGCAAGGATTATTAAGAAATGCTTTAGCCGTTGTTTATGCCCTCAAATTAAATGATCACGTTATTGTTTGTTATCCCTAAGAGTCAAGGACAGCCAAAATTTTTGAGTAATTGAGACCATTATGATAAACATGTTATAAACCATTGTTTATTTACTAAGATGCCCTTCATGTCTAAGTTTAGGGTTTACATATCTTGTACACCAAGTCTTCTATCTATATAAATAGAGGCTTAAACATTGTATTATATACACACATGAATAAGAAATCTCTCTATCTTCTTTCCCTATTTTCTATCTCCTTCTCCTTTTACAAGACGTTATCATACACGTTGCTCTACCAACTGATCCATGGAAATGAAGAATATTCTCTACATCTACATCTAACTTTTTCTTTTCTTTTGGTTTGGTTTTATTTTCTCCCTTATTTTATTAAAAGGATTCTAATGAGATTTTTATCGGGTTTATAGGTTTTTGTGGTACATAAACTAAAAAGAGAGTTTGTATGGGATTGTGGATCTCCGGGAGAAGTCACCTGGATAACGCAGGTCAAGGATAACAGCCGGTATCATGAACAGTATTTTACTGTTTGTCCTTTGGTTTTTTACCTTTTAAAGTTTGTTACTATCAAGGCGCTAACAATTGCTTGTTTTAGTATGGACTTAGCTATGTAAAGCATTTTTTTTCTTTTGATATAAAACAGTATCAACGTGTATACATGCATTCACGGAGATAGTGGTGGATCGGTCAATGAGTTCTTCCACCATCATGTATTACATATCATCGTTTACTCGCTTCTTATAGATAGAGTAATACCCAAAGTTTATAAATTTTATTTGGGTACAGTTTGAACCCATTAATTAATTAATCCTATAAATACGTGGATACGGCCATACGGGTAATCAATTGTTCTTTTATAAATTGATATACCTTCTTCTCTTATTTATTTTCATAAAGAAAGAAAAATAAAATCCATCCAAATATGGTTTATAGTTTCTATCCCCTTAAAGGAAACTATAATCACCAAAAATTGATGTTATCGCATATTTGATACCTTTACGGTAAACTAATCACGATTCACATGCATGGTTCATAAACCTCCGTCCAATTAAGTTTGGTATCTTCGTCCATTCGATGAAGATCGTGTGATTTTTATAATCCGTTTCTATTTTTTTCCTACAAGAAAGCATCAATCAACCACGAAGTGGATTGTCCCTATGCGATGACTAAGTCGATATTTTTTTTTTTTGTCGATGCAATTTTTGAGTATCTTATATACCAATTGATATTGGTTTTTCTCATGAATTCTCTACAGCGAGATGTAAATTATCTACAGCGAGATGTAAAAATTGGCATTCTAGGAACTCATAGCCAATTTTTTATTACTGATTTCTATTCCTTCAAAGAAATCTTTATCAACCAAAAAGTAGATTTTTCTCTACAAAGAATACAATAATGATTTCTTTATTTTTCTCAAAAGAATCATTTAAACCAATCAGAATTGAATTTCTCTATATATGGATCCTAAAAGGATGAGATTGGATATTATGGTATTAACAAAGCAAACACCAATTGCTGCATTCCTAAGGGATATTGAGCATTTTTTTTTTATTAATATATTTTTTTTCTTCCTTGTGCTAAACTCCAAACTGAGACCGTGTAACTTTATGTTGGAATACGGCAGGACATAAAAAGATCAATGGGTGCGCACCCGGTTTGTTATCCAATATTATTAGTCCTTGTAGTGACTATATTGATCTTAATTTTATTTCTTTTCATAAAGAAAGTGTCCATCATTTCGTTCTAAATTAATATCTCATGGCCCTTGAAATTACGAAATTACTGGAGATTTGTTTGCATATTTCTTTTTAGTGCTTTTGGGTTTAACATATCATTTTATTTTATTTTATTTTTGTTTGTGTTCCAAAAGTAATCCATGGTTGATGGTAAATATGTGTGTCTATTAATAATACTATATTTTTTTAATGTTGAAAGACATATCTTATAATAAAGTATATGTCTCGAATTAATCGGATAATACTTTAAGAAACTTGTTTTCTGACGTGAGACGAATATATTTCCGCCATAGTCAAGGGGAGACTATACACTACCAGATGGTTGTGCTCATTAACTTAATAGTTATATAAATTTCTCCCCTATCATGATCAAATCAAAAAAGGTTGTCATCTAAAATAAGGCGCGATAATATTTCATTATGCTTTTAGTAAGCTTATGCCTCTTGGAAAGGCAAATCCAGTCACATCTATAAAAAAAGTAGCATTTATAAAAGGCTACAAATAGTGCTCCAATAGAATCTACCAAAAAGATCCACATTTTCATAGTTCATATTTCCTCACTGGAAGATAGGAAGATTATATTGCCTACGGGCGCTGGTACCAGCAATTCTTTGAATTTTTTTCAGGATATGCATGCACTTGAGAATTGTGTAGGATCGTCATTAATATGTTGTCCAATATTCATATAAAGTAGCTACTGAAAATCGACATATGTGATTGGTTGGCATATAATTCAAATTTGATTGGATTAATTTCTCGATTGACGCAATTCTTGGATCCAAAACTTAACACTTAAAAAATGCCAAGCCTATATTAATTACAGGCTAGTGTAGTTATAATGCGTTATATGAGAAATTTTTCGTTGTAACAACGATTTTAAGGGTTATATTTTGCTCAGACCCTAGGATTGATTCATTAATTGTTCAATTTATACAATGCACTTGGCGTAGTAGTCTTTGAAGGACTCATATTGCATTGACACAAGAAATGTGGTCAAAGAACATATTGAATTTGTAATCTTTTGAGGATTCAAATTCTATTTAGGCAGCCACCTTATTTGCTTACATAAGGTTTAACAATCCTTTATGTGTTTTTTTAGAAATTTGGTACACAACCAAAAATATGGATTAATTAGTTGATGATTTCAACGTTATAGGTCTCTTGAGGAGTCCTTAAAAACATTAAAATCCATGCTTTGGCAGCATAAATTCTATTATTTTTCTTTCTTAGATCTGCAGTTAGAATTATGCTAGCTTAAACTCGTCTTTGAGGTAGACTATAGTTATGATTTTGATGCTCGTTTTCTTTAATACTCATATAGTTGAGTTAGCATCCATAAATAGTCAAAAGTTGTACTCTTTTTTCCTTAATTTCAGGTTTTGTCCCACGTGGTTTTTCCTGATAAGGTTTTAACGAGGCAACATCTTGTTGACATTTACTTATTTTATTTTTTATAAAATTTTGATATGTGTGCTCTTTTTCCTTCGTTGAATTTTTTTTCCCACGGGGTTTTATTGGCAAGGTTTTAGTGAGCCAATTTAATTCAACATGATGGTCATCCAAGGGGGAGTTGTATCAATTTTAGTTGTTTAGTGGATGCCCACATTTGATTAACCCAAATCAACTTAATCATCTCCTAAGAATTTGGATTTCCTTCTCACAAGTAAGATTTTTGTTCACGTATGATAAGGTATTCATATTTTGGCACTTTGTTGAAGAAACTACATTAACTATTTCTGCAAATCATCTCCAAGAAATTAGCAATCTAAGACTCAAATACTTAATGTAATTAAAGAAACATTAAGACTCGAGAACACCACTATTATAAGACTAATACAAAAGAAGACTTCATCAACTGGAAGATTTCTCACGAAAGCATTGCTATCTCCAGCACTCAATAAATTCGTTTATAGAAATTGGGAAGTGTCGACTCAAATATTTGCAAGCCAAGATTTAATTGAAGTACTCATCAGGGGGAGCGCCATCATCAAATTAAGGTGCATTCACTGGACTTTATCGCGTTGTACTCTTTTTCCTTCGTCAGGGTTTTTCCCCACTAGGTTTTCCATGTCAAGGTTTTAACGAGGAAACATATGCGTGTCCAACACTGTCTGAGTTTTTACATGCTTATCCAATTTCAGGTTTTTCTCTTTTGAGTTTTCCTGGTATGCTTGTAATGACTTAGCCACAGTGGTCACCAGGGGGGAGTGTTATAAACCATTGTTTATTCACTAAGATTCCCTTCGTGTCTAAGTTTAGGGTTTACATATCTTGTACACCAAGTCTTCTATCTATATAAATAGAGGCTTAAACATTGTATTATATACACACATGAATAAGAAATCTCTCTATCTTCTTTCCCTATTTTCTATCTCCTTCTCCTTCTACAAGAAAACAACATTTTTTTTTTATGTGTTGGGTCGTCAAGGGCACAATAGGTTTGAATCTTTTTTTTTTTTTTGAGAGAAGTTAAAATTGATTAACAGGTGCCAAGGAGGCACAACAAAAATACAGACACAACCATTAAAGAGAGGCTCGAAGTGTCAAAAAAAGAAACTAACTGGTGGCAAATTACATGTAAATCTTTGCCTCCCAATTTTGGACCAAATCATCAAAATACAAGCCTTCAAAAACATGGTAGGGAAGTCCCCATTGGAAGATAAGAGACTTGACAGCAACAATTACATCTTTTGGTTCCAACTCTTTGTTGTGGAAAACCCTTCTATTTCTCTCGATCCATAGCGCCCACCAGATCGCGTAAGGAAGATTGTTCCATATGAAGTTATGGGTAGCATTTGGGATTTTCCTCTTCCATGACTTAATGCAGCCATCCATTGTCTCTCACATTGCTAAATCAATTTTACAATATTTAAGAAAGTACGACCACACCTTATAAGAGAAGGTACAATGGAGCATGACATGATGTATTGTTTCATCCTCGGCTCTACATAAAACACATTGTAGAGAGCTTACCGTAACTCCTCTCCGGTATAAGTTATCATAGGTTTGAATCTTTAGAATGTTCAATGTTGTTATTTGTAGTTCAGTGACGAAATGTAACCAAATGATCATGTTGTTCCTCCAAGTTTCACTCTCCTGCCACAGCTATCTTTGTTAACCACATGAGTTTTTTCTTTTTTGATGTTCTTATCAGCGATGTTCTTATCAGCTAATGTCATAAGATTCAAGATCGTGCTGGATTGTGTGGCTTCTCTTTGTTACTTTATAAAGCTTTCTTGTAATAATGCGACTACATACCACTACCCTTTGTATGATCCAGATCATGTAAAGAGGGTTTTAATCACGCCTCTAGGCTTGGAGAAGTTTAATAATTTGCTGTTCAAGGTATATGTCGAAGCATGTATTCAACTATTCATTGTTAGTAACTTTTACACTAACAGGTACTTTGATGGTAATAACTAATAACTTGAGAATATATCTTCACTTGTGGTGGGATTGAACATCTAATGGGGATTTCGTATGTAGATCAGTAGATGATATGTCAAGTCTATCTAAGGCACATGGTGCTCTAGATAATTCTGCCGTGACTACGAGCAATGGGTTTTCAGAAAGATCTAAAAATGAATAATCTATGAGCTGATGTTTAGACCACTGTTTGTGCACCATGTTATGCCATAGGAAGCTGGAATGGTTATTAAACTAGGCGCAGGAGTCTGCCGATAATGTGAGTATCCAGCTTTCATGTATGTTGTTATTAGCCGAAGAGAACTAGAGAATTGCGTATGACTACATTTTTGAAGGTTACTCTTTATTTTGTTGTGTTTGAAACGTAATATATTATCTGTAAGTTTTAAATTAAGGTCCTGGACCCTGGTCACATCTTGTTTGATGTGTGATAAATCTAGCTTTTAGCGGTTCTTTATCTTGAATTGGTTATCTCAAAGGAACTATTAGGAAGACTAGGAAAATGTTCTCTATGACTCAGATGTGAATTATAAATTTTGAACTAGTGGAAATTGATGGTCATGGTTTGTTCTAGAAATATGTATACCAAACCTCTAGTGTTTCCTCTCTTGTGATTAGTAAACATGACTACTTAAGCTTGTGAAGATGTAAATAATTGTGTGACGGCAAAAGAAATGCAGGCATAAAAAGATTTTGTCACAGGCTGGTGCACTTTGGAGTAAATGATGGCATAAGCTTATGCTTGCATAGATAATTGTGCGCACAAGCTGGTGCATATTTGGATTAAATGACGGCATAAGCTTATGCATGCATAAAACTGAGTGCACAAGTTGGTGCACATCTAGATTAAATGACTCCATAAGTTTATGAAGGCGTAAAGAACTGTGCACATGTGGAGTAAATGACAACACAATTACTTGGACATGGTTTGAAACTCATTTTCTGGTATATTTTCGGGTTGCAAAATAGTAACTGCATTGGATACTTCCTACCTTTTTATTATTTTTGCATAAATACATTGTAACAGAGCTGTTCAACAGGAATTGGTTAGGTCACATAAATTTGTGAAAGTGGATAACATCAGAGAAGGGTTAATTCCAAGACATGCTCTACCTTCTCAGCGTCGACTACATACCACTACCCTTTGTATGATCCAGAAAAAGCGAGAGATGGTAGATGGAAGTTGAAAGCTAGACTTATGGAGAGAGAAAAGTCTGAACCTAAAAGAATACTTACAGAGTTGAGACTGTTTAAAACTTTAAAGTATCTAAGAAGAAGGTGAGTTCAAACAAATAGGGTACAATAAGGGTGCTTAAAGAATATTATACAAAAGAAATAATTGAAAATCAATAGAGTCATATCTGAAATCTGAGATGAACATCTGACGGCTCTTAGCGGCGAACTCATTTCTGATGTCATTTCTAATACCAACAGCGCCAAAGTTCTCAAGTAGTTCTAAATTTCTAATACCAACAGCGCCAAAGTTCTCAAGGAAGTGGATGATTTCGGTGAATGGGTTTGTAGTTCTGCCGACAAAGTCCCTGTGCAACCAGATTAGGGTTAATTAGTATTTGAGTCGTAAGTTTTGGTATGTCTTTGAGTTTGGGTCGTAAGTTTGTCCGTTTTTGAGTTTGGGTCGTTGACCCCGTTAGTCAACGACGTCACTAGTTAAACTGTTAGTCAAAGTTAACTTCAGTTAGCCAATGTATTTACCCAGTTTGTCGAGGCTCTCCAGACCTCGTTAGAAGTCGGAATTAAGATTTTGACCCCATATTAGAAAGACGAAATAACCACCTTCCAAACGCACTTTAAAAATCTAGATTCAGAGTTCAAATGGTCAATCAAAAGTATGCGCAAACTAGGTCACAAAACTGCGTAGCTACAGATTTCAACTCGGCCAGCTAGTTTCCGGGAACAGATCTCCTAAACGATAAATCCGATTGCTAAGACCTTTTAACTCATTAAATACAAGACATAGAGGAACGTTTTTCGTTAAGAAAGTGTCGCCTAAATCCCTACTGTTGGTGCCAGTTTCGCAGACAACAAGGGGCGAGAAAACTCTCGGAATCTGGATTTTCTCGCTACGTTTTTCTGCCCCTTGTTGTCTGCGAAACTGGCACCAATAGGTAGGGATTTAGGCGACACTTTCTTAACTAAAAATGTTCCTCTATGTCTTGTATTTAATGAGTTAAAAGGTCTTAGCAATCGGATTTATCGTTTAGGAGATCTCGTTCTCGAAACTAGCTGTCCCTGAAATAAATCTGTAGCTACGCAGTTTTGTGACCTAGTTTGCGCATACTTTTGATTGACCATTTGAACTCGGAATCTGGATTTTTAAAGTGAGTTTGGAAGGTGGTTATTTAGGCTTTCTAAGATGGGGTCAAACTCTTAATTCCGACTTCTAACAAAGTCTAGAGAGCCTCGACAAACTGGGTAAATACATTGGCTAACTGAAGTTAACTTTGACTAACAGTTTGACTAGTGACGTCGTTGACTAACGGGGTCAACGACCCAAACTCAAAAACGGACAAATTTACTACCCAAACTTAAAGACATACCAAAACTTACGACCCAAATACTAATTAACCCACCAGATTAGTGAGTCTTTACTTGAAATCACTTGTTAATAAAACCTTGAATCTGTGGACCGGCATATTTAGAGTAGTATTAGAAATGGTCCATCTACATTTTATGCAAGTACTCTTGTGAGGTGTTTGCCATCAGCCTTAGGAACATTTACACCTTATCGACGGGAACCTGCGGCCACCTATTTGCCGGATATATTACTATTCGGGGGATATATTAAGGTTCCTTTTTCTTTACCTGTGTGTATTTAGCTGATCATGTTCTGATCCTTTAACTTTGAACGACTATCAATGAGCTTTGAGCGACTAGCGTTGATCTTTGAGCGACTATCAATGAGCTTTGAGCGACTAGCGATGAGCGATAAGCTTTGAGCGACTAGCGACTATCAATGAGCTTTGAGAGACTAGTGATGAACGATGTGCTTTGAGCGACTAGTGATGAACGATGAGCTTTGAGAGATTAGCGTTGAGTTTTGAACGACTATCAATGAGCTTTGAGAGATTAGCGTTGAACTTTGAACGACTATCAACGAGCTTTGAGCGACTAGCGTTGAGCTTTGAGCTTTGATCCTTTAATCATGTATATTATCTGAAACAAATCTTAACGTTATCTTTCTATGTACGGTTACCCTGGTACATAAACATTTTCAAACAACTATGGTTTCCCAAGTACATAAACATTTTCAGACGACTAGGGTGACCTGAAATAATCGTATCCAAACTGTGAAGATATACATTTTTACTAGTCCTGATATTGTTGTATCATTGTGTCATATATTATGAAACTGCAGAAGTTAGAGCAGTTCCTATGGGATGAACAAACTCAGAGTTTGTTCAATTTGCTCCCACTATGGGATGAACAAACCAAAAAAATGGATGTTCAAATGAACAAATCTGTCCATGTGAACACTGAGACACTCCAGTAGGCGCGCGTCTGCCGCAAGAACACGCGCCATGACCAATGACTCTGGCGATAGCCCTGATGTCGCCCGCGTTCTCAGTGCAGACGCGCGCTTTTACTTCAATTGCCCATTACTTATTTATTCAATTTAATATAAATATAGGATATATAAATCAGTATAATAATAGATAATGGGCCCACTAATCATTACAACATAAAGAATAGGATAAATAATTCAAAAAAGAGGGGCACCCGTAGAGTTTTATATAAAACCTATATTATTATAATAAACATGCCTCTAACCCGGTGCATACGCACCGGATGGATACATAAGCGGCGAATGACTGAAATCAGATTTATTATCCTTTGGATGTACACCCGTGAACTTGTGTAGTTCGCTGTTACTATCTGTGCTTCAATAAATCTTTTCCCAATTTTCTTTACAATCCACCGCGTGCTTTGATTTATGTTTAGCAGTAGTAACATAATTGGATCTCCATTTTTTTTATTGTAACTAATGGTTTGGTAATCTTGAAAATTGCTTCATCAATTCGGTATATGATACAAAATCTCCTCATCTTCAATTGCCCTGTCATCAGGTTAATGTTATCTGAACTCATGAAAGTATGGTATCGTTAGTTGGTGCCAATATATAAACACCTTTCACTTAAGTAATCTATATTCCCATATCAATTAATTAATTAAGAAGGATGTATGACTGTTACAACCTTTTTCGTGCAATCCATTAATATTAGGTATCCATATGGTATTGTGATCCACACTGTCTTTTCAATGTTGATAAGTGCAGTTTCCGGTAGATTTTTATTTCCGAGAATCCGAGATCCAGTACCCATTTATTGAATTACTTTGTTTCTTAATTTCATTGCAGATCCAAAGTCAGTCGCTTTATCAGTAAGGTTTAATATTTTGAAATGGCTCCACTGGTCTGACCTGTTTATCCGTGCGTCAACAATTAGTGGTTCCTTTGGGAGTCATCGTTAATATCTGCCTAAAATCCTCACTAAACAAAATACCTTTTTCCTCCAAATATCTCAATCGGTGTAACTTTAAGATCCTCGAATTTCCTATATGATTCCAAGGCATGTTTACTTTGCACATGAATGCCGCCAAATGCCTTCGATATGTGACACTGTGACAGCATGAGTTTTCATCAGATTCTAGGGGTATTTTAAAAATTGAATGCGTTGTCCTGCCTCCTGGTAATGATAGTGATGCTATTCGTGATGAAGCTACTATAAAAGCGATATTGAATTCTGATCTTAAACGCTCTGCCAACACTTTGAATATATACGTTCTTCCCGTGCCACAATTTCGAAAAATGCAAAAAACATCCCATTTTTTCCCTTCAATCGCCTCTGTCACAGCCTTTAACACCTTTCGTTGCTCTACATTCAGTCCATTGTGCGTACGCAAGAAATCTTCACAAAGTGCAGCTTTGTTATACTATGGGAAAGAAGCTTTGGGAATTATTTGACTGACCTGTTGATAAGGATTCTTCCTCCTTAGTAATCCAACAGTGGTTGGTCTCAATATAATGGCAGTTGCACTTTTCCATTTGAACAGCAAATTGAGAGCTCAGTTTCATTAGTTTTCTGAGAACTCGTATTTCTCTCCTCGAATCAAACAATAGAATGACATTTAGGGAATGTATATCAGTATATGTTAGAGGGCCCAAATTACATCCCTATTTTATTGCTCCTGTATAAAGGAATTGGTAAATAACAATACGTTGAATTAAATTGGTGAATAACAATATGATGAATTAAATTTGTTCTCAAGTTTACAAAATTGTGCAAAACCCACTTGGACTTGCCAAAAAAAAGAAAGAAGCTGCAAAACTCACTTGGATTTTTGAACTTTCGGTTGGCACTCATTGGAGTCCGATACTTGCATTTCCCCCAAATAGAGTTTGCATCTGATAATACAAAAGATTGCATAAACTCGTATATATTATTGTAATTTGATAGTCGGCAATATATAAATTCTGATTAGGCACTTAATGTATCACCGTGTATTCATTATTATCGTTTGTTATAACTATAAGGTTCCGTCTTGTACTTGGAATGAAATTTTGCGAAGATGATTATTTGGTATGTAGTATCTTCTCTTTTTTTTAAACTTTTTTGGCTTGATCACCCTTCTGCCAGACATATATTGAAATATATATTAGTAATAATTAATAACGTAGGAGATATTATCTTGTAAGCAAGCAGAAGATTATTTGTACACCTATTATACTCAAATAGACTGCACAAACGGTGAATCGGTGGTACGTCCTCATATGATTCTCTATTCTGCGGATTGTTTGATTTTCTGATTATTTTGTTTCGGAAATACTGTAGAACGATAATTTTATTTCTTTTTGACTCTCGCACGACTGCAGCCTGTTGGTTCATTGTCTCCATTGCAAGTTTTCTTTTGAATCTCCCCTCGACCGGATCAATTGGATGATTTATCATAATTATATTAAGCAACAGTTTTTCGCAGATAATTCCAAGTCTATTTAACCGTACGGAAAACTGGAAGAAATTGCATATTGAATGTTTCATTTGTATGGAGTATTCTAACTGTTTTCTTTTTCTTGATGTTGAATATCTTCAGATAGGAGTCACCAGTACCTATTCAACAGTTCTTTTGGGTTTTTCTTTCCGCAAAACAGTATAAAAAAAGAATGTTATGAACACCTCACGTAGAGTAGTAACCTACTCGACGCCTAGATATGTAGCTGCATCTTCCATGGCTTCCTCATGCCATTTTATATCGTCGGCCATTATTCTGTAATTTTGGGAATGAAACAGTGGGTTGTTAATGGTGTTGTGGTATGCGTAAGTATATATACGAATAGTGTATTACCAAACGGTGTTATATCTTCAAAAGTTATGGTTTGAGACGGATAATATGTTGCATGGATTGTGACTGTTAGGAAAATCGTTTTGTTTTACAATGGTGACTGTTGAGTTTACCACCTGTATTGGGTCTTAATCTTTAGTGGTTTTCGTGTCGTATAGGAGCCAATCAGAGAGTGATGATATGGATAGTCAGTGTTGTGTCCTTGAAACGTTGAGTGACTGTTGGTGTTTGTTTTAACCAAAATCAAATGTGATTGTATCTTCGTTTAAGTGACGGTTAAAGACATGGAGTTGCCTACTGCACCCTTTAAAGTTTAAACGTTAAGTGACTGTTGGAGTTGCCTACTGGATTGCATCATATAGGAGTAGCCAATCAAAAAGCAGTGACAGGGATAATAGCTGCTTAGGTGGCATAACCAGAATCCAGAGTGATTATGAGATCGCCACGTGGCGACTTGGGGTACCTTATTATAAAGAAAGAATTAAATGATATACTTTGCACTGTAAGTGAAAGATGATGCAGTGGGCGTTCAGTAAACGAGTGATGGCGACCAGTTCACGAGTGCCTGAGTCATGCTGCCGAACGCCCGAGTCTTTAGTCCTGTCGCGCGTCTATTGTAATGACGCCCTATGGTTTTCCGTAGTGGAAAATCCAGTTTGACCATCCACCTGGCTGAACAAACTTTTTTATTTGGCCATTGCCATTGGAATTGCTCTTACACTTTCGTGTTTGTGAAATTACAAAGTAGCCAAATTCATAAACCATGCTTGTGTGCAGTGATGTCAGTCTGTTTAAGAAAAACAAAAATATACAACAAAATGCATAGCAAAAGGAATACATGGAATAGGCAATAATAACAAGTATAATATGGAAGAACAAGCACCAAAGACGGTGCAGAAAAAGGACCTAAATAACTACGCAATTACGAAGTACATAGCATCACAAAACATTTTGATCAAACACACTGCCTCAGTGATAAGCAATCATTTGCCTGAAAAAAATATTAAAAGCACTAAAAGAACTACAAATTTATTCCAGGTTTCATTGTACTCAATCCCAATAATCGACCAGATATCTCTACAACAAGACATGTCTATTACGATGGACAACTCTGGCATGTTGAACTGTTTACCTTTAAAGTTGGAAGAATTTCATTGTACCACTTTTAGTCTTTTACCAAGTAACCTATACGAACCAGGGAAGCACTTAATAAGCTATTTTTATAGAGCCACAATAACATTAGACCACGCAATAAAAAGGTATAGACCTTAAGAATTGAGAAGACCTGGTACAAATAACATAGCAAAAGCGCTTCATGTGTGCCTGACGTTAGAAATTATAAGTGCCGATATTATTAGAGATGAATTAATGAGAAACTTCTCTAAACTTAATTAACAGTGTGTACGCCAAACTGTTTCACCAGCAAACATCAAAATCCACATTTTAAAAGAGTCTTAATGAGTTTCTTTAGATCTGCTAGTTTAGATACATTTTTAAAATACGATACAAAAGATTCCAAGTCTAGATTGAAATGTATATATACCAGTAAAAGATAAATAAAGAGAGAAAATAATTTCAGCCCTAAAAATTTAACCTCTCATTATTATCCAGAATGAAAATTAACAGAGATTGCAAAGCAATTGCAAGATGTACAACTAAATTTCATTCAATTTAAAACACAACAAAAAAAAAAAAAGTTTCCGGTTAATCTTCTAACTCGCTTCCAAACAATCTAATTTAAAAAAGTAGGAAATAATATTAGGTCCTATGAATAATATGTTAGGATGAGTCTAGTCCATTTGACCCAGTCAAATGTCTATTTGGTCATATTTGGTAATATAAATTATAGTTTGGTCCTAAAAATTATTGTTTGGTCCTACGCTGATGTCATTGATGATGTAAATGTCACCTTGTAGTGGCAGAAATACCCTTTTGGATAAGGACCATATATATAGTCAAAAGGTAAGAGAGATGAAATCATTCTCAGATTTACTTTCTCTCTCTTCTTTTCTAGATCTAGTTTTTCTTTTCCTCTCAAATCTTTTTTCTAGTTTTCTCTCTGTTTTTTCTAGGGTTTTAATTTTGTGGAAACAAGAAATAGAGATGATGAAGATATGTAGACGACGATGAAGATTTTGCAGATTTTGATGCAGATTTGCAGAGATGATGCGAAGATTTACAGAGAAACAAAAAACATATATTTTGATTTGATTACATAGATCGAAGACAAACTCTATTTTTTTATTTTTTTATTTTTTTGTTGTTGTTGCTAGTGATTGAATGTTGAAGATGAAGAAAGACGACGTAGATGATGATTTTGGTAGTTGTAGACGACGAATGATTTTGGTGAAGAAGATGAAGAAGATAAAGATCTGATGTTGTTGTTAAAGATGTAATCAAGAACTGATGCTTTTGTTTTGAAGATGAAGATGAAGTTCATCAAACAAATGAACTGTTACTGCTGTTTTGAAGATGAATACGAAGATGAGTTCATCTGCTGCTGTTTTACATGGACTTCATTTTCGGAATGAAGTCTGTTTTTTTATATGGACTTCATTTTTGGAATGAAGTCTGTTTTTTTAGGTTTTTATATGGACTTCATTTCTTGTATTAGGTCATATTCGTCAGCTAAATGGATCTACACCTCTATTTAAGATCCTTGCCGACATGTGTGACAAGTACGGACCTATTTTCATCGCCAGATTTGGTATGTATCCGACCCTAGTTATAAGTAGTTGGGAGATGTCTAAAGAATGCTTCACTACCAACGATAGGTTATTTGCTTCTCGTCCACCAAGTGCAGCTGGGAAGTACCTCGCGGAAACCATGTTTGG
Source organism: Papaver bracteatum (assembly GCA_023529315.1). NCBI lineage: Eukaryota > Viridiplantae > Streptophyta > Magnoliopsida > Ranunculales > Papaveraceae > Papaver > Papaver bracteatum. The sequence goes on along the minus strand of JAJJWX010000478.1, from coordinate 109,548 downwards.
TTTTTCGCCGTATGGTCCTTATTGGCGGGAGATCTGTAAGATCTCTACACTTCAGTTACTCTCTCGTAAACGCCACGAGTTGCTTAAGCCTAACCGTTACTTAGAGAGAAACAATTGCATGACAAGATTATATGATTGTTGGATGGAACACCGTAATAAGATAAAGCAGAATGGCACAACAAGCTTAACTACTTCCTTTAAGGTCGATATGAGCAAACTTTTTGCAGAACTATCCTTGAACGTGGTATTGAAAACTATTGTAGGAAAGACCCTTTTTCTTAAGAAGAACAAGGAAGATCACCACAAAGATGAAGAAGACGGCCAAAAGCTCCACAAGTCTATCCTAACATTCTTCGAAATGGTAGGAGTATCAGTTGCATATGATTCTCTTCCATTTCTTGGGTGTCTGGATCTGGATGGACAAAAGAAACAAATGAAAAAATTCTCTGTAGTGTATGACTTGAAGTAGTGTTGGTGGTTGTCGGTCAGTGGCTTTGTGATCATTGCTTTCGGTGGTGGAGAATGATCATTGCTCTCGGTGGTGGAAAATGATCATTGTTGTCGGTGGTGGAGAATGATCATTGTTGTTGGTAGTGGAGTGATCATTCCTGTCGGTGGACTATCCTCTCTCAATATTTGTATATATAAGGCATAGACCATTTGATTGTATAGCATCTCGATATATCAGTTCAGAGAGTGAGAGAAACAATTAATGTATGCTAACAGAGAGTAAGAGTGTAAGAAGAGAGAAATTCTTGAGAGGAGTTTATACTCTTGTAAACTTGTTCCAATCATAGTGCAACGTTATCGTCGTCTTCCAAAGTGGATGTAGATCATCTTGATCGAACCACTATAAATCCTTTAGTTGTGTGTGTGTCCGTTTTACTTTTGATTTCATTTCTATTTCAATTCTCTATTGATTGTACTAGGAAGAGCCGTTGGTCATAACAAATTGGTATCAGAGCTCCGGGTAAAAACGATCTACAATGGCGGCAAAGTATGAGATTGAGAAATTTGATGGAAGGAATGATTTCAATTTATGGAGGCTAAAGATGAGAGCTTTTTTGGTGCAACAAGGTTTGGTGAAAACTTTGAAGGGGAAAACGGCTCTAGCAGAAACACTGAAGGATGAAGAAAAGGAAGATCACCTGGAGAAAGCACATGGATTAATTCTATTGTGTTTGAGAAACGAGTTCTTGAGAGAAGTGGCGGCGGAAACGACACCGGACGGGCTATGGAACAAGTTGGAAAAAAGGTATATGACTAAATCCGTAACTAATCGTTTATATCTTAAGAAGAAATTACATACTCTTAGAATGCATGCAGGAACGTCTATGATAAATCATATTGATGATTATAATAAAATTCTCTTGGATTTGGCAAATATTGAGGTCAAAATTGAAGATGAAGACCAAGCTTTGGGTTTGCTTTGTTCCTTACCACCATCTTATGAAACTTTTGTTGATACCGTAATGTATGGAAAAAATACAATTTCCATGGAAGACGTTAAAGCGGCCTTGAACTCTAAGGAGTTAAAGAAGACGGGTATCGACGGTAAAGATAATTCGGGAGATAGGTTGTTCGTTAGAGGAAGAGGAAATCAAAAAGGCGGATTTGATAGGAGTAGATCAAAGTCAAGGTCTACATCAAAATACGGTAAATTCTATTGCTTTCATTGTAAGGAAAAGGGGCATTTCAAGAAGGATTGTCCAAAATTGAAGACTGTCGAGAAGAATACCAACCAAGGCACCGCAGCAAATGTTGAAGCAGAAAGTGATGATGGAGCATTTCTCACGGTTCATACCGAAATCTCGGAGAATGGGTGGATTCTTGATTCGGGGTGTACTTTTCACATGTGTCCTCATAAAGAGTGGTTTACTACTTATCAAGCTAGAGAAGGTGGTAAAGTTCTTATGGGAAACAATGTCACTTGTAAAGTGGTGGGTGTAGGTACAATTCAAATTAAGATGTATGACGGTATGGTGAGGACTTTAACTAAAGTTAGGCATGTTCCGGACCTGAGAAGAAATCTTATTTATTTGGGTACGCTTGATTCAAATGGCTGCAAGTATCAAGGTGAAGGTGGAGTTATTCGTGTCTCAAGAGGAAGTCTTACAATTATGAAGGGCGAGAGAATTAATGGTCTTTATACACTGCAAGGTACTACTGTGACGGGTGATGCAGCTGTATGTTCTTCAAGTTCTGATGATGATACTACCAAGTTGTGGCATATGCGGCTAGGGAATATGAGCGAGAGGGGGGTTGGATGTTTTGAGCAAGCAGGGATTGCTTTGTGGTCATAAAACAGGCAAGCTTGATTTTTGTGAACATTGTGTCTTTGGAAAGCAGTGTAGAGTCAAGTTTAGTACAGCTATTCATAACACCAAAGGTATTCTGGATTATATTCATTCTGATCTTTGGGGTCCTTCTCGGGTCGATTCAAATGGTGGTGGTAGATATATGCTGACGTTCATTGATGATTTCTCAAGGAAAGTATGGGTATTCATACTTAAACACAAAGATGAAACTTTTGTGAAGTTCAAGCAATGGAAGACTATGGTTGAGAAGCAAACCGGAAGACAAATCAACTGCTTGAGGACAGACAATGGTTTGGAATTTTGTGGGGGTGAGTTCAACGAGTTCTGCAAGGAGCAATGGATTATGAGACACCGCATAGTTAGAAAAACACCACAGTAAAATGGTGTTGCAGAAAGGATGAACAGAACCATAATGGAGAAGGCACGGTGCATGCTCTCCAATGCCGGGTTACCAAAGCAATTTTGGGCAGAAGCAGCAAACACATCAGCTTATTTAGTAAACAGATCTCCATCGACGACCATTGAGTGTAAGACTCCAAATGAAGTTTGGACAGGTTCACATGCTAACTATGAAGACTTGAAGATATTCGGATGTCCAGCCTATGCTCATGTGAATGAGGGGAAGCTAGAGCCTAGAGCAAAGAAGTGTATATTTCTTGGGTATGCAAAGGGCGTGAAAGGCTACAGGTTATGGTGTCCATCAGAAAGATCAAACAAGTTTCTTATCAGCAGAGATGTGACATTTGATGAGCAATCGATGTTGAAGCCAAAGAATGAAGAACTAGATGGAAAAGCTGAAGAGAGTGTTAGTGATAAGGTGGAGCTTGGTGACAAGGTGGAACTTGAGGTGCAAGTTCAAGGAAGCAATGAGACTGTTGTTTCTGATGATGATGATGATCAAGATATTGTGCAAGAACCTGCCCAGGAAGAAGAAGCACAAGGTCATCAGTACAATCTTGTAAGAGACAGAGATAGGAGGCAAGTTAAAGCACCTCAGAGATACGGCCATGCTGATTTGGTTGCATATGCATTTGTAGTAGGTGAAAGCATAGATAGGGATGATCCAACAACCTATGAAGAAGCAATCGGTGGTGAAGAATCAGCAGAATGGGGAGCATTTGCAATTGAAGAAACTGAGTCTCTTGACAAGAACGACACTTGGGAGATAGTTGCAAGACCAAAAGGGCAGAAGATTGTTGGAAGCAAATGGGTCTTCAAGAAGAAACAAGGTACTTCATATGGTGAAGGAACAAGGTACAAGGCAAGGCTTGTGGCAAAGGAGTTTACGCAAAGAGAAGGCATTGACTACAATGAGGTATTCTCTCTTGTTGTTAAACATAGTTCTATTAGAACATTGCTTGCTATAGTTGCTTTTAAAGATCTAGAGTTAGAACAACTAGATGTTAAGACGGCTTTCCTTCATGGTGATTTGGAAGAGCGTATTTATATGCAACAACCAAAGGGGTTTGAAGTTCCTGGCAAAGAAGACCATGTATGTTTGTTGAATAAATCTTTGTATGGTTTGAAGCAATCTCCAAGGAAGTGGTATAAACGTTTTGATACGTTTATGGTGGCAAATGGCTATGACAGGAGTAAGTATGATAGTTGTGTATATCACAGGAAACTCCAAAATAGTTCACTTTTGTATTTACTCTTGTATGTTGATGATATTTTGATTGCTTGCAAAGACATGTCAGAGATACAGAAGCTGAAGGAACAGTTGAGTAGTGAGTTTGAGATGAAGGATTTGGGCGCAGCAAAGAAGATATTGGGCATGGAGATTCATAGAAACCAAGTTGAAGGCAAGTTGCATCTGTCCCAGAAGGCTTACATCGAGAAGGTGTTGGAGAGGTTTGGTATGAAAGATTCAAAACCAGTAAGTACTCCTTTGGCAGCTCATTTTAAACTTTCTAGAAATCAATCACCTCAAACTACAGATGAGGCAGAGTATATGTCTCGAGTTCCATATGCAAGCGCAGTTGGTAGCATCATGTATGCTATGGTTTGTACAAGGCCGTATATCGCACAAGCTGTGAGTGTGGTAAGTAGATACATGGGAAGTCCCGGGAAGGCTCATTGGAAAGCTGTAAAGTGGATTTTGAATTATCTAAGGGGAAGTACAGATGTTGGTTTAGTGTTTGATAAACACTATGGTGATTCGAAAAATCTTGTGGGTTATGTTGATTCTGATTATACAGGTGATCTTGATAGAAGAAGGTCATTGACAGGTTATACTTTTACATTGTGTGGTAGTACTATCAGTTGAAGGTCGGTTTTGCAAAGCACAGTTACATTGTGTACAACTGAGGCAGAGTACATGGCAGCCGCGGAAGCAGTGAAGGAAGGTATATGGTTGATGGGTTTGGTTGGTGATTTTGGTTTCAAGCAAGAGAATGCAACTTTGTTCTGTGATAGTCAAAGTGCCATTCACTTGACCAAGAACCAGATGTATCATGAGAGAATGAAGAACATCGATGTCAGGTATCATTTTATCAAGGATGAAGTTGAGGAAGGTAGGATAGCGATGCTAAAGGTTCCTACAGCGGATAACCCTGCAGACATGTTGACGAAGCCAGTTCCAAGTATCAAGTTCAAGCACTGCTTGGACTTGGTTGGTGTCAACAGGTGTTGAGAGCCCTTGAGGGGCTGAGAGAAGACGATGATAATGAGTGGTGATGGTATTCAAGTCAAGGTGGAGATTTGTAGTATATGACTTGAAGTAGTGTTGGTGGCTATCGGTCAGTGGCTTTGTGATCATTGCTTTCGGTGGTGGAGAATGATCATTGTTGTCGGTGGTGGAGAATGATCATTGCTGTCGGTGGTGGACAATGATCATTGTTGTCGGTAGTGGAGTGATCATTTTTGTCGGTGGACTATCCTCTCTCAATCTTTGTATATATAAGGCATAGACCATTTGATTGTATAGCATCTCGATATATCAGTTCAGAGAGTGAGAGAAACAATTAATGTATGCTAACAGAGAGTAAGAGTATAAGAAGAGAGAAAGTCTTGAGAGGAGTTTATACTCTTGTAAACTTGTTCCAATCATAGTGCAACGTTATCGTCGTCTTCCAAAGTGGATGTAGATCATCTTGATCGAACCACTATAAATCCTTGAGTTGTGTGTGTGTCCGTTTTACTTTTGATTTCATTTCTATTTTAATTATCTATTGATTGTACTAGGAAGAGCCGTTGGTCATAACAGTCTCCAAGTAGATGAACTTGATCGTTTCAAAGTGGCTTGAAGAGCATCAAAAGAAAAAACGACATCAAACAATAGAATCTGATGCAGCAGAAAGAAAGGCTAATGATGATGAGCATCATGACTTCATGGACATTTTGATGTCTGTTCTCGACCAAGAAAATGAAGATCTCTTCTTCGGTTACACTCGAGATACCGTCATCAAAGCAACATGTCTGGTATGTTATCATCTCATCAATTTGAAATATGCTTATATATCGATCCTTGTTTCGGTGAGTTGTAAAATTCACTTGGAATTTGCAGAACCTTATACTAGCTGCATCGGATACTACTTCAGTTACATTGACATGGGATCTCTAACTAGTACTCACCAATCCTAGTGCCCTAAAAATGGCTCGGGATGAACTCGACACCAAAGTTGGAAAGGAAAGAAACGTAGAGGGACACGATATCGATGATCTCGTCTACCTCCAAGCAATCGTCAAGGAAACTCTCAGACTGTACCCTCCTGGCCCACTCTCTGTACCACACGAGGCTACAGAAGACTGCATTGTTGGTGGGTATGAAGTGAAAGCATGTACACGCTTGTTGGTTAACCTATGGAAACTGCAGCGTGACCCTCGATTGTGTTCAAATCCGTTAGAGTTCAAGACAGAGAGATTTCTTCCACAGCCGGCTGGTGGGTTTGGTGGTGAAATGGGATACATAGACTTCAGGGGTCAGCATTATAAGTACACACCATTTAGATCTGGAAGAAGGATATGCCAGGGGATAGACTTCGTCTTCAGACACTTCATATGACACTGGCTCGTCTGATACATGCATTTGATTTCGACACAGCCGGAGGACTTGCAATAGACATGGCAGAAGGTCCTGGTTTAGCTATGCCAAAAGTAACCCCACTTGAAGGTCACCTTATTCCACGTCTTCCGGACACACTTTACTATACTCAGTCAGTAGCATATTTAAAGGGGTGTGGTACCAGTGGCAGAGTTGGGATCGAAAGTAGTAGTGATAAAAAAACACAATTTCATAAATAAGGGTGTTCTGTATGGAGACAAAAAAGACAAGTTTAAGGGTGTTCTACTTTTCTGTTCTCCGTACGTAGTAGATCCATAAATAAGATTTGTCAATTTCTAGTTGATAGCCATTGGATACTCCCTAAACTATACAAGTTGTGTTTCACATTTATTGTACCAAATATCTTGAATATGGTCCAAAAAATAGACAACTTAGACAAATATGATGAGGTAAAATGCATAAATGCAGGATAGACTTGTTATTAATTAGCAAAGCCCATTGCCTTAGTGAGCAATGTGTCTTATGCAATGAGGCTAGGGAATCCGCAAATCATTTGTTTATCCACTGCTCGTAATTTTTCGAGATTTGGAAATATTTTCTTAAGGCTTTCAGAATTGCTTGGCCATTTCCAAGTACGTTACTCCAATTATTTGAAGCTTGGTCTTCCAATGTGTTGCGTTTGTGGAAGGAAATAAATGGAAGGGTTTTTGGAGGTAGGCACAAATGTGTGCACGAAGTAATCGACTTGATTAAGCAATTGATAATTTTATGGTCTTGTGATAAGATACTTTCAAATTTGTATATCCTAATTTAATTTGGAGTAATTGGAAAACTCTTATATGTATGTAACTCTCTTTGTATTGACCTTGGTTTAATCCTTGGTTCTTTTTTTTCTCTTTAATATAAACTTCCCTTCCGAAAAAGGATACAAAGGTACAAGCCTATACAACAGATCATATTAGGTCGTTTTTCGGAGAAATAATACTTCTACAAAAACTTCATAAAAAAATGAAAAATAAAAAGGAAACATTATTTTGGTTGAATAGCCCTTGGATTTGAAATCCTGGGTCAAAAAGACAAGTAAAATATGGCTGTGGTTTAAATAACCAAGATTCCATATATACTTTTTAAGTATCCAAGTTAGGATATTCTGCCCAAAATTTTAAAAACTTGTAATTGTAACTGACCGCTATACCCTTAACAAAAAGATGGAGAAAGGGATATCCAATTTTGATTAATTATGTAGCCCTATGTTTATGGGTAAAAATCGTTTCTGCTGATTTTGGTAAATTCGGTAGGTGAGTGAAAAACTGGTTTAAACCCTAAACAAATGTGCTGCACGTGAGCACTTTCTAGATTCGAGAAATCAATCTGTACAATTCTGGCCTAAACCAAGAAATGGCTGTTCCAGACTTGCTTTGGTCACAAAGTGAAGGAGAAGGGTTGATTTGGGGACGGAAGCGAAGAAAGTGTTAAGACCGGAATAGTTCTGGAAGGGTAGTATCTCGACTCGTATCAGAAAGTGAAAGCTTTGGAAGCTTGCAAGATTGTGAAAGCTTTTTGGGAGAGCTTTCAAAGTTGCCTTTTCTGAATGTATATGTATTTCTCCTGACCGAGACTTGTTGTCTGGTGAAAATAGGTAAGACCTATTTATACAAGTCGAGATTGAAACTGATCTCATTAAGGAAGAGAGTAAAGGGTGAAATAATGGGAGGAGGTGGTAACCGCATGGTGTTTATGGGTGAAAAAAATTTCACCATTATTTCCTCATTTATTTGACCGCTTTATTCCTATTCACGCTTTGTTAATGCGAGCGTAGTGTACGCTGCACGCCGTGTACGCTGCACGCCGTGACTGCCAAACCAAGACCCTGGAAAGCATCCCACAAATTATGTTGATGTCTCGAGTGTTGGTTGCACCTTGAGTGCAAGTGGCAATGCTAGGATGCAAGTGGCGCGTGTGGCATGTGCCAAAGGCATGTGCGGAATGCCTTGGTTGCAGGTTGCACCTTGAGTGCAAATCGCAATGCCAGGCTGCAAGTGGCACGTGTGGCATGTTCCAATGGCATGTGCGGAATGCCTTGGTTGTTGGTTGCACCTTGAGTGAAAGCTAGGCTGCAAGCGATCATGTTGGCATGTGCCAATGGCACGCACGGCCAAGTTGTCCCTAGATTGCATGGTTTGCAAGTTAGGCTACCAACGATCATGTTGGCATGTGCCAATGGTACGCACGGCCAAGTTATCCCTAGGTTTCAATGTTTGCAAACATAGGCTACAAGCGAGCATGTTGGCATGTGCCAATGGCATGCGTGGCCAATTTGACCTAGGTTGCACGGTTTGCAAGCATAGGCTACCAGTGAGAATGTTGGCATGTGCCAATGGCATACGTGGCCAATTTTCCCTAGGTTGCACAGTTTTCCAGCATAGGCTTCCAGCGAGCATGTTGGCATGTGCAAATGGCATGCGCGTCTAATTAGGCCTAGGTTGCACGGCTTGGAAAGTTAGAAGTGGGCGCTACCTTGGCATGTGACAATGGCACGTAGCGGCTAGGTCCCTTGGTTGCACGGTTTGGTAAGCTGGGAAGATGGTGATTTTGGCATGGCGCGGCTAGCTTTGCTAGGTGCGTGACCAAGTTAGGATTTTGGGCCAAAGGCCATGAGGAGACCTTAGTCGGCCAGGATTTGTTCCTGGGATTGAAGAGAAATTGTAGATTGTTGCACGCCTTCACTTTGGTAGCCGCAAGGGGAAGGCCAGTATGGTGGCGCGGCTAGGGACAAGGTAAGAGTGTTTGTCTTGGAGTGGTGTGACTAGCATAGCTATGGCCAAGGCAGAGTGTGTTTGGAATAGCGCGGCTAGCTTGGTCTAGGTGTGGCTGGCATGATTTGCCATTGGCACGGAGGTGCGGCTAGCATGGTTGGCCTGCCTTGGCGCGGTAGGTGTGGATGGCATGATTTAACATTGGCACAAAGGTGCGGATAGCAAGGTTGGCATGCTTTGGCGCGGTTGGTGTGGGGTGCGGCTAGCATGGTTGGCATGCTTTGGCGCGGTTGGTGTGGCTGGCATGATTTTCCATTGGCATAGAGGTGCGGATTGCATGGTTGTCATGCTTTGGCGCGGTTGGTGTGGATGGCATGATTTTCCATTGGCACATAGGTGAATTAGGGTTTTGCTCGTTGTAACCCTAATTTGAAAAAATACCCCCCATTAATTACTGACTACATGTATTAAATGTTCTAATAAATGTGTCACCGCTGACATTAGGTTATTCGTGGTTTTATAATTTTACCCTTTGTCTAAAAAACCACCATGAATATTAAGTCCCCTGCTTAGCTCGGAACATGAGCTTTGTTGCGAGGTAAGCATAAGATGGTGACAAACTATCAACAGTAAATCGTAAAGAGAATTGAGCAGGCTTGTCTGACCTTTTTATAGATAGGATTTGATATCCAAGCCTCTGGCAGTTTTGTACAAATCGGGAGGCTAGATGTTGATGGTGGATTTCTATTTAAGGGATAAAATTGTAAAAGACAAATTCTAAGCTGACATCCTACAAGGGATAAAGCCTTCATGCGGTGAATATTCTCACCATATTAATTCATCGAAGCATGTTCAACCATCCCTGAGAATTAAAACATACCCAGAGCGGAGCATGTAGCAACCATCCCGATTTTCTGTAGGTTTGCAGCATTACAATTAATGCCCTACTCAAAGCCTTGTATTCGACATGAAAACACCCGTAGGCTACCTGAAGGCGGGTTATATTAGCCCCGTTGAACGCATGCAAGACTACCCATGTTAGTCTTACCTGCTGAAAACAAACTCAAAAATAGATCTCATCCGTCCAACTTCGCAGGCATGGTTGGACGGCCTAGATCACGCGCGGGACCGAGTAGCTCGCACGCACATGCTCACCGCTGGTCTACCTTCCTAATAGTGCAAACGGCTTCACCATAGGAGACATGGGCGTCGAGATGCACCGTTTTCTACCTTATGTGGGTCCCACGACTCACTCGAGACGTTAATCACGTCACAACTGGGGGATACAAACTGGGGTATTGGTATGGCGGTTTACAGCGTGCAACGCGCTATCACAAGATCGTGTCAGGGAAACATGGGCGATTAGCGATGATAGGAGAAGTGGGCAAGCAACCGTGTGACACTAACACACAACTCCACTTCCTCCATCACTCCACTTCCTCCACTTTCCCACAAGAGACGTGATGAAGGCTTATCGACTTGTATAAATAGGTTCTCCTCCCTATTTCCAACAACACAGAAAAACCGAGTGTTAATACCATCGTATTCAATACCCAGAGCCTGCCTGCAACATTTTCTAGCCTGCTCCACCTTATGTTAACAAGTCATCAAATAGCCTTCACCTTCATACTCTCAACACCTTCTTCACTTCCCTCCCTAATATCAACCTCACATCCTTCACCTGTGACCGAAACAAATTTGGAACGGCCGTGTCTTCGGTTTAGGCCAGAATTGTACAGATTATCTCTCGAATCAAAAGTGCTCATCGTGCAGCACATTTGTTGAAGGTTTAAATTCACTTCTCATCCACACACACCCAAAATTACCTAAACCTGCAGAAGTAGTTTTGTCCCACAAACACTAGCATAATTGGGAAGCTGGGAAGCTGGGCGTCCTTGGGAAACTGGGAAGTTGGGCGGGAGCTTGGTGGGACCGGTGAAATTTTGGAGATCGGGAAACTGGCGCGATCTAGTTGGGATCGGTAAAATTGGGAGACTGGGAAGATGGGCGACATTTGGGAATGGGCGCGAGTTGGGAAGCTGGGCGCCATTGTGGGATCGCTCCCTATATGCACGGCTTCAAGAAGGGAAATTATTCTCTATTTGGAATCCCTGCGCCCATATATATAATGAAACTCCATTCTTTTATCTTGTACTTTGTTCTTTTATCCTTCCACGCTAGCAACAGAGTGGTAGAGAGAAACGGCTTCTATGTATGTCTTCCAACACTTCCCTTGTCTTCTTTCCATGTAGATATCAACCCTAGGCGCCCCTTTTTTTTTAATATTGCAATAATATTGCTACTCTGATATGAATCCGTATGAGCTTCAGCTATAAGTATGCTTCCCGTAAAAAAAACGCGTATACGATTTTTGAACCCGTAGGAAATGTTGTATATACGATTTTGATCCCGAAGAAGAATATAGTAATGCATTTCGAACCCGTAGAGAATACTGCATACACGAATTCATATGAACCCGAAGAGAATATTGTCCATATGATTTTGAACTCGAAAAAAATATTGTATATGATTTGGACCCGTAGAGAATATTGTTATTCCATGTTGTCGGGCCCTTCCTTTGTTGGGTGCGGTTATGTATCAGGGAGATAATTTCATCTTTCTCCGTTTTTTTTTGTGCAGATATCTTGTTACCAAATAGTTATGAGGAAATCCGACAAGATGATACTTGAACAACGTTTCGCTTCATCGAAGGATGTTGATAATTCCAAACCAAACACGGATGATGAATTATTTACCAAACCCTTTGCTCCTGCTCGGAAGAATTATCCAGATTTCATGCCAATTTTGTTAATCGGTGGTGAAGATGAAAAGAAGACACGTTTAGTTCGCCCAGAGAACACCGTACGGTTTTTTCTTCAAATAGGGGTATATTCTTCTTCCAACATTGATTTCAGGATGTGTCAAAGCCCATTGCATTCTTTTGATTGATGGGTTGAGTTCATGGTGAGTAAGGAGCACATAAATACCAACTTGGCTCGAGTGCGGATTATTGATGCTGTCAGAGCTTTAGTAAATCTCCAGATTAGGAAGGAAATCCCAGGTTTGGTTCCTTTTATCTCTAGATGGTGTTCAGACACTCATACGATTATATGTATATGGGGTGAAATAACTTTTTCCCTGGAAAGTATGGCCCTCCTGTTGAATCTTCCGGTAACCGGGAATCTTAACATCCAATTGTCAGAAGATGAGGAGAGGATGCGATATGACCTTGCTGCGAAATTGAGAGATTCCTCCCGGAAAGACTCTATTTTGAATTCGAAGGATTCTGTTCGGAAAGAGGATGAAAAGTTCTTTTAAAGCTGGTGGATATCTCAATGGTTTCCGGACGAGATGGAACCTAAACATAAAAGCGGTGATCTTCAGGTTGCAGCATTTTTGGCTTTCTGGTTGTCTAGAGACATTTTTGATGACGGTTTTGGAAAGAAGGAAATAAGACCAGAGTTGCTAGTGATTGTTGTGAAGTTGGCAAAATGTGAAGTTCTTCCCATTGGCAAGATATTCCTTGGTTCCCTATATGTGCATCTATATCACCTAGTTGCGAACATGCGAGTTTCGAATGGTTTCATGAAAGTGGATTCATATGTGCACGTTTCTTTTCTGCAAGCGTGGTTATGGGAGCACTTTGAGAAGTATGCTCTAAAACCGTTGCCTTCGATTCCCGCGAGTTGGGGCGGCTCCCAAATTCTTGGATGGGTGAACAGGCGTCGAAGAGTTGGTATGAGCTTGGTTATTCTTCTCGATAAGTCGCATGAAATCAGTTTTCTCCCATGGGAGCCAGTCCATAGGTCTGTGAATCAAATTGACACCTTTGCTTCTGCTCCGAACATGACTTTGTCTTCTGACGGCAGCTTGAGTGTTGTTGAAAACTTGTTTATTCAAGCTGCATGCCCGGTTACATGCCGTCTTTATTTATGGGGTCTTTTCGAATAACTGCTTATAACATTGATCGTGCTGCTCATCACATGGGTTTCTATCAAGGGATGCCTCTTGCTTACCAGCTGGTGGTTCCTAAGGATTCGTCTGGTGTTGCCCTCAATGCCAGTGCTCTTGGACCGGGTATATGCTTACCCTTTTTTCAACCGTGAAGGTTACCTTCGACGACTTTTAGTTACGATGAGTTCTGGTACGATGAGTTTTGGTACGATGAGTTCCATATGATCCACGATTTTGTGAATAACATGGTGGAGAATACTCATCGTAGACCCTCCCCAGAGGTTTTGAAGAAGCATCTGATATTCAGGGATCATAAGAGAAAGTCGCATGGGAACATGGATAATCCCCAGGTGAAGGAACGGAGGACGAAAAATCGTACTCGAGGATTTCGATCAGTTTTGACTGACCCAACAGCTCCCGTGTCTTTCGATTCTTCCAATATCCAGGTAGGTGTCTGTTTATAGGTGAAAATAGTTTCTGATGGTTTTGGTAATTGCGGGTGTGAAAGTGAGAAACAATTTAAATCCTAAACAATGTACTGCAAGGGAGTACTTTAGATTCGAGAGATCAATCTATACAAGTCCGGCCTAAACCAAGAAATGGCCGTTCCAGACTTGCTTCGGTCAGAAAGAGAAGAATAATGGGTTGGTTTTGGGGAGGGAAGCAAAGGAGAGTGGTGAGACCAGAATAGTTGATTCTAGAAGAGCAATTAGGTTTCTATGACTTGTTGTTAGAGAAGTATGAGATCTCACGAGGAGAGCTAGCAGGTAAGTACTTCTGAATGTTGTGTGGTCCGAATGAACTTTTTGTCCAAATGGAAATAGGTAAGACCTATTTATACAAGTCGAGGTTGAAACGTACGCTGGTCCCATTAAGGAGTGGGGAAGTAAATGTGAGGAGGTGGTAACCATATGCATGAACTTGATGTCCCATAAAGTGTTTAACGCATGAAATTGGTTTTCATGAAACTGTTAACGTTATGGAATTGATATTCCATAAAGTTTGTTAACTCATACCTTTATGTCCCATGAACGTTTTCCCACATAACTCTTGTATTTACTAGGTGCCTCACCCTTATGACACTTCCTTATGAGGGGCGTAGTGTACGCCTCACGTTGTAGACCACCAAACCAATACCCAAAGAGAACCCCCTTGTTTGTGTTGATGTCTCGAATGTTTTGGAAAACATGTAAAACGTTGTTGTGGCTTAGAAAGTCCAGGTTGGGGAACTTGCTAACCAGGTGACCTTCGACGGTCGAGATGTTGCATCTTGAGAGGAGGGGCAACCACTGATCGTTGCACTCCTTCGTTTTGGTAGTCGCATAGTGAGGTCCAACAGGGTGGCATGTCTAGGGTGTGTTTGGACTTGGCATGAGGAGCCAAGGGTTCTCCATGGGCGTATGGCATGACTAAGGCCAAGGCGAGGGCGCTTGGCTTGGCATGTCGTGGCTAGGGCCAAGGCAAAGTGTGTTTGGCATGGAGCGGATAACTTGTCTAAGTTAGGGTTAGCTTGGCACGTGGATCCAAGGATGTTCCATGGTCGTATGGAATGGTTAGGACCAAGGCAAGGGCGCTTGGATAACCGTGGTGTGACTAGAACGGCTAGGGCCAAGGCATGGCGCGGCTAGCTTGGCTAGGTTTGGTTTGTCTTGTCATGTGGGGCCAAGGCGTAGCCATGGGCGCATGGAGTGACTAGCATAGACTAGGCGCGTGACCAAGTTAAGGTTTTAGGCCTAAAGTCGTGAGGGGACTTTAGACGGCCAGGATTTGCTCCTGGGATTGAAGGGCAACCGTGGATTGTTGCCTGGCTTCATTTTGGTAGACGCGTGAGGAAGGAAAGCATGGTGGCGCGGCATGATGGGACATGGTTTGGAATGGCGTGTCTAGCTTGGATAGGAGCGTGACTAAGCTAGGGTTTTGTGCCTAAAGTCGTGAGGGGACTTTAGATGACCAGGATTTGCTCCTATGATTAAAGGGAAACCGTGGATTTTCGCCTGGGTTCACTTTGGTAGCCGCATGAGGAAGGACAGCATGGGGGCGCGGCATGAGGGTCCATGGTTTGGCATGGCGTATCTATCTTGTCTAGGTGCGTGACCAAGCTAGGGTTTTGGGCCTAAATTCGTGAGGGGACTTTAGACGGCCAGGATTTGCTCATGGGATTAAAGGGCAACCGTGGATTGTCGCCTGGATTCACTTTGGTAGCCGCATGAGGAAGGCCAGCATGGTGGCGCGGCATGAGGGGCCATTTTTTGACATGGCGCGGCTAGGGCCAAGTTAGGGGCGTTTGGCTTGGATTGGTGCGACTAGAATAGCATGGGCCAAGGCAGAGTGCGTTTGGCATGGCGCAGCTAGCTTGGGCTAGGTATGGATGGCATGATTTTCCATTGGCACAGAGGTGCGGCTAGCATGGTTGGAATGCCTTGGTGCATTCGGTGTGGCTGGCATGATTTTCCATTGGTGCGGATGGATGACTTGCATGAAATGATTTTCCATTGGCACAGAGGTGCGGCTAGCATGGTTGGCATGCCTTGTTGGAATGCCTTGATTTGTCATTGGCATTGCGGCTAGCATGGCTAGGGACATGATTTGTTTGGCATTGGCTAGCTTGGGCTAGGTGCGGATTTTCCATTTGAACGCAGGTGCGGTGGTTGGCATGCCTTGGCGCACTTGGCTCGAATGATTCGCCATTGCGGTTGGTGGTTGGCATGCCTTGGCGCGGTTGGTGTGGCTGACATGATTTTCCATTGGCACAAAGGTGCGGCTAGCATGGTTGGCATGCCTTGGCATAGCCGGTGTGGCTGACATGATTTTATATTGGCACAGAGGTGCGGCTAGCATGGCTAGGGCCAAGGCATAATGCGTTTGGAATGGCGCGTCTAGCTTAGGCTAGGTGTGGCTGGCATGATTCGCCATTGGCACGGAGGTTCGCCTAGCATGGTTGGCATGCCTTGGCGCGGTTGTTGTGGATGGCATGATTTTCCATTGGCACAGAGGTGAGGCTAACCTGTTTGGCATACCTTGGCGCGGTCGGTGTAGCTGCCATGATTTGCCATTTGGCACATGTGGGAATTATGGTTTGGTTCGTTGCAACCCTAATTTTGAAAAATATACCCCGGTAATTATTTTAGAGACACATTAAAGATTTCAGTAAATATGCCTAGTAAATGCTTGTTGCTTAAAATGTAGTGACATTACTGTCTGCTAGGGGTTAGTGTTTTACGATTTTAACCCTAAGCTAAAAACCACCATCAACATTAAGTCCCCTGCATAGCTCGGAACAGGGGCCTTGTTGCGAGGTAAGCATATGATGGTGACATACGAGGACGGAATCGAGGTGTAAAATCATTGCAAAGATGGTCAGGAGAATCCGACTAACCTTTTTTGAGTGGTAAAGAGAGTTTTAGCTTGCGGCCCTGCATACGTTGTACTGGTAATGGAGACTGTGGAGCTGTGAGGAGAAAGTTACCATCTTGGTCTGGTCGTACACCTCCAAGGCGAGTGGGCGCATTTGTGGAGGGCAAAGCAAGTGGACGGCTTGGATCGAAGGGACAAGAGGTGGCGTGGTCCTGGCCGCGGAAATGGCATGGTGAAACGTGCAGGGGCGACTATGTGTGATGGGGCCGCGGTGATGGATATAGGTCTTGGCCGGGGCCGTGGCAATGGCTAGGCATAGTGGGGCCGCGGCGATGGAGCGTGGTCTTGGACGGAGCCGTGGTAATGGATGGGGTAGTGGGGCCGCAGTATGGAACGAGGTCTTGGACGTGGAGATTGGCCTTTGCTTGGACCGGTTTCCTCTTTTCCCTTCTTGGCTCAAAATAGGAAATCCTTTCTTTGTTCAAACTCCCACATACCATGTGTATATAAAAGTAGGGCCGACTACTCTTTGTTTAACGTCTACTTATTCCTCCCAGCTGTGTCATGGCAGTAAAGCAGAGCGGACTAGTGAATCCCAGGTATGCCTTCCAACACTTCTCTTTAACCCCTCTTTTTTTTCTTTTTTTTTGCTGGTGTAAACCCCACTTGTAGGCGCCCCTTTTCATGACTCAGTAGAAATGTTTGCGTGAATCTTAGGTATTTTTTTCCCTATCTTGTCATAACACTTAGGCATGGATACCTCAGTAAGGTTGACCGCCCCTATTCACTGTGCAAGGCAAGCACTTGATAGTAATGGCCCTATCCTTTCACGAAAACCGAGCTTTTAGGGTTTGCTCCTCGTTTTGGTGTGATCGTGTGTATGATTTCCCTGGTGGGTCACTCCTACTTGGTTGGACAAGAATTTTATGCCATAGGGTATGGCCTTGAAACGAATTGGCTTGCGTCTTGGGTGAAAAATAACTTATGTGCCTTTTCCATAATAATTTCTCCTCGTATTGTTTCGTAGTAGTTGTTTGGAGAGCGGAAGTACTGCAAGAGAATCTTTGTTATGACGCCGCTTGAGAAAAATTCTGCCATACCGAAGGATGTTGGTAACTCCAATCCAAACTTGGCTGATGAATTCTTCACGATAATCTCTACTACGAGAAGTCCTCTTAAGCATGTGTCGCTACTTCTGACTGGCTCGGAGAGTGAAGGAGGGGATCGGTCGGTTCCTCCCGGAAATGTAATACGGTTTTGTCTTCATAGAAAGGAGTATTCCTTTTTTTAATTGACTTCAAAGCCCCAGTGAACCCATCGCGTTCCTTCGAGAAATGGATGCAGTTCATAATGAGCCAAGAACATGTAAGAACCAATTTGACCAAGGCACAGATCGTTGATGCTGTTGCAGCTTCCGCAGTGCTTCAGATTAGGAGAGATATTCCAGGCTTGGTCTCTTTTGTTTCTAGATGGTGTCCGGATACCCACATGGCCGTATGTAGATGGGGTGAAATGACTATTTCCTTGGAGAGCGTGGTTGTTCTTCTGAATCTTCCCGTAGTTGGAAACCTTGATGTTAAGTTGTCCGCAGATGAAGAAGAGATGCATGACACCCTGGTCGCGAAATCTATAGGATTCATTCGGAAAGAGAATGAGACGAAGTGCTTCTATGACTGGTGGGTGTCTTGGTGGTTCCCTAACGCATTAGAGTCGAACCAGAAGAATAGTACACTTCACGTTGTGGCGTTCTTGGATATTTGGATATCCAGAGACATTCTTGATGACGGCTCGGGACAGAAGGAGATAAGACATGGACTTATTAAGTTTGCCATAAAACTGGCAAAAGGTGTCGTTCTCCCCATTGGCGGTCTGTTTCTTGGTTCGTTGTATACACACTTGGATCAACTGGTTTCGGACATACGTGTCTCGAAAGGCTACATGAAAGTTTATTCATATGTTCATGTCTCCTTTGTCCAAGCGTGGTTATGCGAGCACTTCGATAAGTATGCCCCGAAACCGTTGTCCGTACTTCCTAAGTCTTAGGGTGTCTCGAGGATACTGCGCTGGTTGAACAGGCACCCCAAGACCAGTTCGAACCTGGTTGGACCTCTTGACAGCTCGCGCACAGTTAATTTCCGTCAGTGGGCTCCGGTGCATGAGTCTATAACTCATGTCACTATCTTTGCTCATGTTCCAAACATGTCGGAGCTGCACGCCTGGTCACGTGCCATATTTTTTCCGAGGATCTTGCAAAGCAACCTCTTACAACATCGATAGAGCGGCTTGGCACATGGGTTTCGATCAAAGGGTCCCACTTGTTCGTCAAATGATCGTTCTGAAAGTCCTATTGTCGACTGTTCTTGATGTCGGTGGTCTTGCGTTGGGTAAAAGTCTCAATTTCCTTCTCGTGGAACGGAATCCATCAACAACCTCCAAGTATAACACATTCTGGCAGAGTGAATTTCTTATCATCGAGGGATTTGTGAAAGCCGTAGTGGAGAACACTTGTGGTAGGCCTTCTGTCGAGGTTTTAGCAAAACATCCGTTATTGAGGAATACTCCTTTAACCAAAAGGATACCTGTTGGTCTGGTCGTGGACAGTCCCCAAGTGAAGGAGCGAAGGTCTAAGAATCGTGCTGCAGGTTTCTGGTCAAACTCCGCAGATTTACCGACTTTTAGTTCATCTAATATGCGGGTACGTATGGCTCTCCTCTTGACTTCAGCTTGGAACATTTACATCTTTGTTTCTTTTCTGAAAATGCGGCCTTGTATTCCGTCCAGGGTCTCGGTAGTACGAACGCCTTTGCAAAACTCGCGAGCAGTCAAAAGGCACCATTTTTCGATACAGAGAGTAGCATTGTCGAGCCTACCCATAGTGATGAAGAATCCGAGAAGGATGAAAGTTCTGAGTCTGGTGATGGTAAGAGTGGTTATTCTGATAGCAGTGCTGAGTCTTCCTCTAGTCAGTCTGAAAGTGAATCGGTGAGTCTTCTCCACGTTTTCTTCTTTCCCCCTTTTTTTTTTTTTTTTGAAGTAAAACTAAATCTTGATTTTTTTTAGGAGGAAACCGTTCCTAGGGATGATCTTGAAGTGGAAGACCACCAGAGTAAAGCGTAACCGTAATGCGGAAACTGTGCCATCTAGCGATTCGGACATGGAGATTCATCGTCCTGAGGGCGCCGCCGTGACTCAGGTGGAGGAGGGCACTTCGGGGGGTGAAATTGTGGTTAGGGATCCCCTACCAGTTGCTGATTCAGTTGCAGGTGCCACCTTCAATCCTCCGTATCTGGCTCCTTTTCCCGGTCATGTGTTGATTGGTGGATTTAGCATTCCAGCTAAACATGCGACATTGTACACCAAGATTTGGGAAAGCTATGGTCACATTGACATGACTAAGAAGATCATTAGTCGACATATGTTGGTCAAGCGTGTGGAGGAGGCCTTGTCTTCGATTGATGAGATGTGCAGCGTGACTGGTCATACAGTTTCTGAAGATGTAATCTCGAGGTGGAAGTTCCATCGTGACATGTGCATGGCCTTTGAATTCAACGTTCCTTGGTTCGTTGAAGGTCTCTCTGATGTTGAAAGGTTGTTGATCGAAACAGTCGAAGGTCCATCCACGAACATGGTGAAGAAGCATGAAGCGTAATTCAAGAAATTGCGCCGGCATTTGAAATTGAAGAGGGCGGCTCTCCAGAGTACAAAGGAGGCCTTTGCCAAGAGGAGCAAGACGCTGTTGGAAAACTTCCCTTGAACATATATCTATCTTTTGGACCTCTTATCTTTAGGGTTTTTTTTTTTTTGAAGAGCAAATGAGACGCCTAGTTTTTGGTTTTTGATTTTCTGGTTTTCTCGGGTTAATAGATAAATGCTACCTTGACGGTTTTGGATTATATATATTTTTTGAATGAAATATCTAAAATTGAATTGTTTAGAATTATTTTTGATTGTGATTGAAAGTGACACAGACATCCCAGAAATACCATGGAACCGTGTGTTGGTGGCTTACATGGGATGAAACATGGTTATAGGTTCTATCAAAGCTTCAAAAAGAAAACCGAGTACTTTGTATAAATAAGACTTACTCGGTTTTTCAGGTCTTCTGATGAAAATAAACTTTCCAGGTGTAGGACCAAGTTTTACGAAAAACACGGCCAAGGGAATTCCCCAGTCGTTACTGAGACGTCTGATAACCGATCCGTTGATCCTTGGGTAAATTGTCTGCTTCTATCCTCTAGGAAGTCCCCAGTCATCCCTTGTCGTGGAATGACTGATAAAGAGTCGCTGAGTGACTGAGTCGGAGTGAATCGCCTTCCCCTACCATTTTGACGTCTAGGTCGAAGAACGAGATCAACAATAAAAAAATTGACATTGTAACCGATCCTCCCGCTGTGGTCGTCAATTTTTTATAGATGAAAATAGTTTCTTCTAGTTTTGGTAATTGCGGGTGTGAAAGTGAGAAACAATTTAAACCCTAAATAATGTACTTCAAGGGAGTACTTTAGACTCGAGATATCAATCTGTACAAGTCCGGCCTAAACCAAGAAATGGTCGTTCCAGACTTGCTTCGGTCACAAAGAGGAGGAGAATGGGTTGGTTTTTGGGAGGGAAGCAAAGGAGAGTAGTGAGACTAGAATAGTTGATTCTGGAAGAGCAATTGGGTTTTTACGACTTGTTGTTAGAAAGGTATGAGAGCTCACGAGGAGAGATAGCAGGTAAGTACTTCTGAGTGTTGTGTGGTCCTAATGAACTTGTTATCCAAATGGAAATAGGTAAGACCTATTTATACAAGTCGAGGTAGAAACGTACCCTGGTCTCATTAAGGAGTGGGGAAGTAAATGTGAGAAGGTGGTAACCGTATGCATGGACTTGACATCCCATAAAGTGGTTAACGCATGAAATTGGTTTTCATGAAACTGTTAACGTTATGGAATTGATGTTCCATAAAGTTTGTTAACTCATACCTTTATGTCCCATGAATATTTTCACACATAACTCCTGTATTTACTAGGCGCATCACCCTTATGACACTTCCTTATGAGGGGCGTAGTGTACGCCGCACGCTGTAGACCACCAAACCAATACCCAAAGAGAATCCCCCTGTTTGTGTTGATGTCTCGAATATTTTGGAAAACATGTCGTGGCTAGGGTCAAAGCAAAGTGCATTTGGCAAGGCGCGACTAGCTTGGATAAGTTAGGTTTGGCTTGGCACGTGGAGCCAAGGGTTTTCCATGGTCGTATGGCATGGTTAGGGCCAAGGCAAGGGCGCTTGGATAACCGTGGCGTGACTAGCACGGCTAGGGCCAGGGCATGGCGCGGCTAGCTTAGATAGGTTTGGTTTAGATTGGCATGTGGGGCCAAGGGATAGCCATGGGCGCATGGCGTGACTATCTTGGACTAGGCGTGTGACCAAGTAAGGGTTTTGGGCCTAAAGTCGTGAGGGGACTTTAGACGTCCAAGATTTGCTCCTAGGATTGAAGGGCAACCGTGGATTGTCTCCTGGCTTCACTTTGGTAGCCGCATGAGGAAGGACAGCATGGTGGCGCGGGATGAGGGGCCATGTTTTGGCAAGGAGCGGATAGCTTGGATAGGTGCGTGACCAAGCTAGGGTTTTGTGCCTAAAGTCGTGAGGGGACTTTAGACGGCCAAGATTTGCTCCTAAGATTTAACGGAAACCGTGGATTGTCGCCTGGCTTCACTTTGGAAGCTGCATGAGGAAGGTCAGCATGGTGGCACGGGATGAGGGTCCATGGTTTGGCATGGCGCGGCTAGGGCCAAGGTAGGGGCGTTTGGCTTGGATTGGTGCGACTAGCGTAATTAGGGCCAAGGCAGAGTGCATTTGGCATTGCGCGGATAGCTTGGGCTAGGTGTGGATGACATGATTTGCCATTGGCACGGAGGTGCGGCTAGCATGGTTGGCATTCCTTAGCGCGGTTGGTGTGGATGGCATGATTTTCCATTGGCACAGAGGTGCGGATAGCATGGTTGGCATGCCTTGGCGCAGTAGGTGTTGCTGACATGATTTGACATTGGCACAGATGTGCAGCGAGCATGGCTAGGGCCAAGTCAGAGTGAGTTTGGCATGGAGCGGCTAGCTTGGGCTAGGTGTGGCTGGAATGATTTTACATTGGCACGGAGGTGCGGCTAGCATGGTTGGCATGCCTTGGCGCAGTCGGTGTGGCTGGCATGATTTTCTATTGGCGCAGAGGTGCGGCTATCATGGTTGGCATGCCTTGGAGCGGTGGTGTGGCTAGCATGATTTTCCATTGGCACAGAGGTGCGGATAGCATGGTTGGCATGCCTTGGCGCAGTAGGTGTGGCTGTCATGATTTTTCATTGGCACAGAGGTGCGGCTAGCATGGCTAGGGCTAAGGCAGAGTGTGTTTGGCATGGCGCGGCTAGCTTGGGCTAGGTGTGACTGGCATGATTTTCCATTGATACGGAGGTGCGGATAGCATGGTTGGAATGCCTTGGCGCGGTTGGTGTGGATGCCATGATTTGCCATTGGCACGGAGGTGCGCCTAGCCTGGTTGTAATGCCTTTGCGCAGTCGGTGTGGCTTGCATGATTTGATATTTGGCACACGTGAATTTGGGTTTGGTTCGTTGTAACCCTAATTTTGAAAAATATACCCGGGTAATTATTTTAGAGACACATTAAAGATTTCAATAAATGTGCATAGTAAATGCTTGCTGCTTTAAATATTGTGACATTACTGTCTTCTAGGGTTTAGTGTTTTATGATTTTGACCCTAAGCTAAAAACCACCATCAACAGTGTCGCCTCCCTGCTGGGTTACCCCAAAACATGTGAATTTCTGTTTCTGAAGATTTATGTCTCGTCTCTACCATGGTTTTGGTAGTGTTAACGCCTTCGCTGCACTTGCACGTTGCCAAGAGATGGCAACTCCTTCGAATGATTCCGGAAGCACTGAGCCCTCTCGTAGCGGTGATGAGCTAGAGAAAGAGGAAAGTTTAGAAAGTGAGCACTACAAGAAAGTGACTCTATTGCTTCACGTAGTTTATATTAGGTGTGGCAATATAAGCATTATTTCCACATATAAGCTTAGGTGTAGCAAGGAATAGTTTTATTGCCGCAGAGTGAATATGGTGCGGCAGAAGAGTGGTTTATTGCCACGGATGCTTGATATGGTGTTGCAAGAAGATATATGTTTACTATTTTAATTTTAATAATGCTTAAAATATTTTGAAAATCATCCAAAACAGAAAATTTTGACTAAACTTAATTTCCTTCCATATTAGTTGAATAAAATGTATTTAATCATCCCCACTATCTACAAAATCAGTTAATAAAATATATTTAATCATCCTCATTATCTCTCAAAGATAACTATAGAATCCCTAACTCTTAGCAATTCTTCCTTTCTGATTTAAAGCCATCAAAACAACCTCCCCTCCATCTCTCTTGCACTCTCTCCAAGAGAATTATTTTTTCTTTCAGAAACTTATCATCATCCATATGTATTAGTTTTTATTTGATTGTTTTTTATGGTACTAATTACTTGTATTGAAAAATTCTTCCTGCAACAAGTTCGTGGAGATTATGATTACAAGGTTTTTTGATAATTAATCAGTGCATCTGTTATGCTATATCTAAAGAGCTTCGGCATCCACTTTTGTTGTCGTCATTAATGGGGGCCATTTTATTATGATATTGATATCATACAATGTAGATAGTTTCTTGTTCATATACTAATCCTCTCTTTATAAAATGGTGAAATCTTAAAGTCTAAACTTTGAGATTGGAATCTAAACTTATTAATGGATCTCCATTCAATGTTAGATAACTAATTTGGCCAATTGTTTCTTTTGCAGGAGCTAATTTCACCCGTGGAGGACTTTGTTTGAAGATCAATTTTTGTTGTTTGTCTTTTGTTTACAAAGTTTGTAATCCGAGATCTAAACTAATGTATTATGAGTATAATCACTGTAATTAATCAGTGCTTGAAAGAAACCGCAATTAATCAGGATATTCAGTGAAACTTTTCTTTATATCATGCAAACAAATTAAATTTTTTAGATGAATCCTTGTATTTTTCCCCTTTAATTTCTTGAAAATAAAATAGTACTCATCCAAAAGAAAAAAATCGATTATATTTTTTCTGATGGAAACGAAATCAAATATGATGAAACAAAAAAAAATTATTAAAAAAAAAATTGAAAATTATTAAAAAAAAGAAAAAATTAAATTAGGAAATAAATTTTTTCCTCATGCAATTGCCTCACCGTTTTTTTTTTTTTTTTTGAAGGAAAGATTGCCTCACCGTTAGGTGTGGCATAAAACCCAGCTTTTGCAATAGTACATTAAAGGTGTGGAAACAACTTCTTGTCACACGGGTTGTTGCCACAGGGTGTGGCAAAAAATAATTATGTGGCAATAGGATTTATCCACATGAAATATGGGTTCTTGCCACATAAATGACGTGTTGCAATACACCATTTTTCTTGTAGTGGAGGGTGGTTCTTCGGACAGCAGCACTGGTTCTTCTTCGAGAAGTGGTTCGGTAAATTTCGCGTTTCTCTTTCTTTTCTCTTCTCCTCTTCTCTTTTTGAAAGTGTATAACTCAAGTTTGTAGGAAGATTCCGATTCGGGAGATGGTTCTGAGGCGGAGACGCATGAAAAATTTCCCTTGGTGACAGTGACCGCTGGTGACTTGGAGATGGAAGTTGGCCAATTATCAAGCACAAATGTGGTTCAAATGGCGGATTATTCTCTGATGGTTGCTGCCGCAGGTACGGAAAAGAAACCTTTGCAAGTCGCGGGTGTGGTTGCAGGCGCCACTTTCGATCCCACGTACTTGGTTCCTTACCCAGGTCACATGTTGGTCAGCGGTTTCAGCGTGCTGGATAAGTATGAGGCATTATACAACAGGATCTGGAAAAAGTATAGACACATGGCCACAACCAAGAAGATCACCAGTCGATTTGCGTTGGATAAACGTGTGGAAGAAGCTTTATCTTCAATCGAGGATATATGCGAAGTTACATGGCCATACTATATTCGAAGATGATATTGCTAATTGGGAGCATCACCGTGATGTGTGCGTGGAAAATGGATTCAATGATTTGTGGTTTGTCAAAGGCTTTGCTGAGATCCATAAATTGAAAGATGTAGCAGTCGAAAGCCTTTCTGCAGAGGAGATCGCATGACAAGAGGTAGAACTCGAAAATCTTTCCAAGATGTTGACTATGAAGAGAGCGGCTCTTGAAGATGCAAATGTGACTTTCTCCAAGAAGAGCAAACCTCTGTTGGATGATTTTCCTTGAATGTTTCTATGTTAAACTTTTATTTAGGTTTTTCTTTTTTTTTTGAAGACATACTGGATGTCTGGTTTAAAGTTCGACAGGTTTTTACAGACAGCTGGTAGCTTTTGAGGATATTAGATTATTTTTGGGATGAATGGTTTTGATAATATAACTCTGATTATGATTTGTGAAAGTAATATTGCTTTTATGAAAGTGTGTGCTAGCAATTGGCGCAAGACGCAATAGTATGACGGTTTTATTAAGAACCCAAAAACAGATCGTATATCTTGCCCGGTCTAAACTTACTTTATAGGTTTTTTGCCGCGAACACGCCCCTTTCCATGTAAAAAGGAGGCTTTGCCGGTAGCATTGCCAACAAGTCCCCAATCGCTGGTAGCATCTTCAGCGAGTCCCCAGTTTTCTCGTGTCGTCTTCACGACTAGTAACCGGGTTGTCTGGTAGTTGAGTTGTATACCCTCAAACCGAATGCCTGCTTATTCCATCTTGATGATTGTATCGAGGTATGAGATCGATTTTTGAAAGCTGATATTGTAACCGAGAGATCAATCCTCCCGCCGTGGTCGACAATTGTTTATGGGTAAAAATCATTTCTGCCGATTTTGGTAAATTCGGTAGGTGAGTGAGAAACTGGTTTAAACCCTAAACAAATGTGCTGCACGTGAGCACTTTCCAGATTCGAGAGATCAATTTGTACAATTCTGGCCTAAACCAAGAAATGGTCGTTCCAAACTTGCTTCGGTCACAAAGTGAAGGAGAAGGGTTGATTTTGGGAGGGAAGCGAAGAAATTATTGAGACCAGAATAGTTCTAAAAGGGTAGTATCTCGACTCGTATCAGAAAGTGAAAGCTTGGGAAGCTTGCAAGATTGTGAAAGCTTTTTGGGAGAGCTTGCAAAGTTTCCTTTTCTGAATGTATATGTATTTCTCCTGACCGAGACTTTTTGTCTGGTGAAAATAGGTAAGACCTATTTATACAAGTCGAGATTGAAACTGCTCTCATTAAGGAAGAGAGTAAATGGTGAAATAATGGGAGGAGGTGGTAACCGCATGGTGTTTATGGGTGAAAACGTTTTTACCATTATTTCTTCATTTATTTGACCGCTTTATTCCTATTCATGATATCTTAATGCGAGCGTAGTGTATGCTGCACGCTGTGACTGCCAAACCAAGACCCTGGAAAGCATCCCGCAGTTTGTGTTGATGTCTCGAGTATTGGTTGCACCTTGAGTGCAAGTGGAAATGCCAGGATGCAAGTGGCGCATGTGGCATGTGCGGAATTCCTTGGTTGCAGGTTGCACCTTGAGTGCAAGCTAGGCTACAAGCGATCATGTTGGCATGTGCCAATGGCACGCACGACCAAGTTGGCCCTAGGTTGCACGGTTTGCAAGTTAGGCTACCAGCAATCATGTTGGCATGTGCCAATGGTACGCACGGCCAAGTTGGCCCTAGGTTGCACGGTTTGCAAGCATAGGCTACAAGCAAGCATGTTGGCATGTGCCAATGTCATGCGTGGCCAATTTGACCTAGGTTGCACGGTTTGCAAGCATAGGCCACCAACGATCATGTTGGCATGTGCCAATGGCATGCATGGCCAATTTGACCTAGGTTGCACGGTTTGCCAGCATAGGTGTAGCGCCCCCTAAGCTAGCAGCTGACTAATCCAATAAATTAACTAAATAATGAGGCACTAAAATCTAAAACATGCACTTGAGCATTCAATTAAGAAATACGATATAGAACTTAACCAAAGCTAACCCCGCTCAGAAGTATATATACAAGATCTTCTCTCAAATGTTACATATAATAGTCATTTAGTTTTTAAATAAAATATATAACATAATAAATATAACAGAAGTTAATCAATTAGCGAAGTCAACTTCTCGGAGCTTTTGCATTGCAACCTGATCTCATCACAGAAACTGAAGTGGGAATAATTAACATTTAAACTTCTAAGTAATCATAGGCAAGATTTGGAAAACGATACATGTTTTTCTGAAACATTAAACAGTGACTAAGTCACTGAAATAATCTTACATGTATATGGACAAACTCCTTCTTCAAAAAATGTATAATATGGTTGTAAATCCCTACCCGGAAATTCACACCTAGTAGCTATGGATGCCACCAAGACCATGGTGACCAATACTCTAAACAATAAAAGATGAATTAAAGTAGGTATAAATGTGAAGGAGCGTATCCTATATACCACAAGTGGAAATTCGCATTTCCCATAACAATTCATATTGACAACAAAACAATACAGGTCCTTTCCAAATCGTGGAAAGATTCACAGAATCAACAA
Source organism: Papaver bracteatum (assembly GCA_023529315.1). Lineage (NCBI taxonomy): Eukaryota > Viridiplantae > Streptophyta > Magnoliopsida > Ranunculales > Papaveraceae > Papaver > Papaver bracteatum. The sequence continues at coordinate 81,578 of JAJJWX010000478.1, read as the reverse complement.
GATTAACATAATGCATTTTAAACAAAGCATGGAATGCACGAACAAATAATGCATGAGTATATTAAACATAAACTTTTATAAAAGCAACAATAATGATTACAAAAGAGTCAAATGCATTCCCACACCTTTTGATGACAAACCACGCCTACCTCGCGATCCACGATCCACTGGTTCATCCTTTGAATCGATCGTTGTTAATAATTAACTGTTAATCACACAAGAATTCTAAGATTCTAGCCAAAATGGCTCACACAAGAATTATACAAATCTAACTAATAGTCCTAAGCCCATTTAAGTTTTTATACCCTTTTATTATCTATCTTTAGCCCATCTAAGGTTCTTCACATTTTCATAATCCATCTCTTGCATATCTAAAGATTTACCAATTCATTGGGTTGGTTCTCTAGTCCAATAGATAAGTCTTATGAGTATCTACAACTTTGTAGAAGAAGTCAAAGTCTAATTCGGACCACGAGAGGTCCAAAACATCTAACTAAGAAAACTACCCCAATCCCAAGTCCACTAATTAAGTCAACTATCAGTCACTAACTGTCAAACTAACGGTCAATGCCCAACTAACAGTCAACGTCCAAGTCAAGTCAATTAACTGGGTCAATGGTCAATGAGTCAAGACTAATGACTCAGTGGGTCAAACCCAATTCAACTTGGTTCGACTCAGTCAGATAGACTAAGTCATCTAGAGTCAGATCCTAACTAGGCTGAATGGCACAAGGCCAAACCCTTGCACAGGCCAGAGCCATTTCTCAGGCCAGGAACACTGCTGCATATTCATTGTGCAACACACCTAAACTCAATTACAACTTCTACTACATTACCAATTCAATTAAATCTAACATATAAAACTTTCATTACAAAACTAACATATTTAGATTAATTGAACTTCATAATTTAACTACAAATTCCAAATACAATCAAAGATAGTATACATGCAATTGCAGCTCTAAGCTTTTACAAGAGAGATTCAACTCCATACTCACGCATCAAATTTTCATTCCTATAACTCAGTCACATAACATCATCTTCTAAAAACAACTCAAAAGCAATTCAATTATTCTGTCTAAATAAACTTCAAAACTTATTCACAAATACAAATTCTATTTACCTGCAATTGTAGTTTCAAGTTACACCCTTGTTACATCCATACATCATATCTAACCCAATCCTTACCTGCATCCATTACAGTTCATTTCCAGAACAACAACCTCATTCTCATGAACTGCCATTAATACAATCCCAATCAAAAAACCATTTCATCTTGTACCACAATTCCATGTCCCCAGTAATTCAATAGCATCACCTAAGTCTTGAATCACATCAATTACCACCATCAGCATTCAATCTACCTCCCTGTGACTCCTCTTCTGCAATACTAATTTCTAAACTGAATCAGCACAACGAATCCAGTTCTACAATTTCAACTACACTTCATATCCACAATCCCAACATTTCAGCATCCTACTGATCAATATCAAAATCACTAAATCAACACCTTCACCAAATCAGACACAGACTCAAATACAGATAATACTATCGATTTCAACATAACTGCATAACTTAACAAACATCACAGAGAAGAACAATTACCTCAAATACCATCCCAACACCTTAAGACCAATCCATCTCCTCTGTTATTCCAATTTAACTTCAGTTCAAACAATACAATCATTTTTCCAGTTCTCCACGCCACTATCAGCCATCCAAAAGAACTTCAATCCACACAAAACTTTAATTCAAAACACATACAACAATTATCCAAATTCAATAATTCATAATGGATGAAATTCAACCCAGTTCAATTTAGGAAGAAGAGATCACCTCAAACGGTTGACTTCGGACTCTTCTTCACTTCAACTCAGTATACCTACTTCCACTCAACTAGTATTCATCAATCTTTATCACCATCTTTGATTCACAGTAGACTCCAACTCAATTCCCAATCTTCAACATCGAAACCCTAAAATCATTTTCAAGTTATTCCTTAATCTTAAATCTTTATTCATATCAAACTTAACTCCAATCACTCTTCAAAACCCTCAATTCAGTTCATCCATCAACATCAGTTCTTAACAAAGCCCTAACTCTATAAAACTCGAATTACTCTTCATATATGATTCAAGTTCATCCAATCGATCAATTAAGAGCAAACCCATCTATTAATTTCTTTTCAATCCTTATCCAAAACGAGTTCCAATAAAATTTACAGAAAATCTAATTTCTCAATTCTTCCCTACAGTTTGAGAATCGAATTCTAATTATCTTCTTTGCTAACAAAAATGAAAACCCATCTCCAGTTAATCAATTTCATATTCAATTCTATAAAAACCTTCAATCAATCTTATCTTCCTGAAACCCTAACTTATGATTCTTAAATCTTCTTCCAGAACTTGAACAATTCCAACACCACTACCTTCATTGATTCATCTAGTTAACTAGAGTTTTATGCATCAAACAAACAACTTAAATCCTCAATTACATCTCTCGAACAACAACATAGAAGAGAAGAAACGAGAAGAAGAGAAGAAACATGAGATAAAAGAAGAAAAAGAAGAAGAAATTCTTCGGTCGGTTTTGGTAGATAAGACCAACGGGGAACATTAAACACGCACTAGAAGATATAAGGGAAGCCCGAGTCGGTGTGATGGCAAAAATACTAATTTTCCATTTATGCTAATCCAATGATATCACGTGCTTCATTGTGCAAAAGATGTAGGGATTAAGTTTCGACATGACTTTGTACGTGATATAGTCGTTGACATTTGTTACAAAATTGGTGGACCTGCGCGTAAGGAAGTTTCCCTCGGGTTTCTGTCAGATGATGACAAGGATTTACGGCCTGTTGATATCCTCATTCTTAACTGGGATAATGGAAAAGATGTTTGTATGGATGTTACAGGGGTCTCTCCGTTCGCAGGTGAAGGAATTCACACTTTTGTTCCAGGAAAAGCTATTTCTAGTGCTGTGTCACGGAAACGCACTAAATACTTGGACAAGTGTGTATCACATGGTTATGGTCTGGGTGTTTTGGCTTTCTCTACCTTGGGGGAACTTGGTGAGGATACTTTATGTTTTGGCTTTCTGAAGAATTGTTTAGTTAGCAATGACGCTAGTAGTGGTTTTGGTAGCTTGATTTTCCATAGATTGGGTATTGTTATTCAAAAAGGAGTTGGAGCCTAGCTTGTTGCTAGGTTTCCAACCATAAGTTTGTAATTTTTATTTTTATTTTCCAGCTATAACTGTAAAATAAATAAATAAATATTTATTTATTAAATAAATAAATAAATAAAAATTATATCTCCTTTGTCCAATGTCCGAATGACACGCTCGAGTAGTTCGTTTCACATAAATTTTCGAATTCTATATAACGGTACTAGTTTTGTATCTAGATCGTTGTTAAATTAATTTCTATTAATTAGCATTCGTGTTAAACTAATCGAGTTATTAGCGTCTAATTCGTTTCTTGACTGGTGTAATATCGTTGAAGAGCTTGAGGGTCCTTACAATAGGCTATCAGTGAGCAAGTTGGCATGTGCCAATGGCATGCGTGGCCAATTTGGCCTAGGTTGCACGGTTTGCAAGCATAGGCTACCAGCGAGCATGTTGGCATGTGCCAATGGCATGTGTGGACAATTTTCCCTAGGTTGCACGGTTTGCCAGCATAAGCTACCAGCGAGAATGTGGGCATGTGCCAATGGCATGCATGGCCAATTTGCCCTAGGTTGCACATTTTGCCATCATAGGCTACCAGCGAGCATGTTGGCATGTGCTAATGGCATGCGTGGCTAATTAGGCCTGGGTTGCACGGATTGGCAAGTTGGAAGTGGGCGCTACCTTGGCATGTGCCAATGGCACGTGGCGGCTTGGTCCCTTGGTTACAGGGTTTGGCAAGCTGGGAAGATGGTGCTTTTGGCATGGCGCGGCTCGCTTGGCTAGGTGCATGACCAAGTTAGGGTTTTGGGCCAAAGGCCATGAGGAGACCTTAGTCGGCCAGGATTTTCTCCTGGGATTGAAGGGCAACTGTTGATTGTTGCACACCTTCACTTTGGAATCCGAAAGGGGGAGGCCAGTATGGTGGCACGGCTAGGGCCAAGGTAAGGGTGTTTTGCTTGGCGTGGTGTGACTAGCATAGCTAGGTCCAAGGCAGAGTGTGTTTGGCATGGCGCGGCTAGCTTGGGATAGCTGTGGCTAACATGATTTTCCATTGGCAATGAGGTGTGGATAGCATGGTTGGCATGCTTTGGCGCGGTTGGTGTTGCTAGCATGATTTTCCATTGGCACAGAGGTGCGTCTAGCATGGGTGGCATGCTTTGACGCGTTTGGTGTGGCTGGCATGATTTTCCATTGCCACAAAGGTGCTTCTAGCATGGTTGGCATGCTTTGGCGCGGTTTTTGTGGATGGCATGATTTTCCATTGGCATAGAGGAGCGGATAGAATGGTTGGCATGCTTTGGCGCGGTTTGTGTGGATGGCATGATTTTCCATTGGCACAGAGGTGCGACTAGCATGGTTGGCATGATTTTCCGCGGTTGGTATGGATGGCATGATTTTCCATTGGCACAGAGGTGCGGCTAGCATGGTTGGCATGCTTTGGCGCGGTTGTTGTGGCTGGCATGATTTTCCATTGGCACAGAGGTGCGGATAGTATAGTTGGCATGCTTTAGCGCGGTTGGCATGGCTGGGATGATTTTCCATTGGCACAGATGTGCGCCTAGCATGCTTTGCCGCGGTTGGTGGCTGGCATGATTTGCTATTGGCACAGAGGTGTGGCAAGCATGGTTGGCATGCTTTGGCGCGGTTGGTGTGGATGACATGATTTGCAATTGGCACAGAGGTGCGGCTAGCATGGTTGGCATGCTTTGGCGCGGTTGGTGTGGCTGGCATGATTTTCCATTGGCACAGAGGTGCGGCTAGCATGGTTGGCATGCTTTGCCGCGGTTGGTGTGGCTGGCATGATTTTCCATTGGCACAGAGGTGCGGCTAGCATGGTTGGCATGCTTTGGCGCGATTGTTGTGGATGGCATGATTTTCCATTGGCACAGAGGTGGGGCTAGCATGGTTGGCATGCTTTGGCACGGTTGGTGTGGATGACATGATTTTCCATTGGCACAGATGTGCGGGTATCATGGTTGGAATGCTTTGCCGCGGTTGGTGTGGCTGGCATGATTTGCCATTGGCACAAAGGTGTGGCTAGCATGGTTGGCATGCTTTGGCACGGTTGGTGTGGCTGACATGATTTTCCATTGGCACATAGGTGCGGGTAGCATGGTTGGAATGCTTTGCCGCGATTGGTGTGGCTGGCATGATTTTCCATTGGCACAGAGGTGTTTCTAGCATGGTTGGCATGCTTTGCCACGGTTGGTGTGGCTGGCATGATTTTCCATTGGCACAGAGGTGCGGCTAGCATCACTATGGGAAAAAACAACATTTACAACACAATCTAAGAGTTGTAGTACCCATACGACAACTTCATTTCATGCATTATGGAAGGGGGGTATTGTAGAAAGTCCAAGATTTTCTACAATACTTGACTAAGAGTTGTAAATGTTGTTGTGATTCATGGTTCGACAATATTTTGCCAAAGTTGTAATTCTCTTTCAATTTTTTTTTAAAGCCTAACACAACTCTTGCTTGTGTTGTAGAACTATCTTGAACAACATAAGTTGTGTATCGTGGAAATGTATGTATCAACACTTATTAATATTATGAATAAGATTTGCACGACACTTGTATGGGCTGTCGAACTATATTGGGCAACACATAGTTATGTTGTAAAGATACTATTTCACAATATCTCGTTTGTGTAGTTGAAAAGTGGAAGACAACATTTATTAGTATTGTGAATAATACTGCCAATACACCTTCTAGAGTTATAGAACTTTTCTGAACAACTCCTACTTATGTTACAAGATTTGCTTTTACAATCCCCTTAAAGGTTGTAATATTTGAATTAACAACTTCAGTTTTCAGTAAAATAATGTGTAACTACAACTTTTCATTAGAAGTTGTGTGCATAAAACTATTTTGAAAAAAAAAAATTATAACTGAAACCGTATTGCCGAAAGTATTTCATATTCACATTAACTCGCAAAGTAATACACTTACGTTCATTCAAGTTAACCTACTAGTTTTAAACATACATTCAAAGAAATGGCAGTGATACAAAAGTTGTTTCCTAAACACACTCCAAAAAGATTATGAAGTTGTCTATGAGAACACTAATTGATCCTTGCGCCATGTAATAAAACATCCGACAACATTACTAACATACTTGAACTCTGAAGTTGGCATGTAGACATAAGCATCATCCACATGAGCAATAATCATACACACGGTGTATACCAGATCACAATGAATCTAGAAACCGCATCCTATTCAAGATACTATCATTTGTGGGGGAACTTCCATTTCGATTTCGGAAGGAGCCAGCATTGAAGGCTTGACGAAGTCTTCTTCAAACTTAGGTTGGTGGATGGTAACAACATCAGGCAATGGAGTCATTGGACCATTCTTTCATTTAGGATCCCAATCCAACATATTCTTGACCTTGATACCAATAACACCCTGCTCAATAAAACAAAAAACAAATGAACTTTAAGTTAGAAGATGAACGGAATTTCTAGAAACAAAGAAAATATAATTCGGCACACAACAAAAAATATAAAACAGAAAAATAGGCGCTCTTTATTAGGACTGGAAGAATGATCAGATAGAGGTAATGTCACCGTTTCGACAATCAAACCAATAGGGAAATTACCTAATCATCACCTCGTACTCTCCAATGTCTAACTCTAAACAAAAATGAAACAAATAGAAGTAGAAGAAAACAATGACAAATAAAACACTTAGACGCAAATTACCATTCACATACAAATTTCCTTCATTTTCCCTTGAAATAAAGTGATCTCATTGCTCTCGCTAACTGTGTTCCTGTAAACAAAACGCAACGAATTAAAAAAAGAAGAGAAAAATCAAACCCTGACCTTGACCAAGTCCATTTTATGAACATATAAACTGGATTCTTCCAGTACTGACATGTTGTCGCTAATTATGTTGGAAATACCTGATAATATTTTGCCGTAACTCCTCATAGATTGTCCTAGCTCCCAATTTAAATGGCCCATCCTTCAAGGAAAACGAGGAGTTTGATTATAAGTTCAATAGTTCCCCAGCTCTCAATTTTAAGCGTCCTACTACCAAGTCCGTGAAATGTTTACCTTCTCAAAAGGAGGATCTGATTAACTAGGGCCTCTCCGATGGTCAAGATCAGAACATCTATCTTAGTCAAAATAGCATACTTGAAGGTTTAGGCAAGATATACCTGCAATAGACACAATACATACTTCTCAGTTCTCACAATCTTGTACAATAATAACATAGGAAAGCGATAATCTAGAAAACCTTATCATATCAACTCTATCCATTAATTTTATGGGAACAAAAGATAATTATTCTAACAGTTAACATTACAGGGTAAAATGTGACGTTACACCTACCTGATCTTCATGAAATTCAAACTGGAAACTCATAAGAACCTATGCTACATCATATTAAATTTTGATAAGGTTCTAATGGCTATAAAGTTCAGAATCTGGTATTCCTAGGACTTGTTTCTCACATGGTTTACTGCACACACAGCTATAACAAGCAGGGGATTTAGGGTACCTAATGGTGTCCAAACATTATGAAATTTATACAGAAGGAAAACAATAACAAGTAGGATATGTGAATAAGATATTAGAAAAATCCAACAGGTAGATAAGTCAAGGCAAGAGTACAAGCAGTACTACACGTTTCTGAAATCTGTAGATACGCAGTTGGAAAAATCCAATAGATTCGGAGCCTTAGCACTGTCCGATCATCTTAAAAATTTAACATAAGATACATCAACTAATCAGTTATAACATATAAAAAATTCAACAGAAACCAACGGTTAGAACTCAATTTATAGGTAAAACAACTTATGCGATCCATATAACCTTTTAGATGTTTGTTTTATGCAACTACCACCATCAACACATGAAGCTTCACCAAGTGTGACTCAAACTCAGATTCAAACCTCCATATCACCAGCAAATACCACTTCACAGTCAAACATCGACTAGCATACTTAACCCACATCAAACTTGCATCAATTCTTTATCAATTTCAACTCAAGTGCACCACCATTCAGTTCTTTGCTATCCATCTGGTTCAACAAGAACAACATCAATAAACCCATCTATGCAATTCAACACTGAGAAAGACCAACAATCAGTCCTCCATGCGCATACAGCGTCATTGTTTTGTTCTCACTCACGGTTCATAGCTCTAATGACTGAAAAAACATACAAAGTCTTGATAAATTGGAACCATCTCGAAGTTGAAGTTCAAAAGGTCAACAATATTACAACCAACATACCTTGACACAAGCAAAGCAAATTGGATGGAATGATCGAAGGCATTATCTTTTCCCCTACCTAAATGATATATAAATGTGGATGCAGCCTTTGCCATGTTATTGTCCTGTATCATAAAAATAAAAAATTTGTCAAAATCAAATCAAATTTCACAAGAGGGGGAGATAGAGACCACCTACAACATCATTGCATCTCAGGTCATAGCCCAAAACCCCAACAATCCATCTTTAATTCATCACCAGTTCTTCAATACTTCAATCCATAACAGCTTTATCCCTTCATCCGACAACACCACCAGAAAATTTAGTAAAAACCCATCTCAATTCCACCGTCGACTGCTTATATCTCATCATGAATCATCACCTTTAATTCTTCAATAAAATTCTAAAATCCCTAGGGTTAACTGCCATGAGATACATACAATTGAGACCACCAGTACTAAGAGGATAATTATTATATTGAATTAGTTGAACAACAATAACATCTATTATGAATCAAACCCCCCAATGCAAAACTAATGAATCAACAGTAAAATCAAACAAGCAAAAATACATGAGAGTATATATGAAATCAGACCTTTTTTTTTTGTTCAGAAAACACCTTGACCATCTGGGTTGTACCAATTTATTAATAAAATATGAAACCCTAGATTCACTAATCAGATCCAAACCAAAACAATAAACAGAAAAAATGAGGAATGAGAAATCTGGAAATGAAATACTATTTGAAAAATGGGTTTTGTTCTCAATCTTGATTTGAAGATCGAGTTGAAGTGATTTGATGAGAAAATGAGATATGAAAGTTCATCTTCAGTTCACCCATCGGCTTTTCATTTTTCGATTCGTAAATAGATTTGTTGATAAACTTTCTTATCCGTCTTAGTAGTTAACGGTGTTTTCAGATTTGATTTGAAGGGAAACGAGAGGTTTTCAGTTGAGAAAGAAAAAAAAGCACCACATCCGCTTTCTGTGTTGATTGCAGCGGCAGTGTGGAGGAGACGAAGAGGAGAGGAGATGAAGATTCAAGTAATTGAGGAGGGTTTGATGAATGAAAAAGATGTACGGACCAGATTTTGTTTGATCCACTCATACAGATTGAGAAAAAATATCTGACGGTTGCGATTGTATTTGTTATGGTCATACGGATTGGGAAACATTTGTGTTTCTATTTGTGCTAATACGAACTCATGTATTCGGTTTATTATCAACCTTCGACATGAAAAAAAATTCCAAAAAAATTATTAATAAATTTAGGACATTGTTATCGACATTCTGATATAAAAAAATCCAAAAAATGTATAAGAATGAATCGGGAAAATGAAAAATGAATTCGATAATTGGTGTGTTTCTTTGTGCTTTCTCTTTGTGTTTTTGTTCTTTCTCTTTGGATTTTGACTAGCCGCATAGGTCATGAAGTAATTTTAAAAAGGCATACAGATCATGAAGTAGCTTTAGTTCACACTGGGAAACTCAGGTTAGCATGATACATCATCGAAATCGATAAATATGAAGCTCAGTGTCGATTCGAACTTCAAATGTGGTATAACGGCATACAAACTATGAACTGAGAAGCTCCGGGAGGGTTCAAACTTCAAACTTAACATGATACATCATCTAACTCAATAAATATGAAGCTCAGTGTCGATTCGAACTTCAAATATACTATTACGACATAAAAATTATGAACCAAGAAGCTTTGTGAGGGTTTTGAATTCAAACGTAGCATGATATATCATTGAAATCGATAAATATGAAGCTCATAGTCGATTGGAACTTCAAATATGGTATAACGGCATATAAACGATGAACCAAGAAGCTCTGGGAGGGTTCTGACTTCAAACGTATCATGATATATCATTGAAATCGATAAATATGAAGCTCATAGTCTATTCGAACTTCAAATATGGTATAACGGCATAGAAAATATGAACCAACTGTGTCTATCTTTGGACATGTTGGATAACTGTGTCTATTTCTTAATAATTCCAGTGGCTAATATATTTGATTTTTCCTCGGAGAATTAAAGTGTCTAATGAACCCTACATTTTGGACACATTAATCACAAATTCTTCTAGATTCATTCCCATCTTCTTATATCTCGAATTCAATCTCAATAAGGGTTCTTACTTCAATTGTAGCATGATGCATCATCGAAATCGATAAATATGAAGCTTAGAGGTGATTCGAACTTCAAATATGGTATATCGACAAACAAACTATGAATCATGAAGCTCTGGGAGGGTTCTGACTTCAATCGTAAGAACGATGAAAATATCCTTTTACAAGTAAGTTTCCATTGGAATATTCTTCGAAACGTTAAACACAAACGAATTTGTCAACTTCGAGAAAGAAACTAGCTCCGAGGTTGAAACCTGGCGAGGAGTGGACAACTATAAGTCAGAAACTTAGTTAGAACGATGAATTCATCCTTTTACAAGTAAGATTCCTTCGGAATATTCTTTGAAACCTTAAAAAAAACATATTCTTGCATATTATATGCATACCCGGTCACCGAAATCGAAACTTGGTTGTGAGTGGACTACTAGAAGTTAGAAACTTGGTAAGAACGATGAATCCATCCATTTACAGGTAAGATTCCTTCAGAATATTCTCCAAAACCTTAAACAAACCATATTCTGGCATATTGTACGCATACCCTGGCTCCGAGATCGAAACATGGATGTGAGTGGACCACTATGAGCCGAAAACATGGTAAGAACGATGAATCCATCCATTTACAGGTAAGATTCCTCGGGAATATTCCTTGAAACTTTAAACAAACCCTGTTTTGGCATATTGTATGCATAACCTGGCTTTGAGATCGAATCCTAGCCGGAAGTGGACTACTATAAGTCGAAAACTTGGTAGGAACAATGAATCCATCCTTTTACAAGTAAGATTCCTTTGGAATTTTCTCTGAAACCTTAAACAAACCATATTCTGGCATATTATATGCGTACCCTGGCTTCGAGGTCGAATCCTGACTGTGAATGGACTACTAGAAGTCGGAAACTTGGGAAGAACGATTAATCCATCCAATTACAGGAAAGATTCCTTCAGAATATTCTCCAAAACCTTAAACAAACCATATTCAGGCATATTATATGCATACCCTGGCTCCAAGATCGAAACATGGCTGTGAGTGGACCACTATGAGCCGAAAACTTGGTAAGAACGATGAATCCATCCATTTACAGGTAATATTCCTCTGGAATATTCCACGAAACTTTAAACAAACCCTGTTTTGGCATATTGTATGCATAACCTGGCTCTAAGATCGAATCCTATCCGGGAGTGGACTACTATAAGTCGAAAACTTGGTAAGAACGATGAATCCATACTTTTACAAGTAAGACTCCTTTTGAATTTTCTCCGAAACCTTAAACAAACAATATTCTCGCATATTATATGCATATCGTGGCTCCGAGATCGAATCTGACTGTGACTGGACTACTAGAAGTCGGAAAATTGGTAAGAACGATGAATCCATCCAATTACAGGTAAGATTCCTTCATAATATTCTCCAAAACCTTAAACAAACCATATTATGGCATATTGTATGCATACCCTGGCTCCGAGATCGAAACATGGCTGTGAGTGGACCACTATGAGCCGAAAACTTGGTAAGAATGATGAATCCATTCATTTACAGGTAAGATTCCTCGGGAATATTCCCCGAAACTTTAAACAAACCCTGTTTTGGCATATTGTATGCATAACCTGGCTTTGAGATCAAATCCTAGCCGGGAGTGGACTACTATGAGTTGGAAACTTGGTAGCTAGGAACGATGAATCCATCCTTTTACAAGTAAGATTCCTTTGGAATTTTCTCTGAAACCTTAAACAAACCATATTCTGGCATATTATATGCGTACCCTGGCTTCGAGGTCGAATCCTGACTGTGAATGGACTACTAGAAGTAGGAAACTTGGTAAGAACTATGAATCCATCCAATTACAGGTAAGATTCCCTCAGAATATTCTCCAAAACCTTAAACAAACCATATTCTGGCATATTGTATGCATACCCTGGCTCCGAGATCGAAACATGGGCTGTGAATGGACCACTATAAGCCGAAAACTTGGTAAGAACGATGAATCCATCCATTTACAGGTAAGATTCCTATGTAATATTCCTCGAAACCTTAAACAAACCCTGTTTTGGCATATTGTATGCATCACCTGGATATGAGTTCGAATCCTGGACGGGAGTGGACTACTATAAGTCGGAAACTTGGTAAGAACGATGAATCCATCCTTTTACAAGTAAGATTCCTTTGGAATTTTCTCTAAAACCTTAAACAAACCATATTCTGGCATATTATATGCGTACCATGGCTCCGAGATCGAATCCTGACTGTGAATGGACTACTAGAAGTTGTAAACTTGGTAAGAACGATGAATCCATCCAATTATAGGTAAGATTCCTTCGGAATATTCTTCAAAACCTTAAACAAACCCTATTCTGGCATATTGTATGCATACCATGGCTCCGAGGTCGAAACCTGGCCGTGAATGGACCACTATAAGCCGAAAACTTGGTAAGAACGATGAATCCATCCATTTACATGTAATATTCCTTCGGAATATTCTCCGAAACTTTAAACAAACCCTATTTTGGTATACTATATGCATAACCCGACTTCAAGATTGAAACCTGACTCCGAAACTATATGCATAAGCCGGAAGTAAGTTCGAAGCTCCAAGAGGGTTTCAGAGTTCAAACTAGGCATGATACATCATCGAAATTGATAAATATGAGTCCCAGTGTCGATTCGAACTTCAAATGCAGTATAATGGCATACACACTATGAAGTACGAAGCTCCGAGAGAGTTTTGTCTTCAAACTTAGCATGATATATCATCTAAATCGATAAATATGATTCTCGATGTTCATTCGAACTTCGTAAATATTATGGAGACTGTGAAAATGACCAGACTACCCTTATCGGAAATAAGTAAAGAAAATATTACAGAATATGAAAATGACCATATTACCCTTAGTGAAAATGACCATATTACCCTTGATGGAAATAAGTGCAATCAATTTTATGGAGACTGCGAAAATGACCAGACTACCCTCATTGGAAATAAGTAAAGTAAATATTATAAAATTTGAAAATGACCATATTACCCTTAATGGAAATAAGTGCAATAAATATTATGGAGACTGTGAAAAATAACAAGACTACCCTTATAGGAAATAAGTAAAGTAAATATTTTAGAATGTAAAAATGACCATATTACCCTTGATGAAAATAAGTGCAATAAACATTATGGACACTGTGAAAATGACCAGACTACCCTTATCGGAAATAAGTAATTTTCGAGAAAGGCTTCGCACTATTTGCGGCTCAGTCCCGAGCATTATTTCTTTGGCATTATATTTTGTTTTACAACACTTATGAAGGGTTGTCATAAAGTTAGTGTATTAAAGAACCACAAACTTGATTAACCTTGATAGTGTAGGATGGTTAGTGATGTAGATTTCCATGCCCGAGGCTCAGGATTGAATCCCCCAACCTCATTTTTTCCAACATTATATATTTTTACTTCAACAACACTTATAAGTGTTGTTATAGGTTTCTATTTTAAAAAAAATGAAAAAAACCAAAACTGGTGAACTAAAAGGATGGTTGATGAGCTAGACTTCCATGCAGTAGGTTCATGTTCGAATCTCCCCTCTAAAATATTTTTCATTATCATATTTTTGTGTTCTTAAACAACACTTGTGAGAGTTGTGATAGGATAAGTCACTAGCGCTTATAAAACAGAGTTATTATAGTTAAATGTCATCACAACACTTTTTATTAAAGAGTTGTTGTTTGTTTTCTTAGTGCAACCCCTAGGTATTAAGTGTTGGTAGTGATGATATACGACAACTCTTCCTTTGAAACCAGTTGTAAAACATAGGACTTTCTACAATGTTTAGAAAAGCGTTGTAAAACCCCAGTTGTAGATGTATATTTTTCCCATAGTGCATCGTTGGCATGCTTTGGCGCGGTTGGTGTGGCTGACATGATTTTCCATTGGCACAGAGGTGAGGCTAGCATGGTTGGCATGTTTTGGCGCGGTCGGTGTGGATGGCATGATTTTCCATTGGCACAGAGGTGCGGCTAGCATGTTTGGCATGCTTTGGCGCGGTTGGTGTGGCTGGCATGATTTGCCATTGGCACAGAGGTGCGGCTAACATGGTTGGCATGCTTTGCCGCGGTTGGTATGGATGGCATGATTTTCCATTGACACATAGGTGCGACTAGCATGGTTGGCATGCTTTGGCGCGGTTGTTGTGGCTGGCATGATTTTCCATTGGCACAGAGGTGCGGATAGCATGGTTGGCGTGGATGTTATGATTTTCCATAGGTACAGAGGTGCGGCTAGCATGGTTGGCATGCTTTTCCGCGGTTGGTGTGGCTGGAATGATTTGATATTGGCACACAGGTGTGGATAGCATGGTTGGCATGCTTTGGCGCGGTTGGTGTGGCTGACATGATTTGCCATTGGCAAAGAGGTGCGGCTAGCATGGTTTGCATGCTTTGGCGTGGTTGGTGTGGCTGGCATGATTTTGCATTGGCACAGAGATGCGGCTAGCATGGTTGGCATGCTTTGCCGCGGTTGGTGTGGCTGGCATGATTTTCCATTGGCACAGAGGTGCGGCTAGCATGGTTGGCATGTTTTGGAGCGATTGTTGTGGCTGGGATGATTTGCCATTGGCACATAGGTGCGGCTAGCATGGTTGGCATGCTTTATCGCGGTTGGTGTGGCTTACATGATTTTCCATTGGCGCAGTGCAGCTAGCATGGTTGGAATGCTTTGCCGCGGTTGGTGTGGCTGGAATGATTTGATATTGGCACAGAGGTGCGGCTAGCATGGTTGGCATGCTTTGGCGCGGTTGGTGTGGCTGGCATGATTTGCCATTGGCACAGAAGTGCGGCTATCATGGTTGGCATGTTTTGGCGTGGTTGGTGTGGCTGGCATGATTTTCCATTGGCACAGAGGTGCGGCTAGCATGGTTGGCATGCTTTGGCGCGGTCGGTGTGGCTGGCATGATTTTCCATTGGCACAGAGGTGCGGCTAGCATGGTTGGCATGCTTTGGCGCGGTTGGTGTGGCTGTCATGATTTTCCATTGGCACAGAGGTGGATTAGGGTTTTTCTCGTTGTAACCCTAATTTAAAAAAATACCCCCCATTAATTACTGACTACATGCATTAAATGTTCTAATAAATGTGTCACCAGTGATATTAGGTTATTCGGGGATTTACAATTTTACCCTTTGTCTAAAAAACCACCATCAACACCCTAAAACAGCAACAACGGTGGAATTTAAATTAGGTATTACTTTGCTTGAACTAAAATTTGTTCGATGGCAGAAGGTGCTGGTGATTTACATCATGCAGATGCATCAAAAAGTGAAGAAGGTGCTGAGATAGAAATTTATCATAAGAAACAGATGATGAAGATTTTAATTAGATAGGGTAAAATTGATTTTCAATTATGTAATCTAGTAATGGATCATTTGTGAGAAGAAATGGGAATGGGAAAGTTCTTTAATTCAATATTGCAGTGAGGCTTTTGGCATTGATTTTTGTAATAATTCTTCTAGATCAATGGGTGTGTTAGGATCTATGTATGAATATGAGTTCTAGGTGTTTATCAAACTTAGCTTTGCAACGAAGAGCATTCAATTTTTTTTTTCTTGATATGATTCAAAGGATACAGAAGTGGACGTCACATAAGGACTTATAAAAATGATCTGTAGAAGATCTGGGTAAGTAGAATCAATTTTATGTGGAATGCTTTTGAATTTGGTTTTTGATTGCTCATCAGGTAGTATTGAATCCTTTTTAAACCCAGCTTATGCTGATTTGCCATTGGCACAGAGGTGTGGCTAGCATGGTTGGCATGCTTTGGCACGGTTGGTGTGGCTGACATGATTTTCCATTGGCACATAGGTGCGGGTAGCATGGTTGGAATGCTTTGCCGCGATTGGTGTGGCTGGCATGATTTTCCTTTGGCACAGAGGTGTTTCTAGCATGGTTGGCATGCTTTGCCACGGTTGGTGTGGCTGGCATGATTTTCCATTGGCACAGAGGTGCGGCTAGCATCACTACGGGAAAAAACAACATTTACAACACAATATAAGAGTTGTAGTACCCATACGACAACTTCATTTCATGCATTATGGAAGGGGGGTATTGTAGAAAGTCCAAGATTTTCTACAATACTTGACTAAGAGTTGTAAATGTTGTTGTGATTCATGGTTCGACAATATTTTTCCAAAGTTGTAATTCTCTTTCAATTTTTTTTTAAAGCCTAACACAACTCTTGCTTGTGTTGTAGAACTATCTTGAACAACATAAGTTGTGTATTGTGGAAATGTATGTATCAACACTTATTAATATTATGAATAAGATTTGCACGACACTTGTATGGGCTGTCGAACTATATTGGGCAACACATAGTTATGTTGTAAAGATACTATTTCACAATATCTCGTTTGTGTAGTTGAAAAGTGGAAGACAACATTTATTAGTATTGTGAATAATACTGCCAATACACCTTCTAGAGTTATAGAACTTTTCTGAACAACTCCTACTTATGTTACAAGATTTGCTTTTACAATCCCCTTAAAGGTTGTAATATTTGAATTAACAACTTCAGTTTTCAGTAAAATAATGTGTAACTACAACTTTTCATTAGAAGTTGTGTGCATAAAACTATTTTGAAAAAAAAAAATTATAACTGAAACCGTATTGCCGAAAGTATTTCATATTCACATTAACCTGCCAGTGCAATACACTTACGTTCATTCAAGTTAACCTACTAGTTTTAAACATACATTCAAAGAAATGGCAGTGATACAAAAGTTGTTTCCTAAACACACTCCAAAAAGATTATGAAGTTGTCTATGAGAACACTAATTGATCCTTGCGCCATGTAATAAAACATCCGACAACATTACTAACATACTTGAACTCTGAAGTTGGCATGTAGACATAAGCATCATCCACATGAGCAATAATCATACACACGGTGTATACCAGATCACAATGAATCTAGAAACCGCATCCTATTCAAGATACTATCATTTGTGGGGGAACTTCCATTTCGATTTCGGAAGGAGCCAGCATTGAATGCTTGACGAAGTCTTCTTCAAACTTAGGTTGGTGGATGGTAACAACATCAGGCAATGGAGTCATTGGACCATTCTTTCATTTAGGATCCCAATCCAACATATTCTTGACCTTGATACCAATAACACCCTGCTCAATAAAACAAAAAACAAATGAACTTTAAGTTAGAAGATGAACGGAATTTCTAGAAACAAAGAAAATATAATTCGGCACACAACAAAAAATATAAAACAGAAAAATAGGCGCTCTTTATTAGGACTGGAAGAATGATCAGATATAGGTAATGTCACCGTTTAGACAATCAAACCAATAGGGAAATTACCTAATCATCACCTCGTACTCTCCAATGTCTAACTCTAAACAAAAATGAAACAAACAGAAGTAGAAGAAAACAATGACAAATAAAATACTTAGACGCAAATTACCATTCACATACAAATTTCCTTCATTTTCCCTTGAAATAAAGTGATCTCATTGCTCTCGCTGACTGTGTTCCTGTAAATAAAACGCAACGAATTAAAAAAATAAGAGAAAAATCAAACCCTGACCTTGACCAAGTCCATTTTATGAACATATAAACTGGATTCTTCCAGTACTGACATGTTGTCGCTAATTATGTTGGAAATACCTGATAATATTTTGCCGTAACTCCTCATAGATTGTCCTAGCTCCCAATTTAAATGGCCCATCCTTCAAGGAAAACGAGAAGTTTGATTATAAGTTCAATAGTTCCCCAGCTCTCAATTTTAAGCGGCCTACTACCAAGTCCGTGAAATGTTTACCTTCTCAAAAGGAGGATCTGATTAACTAGGGCCTCTCCGATGGTCAAGTTCAGAACATCTATCTTAGTCAAAATAGCATACTTGAAGGTTTAGGCAAGATATACCTGCAATAGACACAATACATACTTCTCAGTTCTCACAATCTTGTACAATAATAACATAGGAAAGCGATAATCTAGAAAACCTTATCATATCAACTCTATCCATTAATTTTATGGGAACAAAAGATAATTATTCTAACAGTTAACATTACAGGGTAAAATGTGACGTTACACCTACCTGATCTTCATGAAATTCAAACTGGAAACTCATAAGAACCTATGCTACATCATATTAAATTTTGATAAGGTTCTAATGGCTATAAAGTTCAGAATCTGGTATTCCTAGGACTTGTTTCTCACATGGTTTACTGCACACACAGCTATAACAAGCAGGGGATTTAGGGTACCTAATGGTGTCCAAACATTATGAAATTTATACAGAAGGAAAACAATAACAAGTCGGATATGTGAATAAGATATTAGAAAAATCTAACAGGTAGATAAGTCAAGGCAATAGTACAAGCAGTACTACACGTTTCTGAAATCTGTAGATACGCAGTTGGAAAAATCCAATAGATTCGGAGCCTTAGAACTGTCCGATCATCTTAAAAATTTAACATAAGATACATCAACTAATCAGTTATAACATATAAAAAAATTCAACAGAAACCAACGGTTAGAACTCAATTTATAGGTAAAACAACTTATGCGATCCATATAACCTTTTAGATGTTTGTTTTATGCAACTACCACCATCAACACATGAAGCTTCACCAAGTGTGACTCAAACTCAAATTCAAACCTCCATATCACCAGAAAATACCACTTCACAGTCAAACATCGACTAGCATACTTAACCCACAGCAAACTTGCATCAATTCTTTATCAATTTCAACTCAAGTGCACCACCATTCAGTTCTTTGCTATCCATCTGGTTCAACAAGAACAACATAAATAAACCCATCTATGCAATTCAACACTGAGAAAGACCAACAATCAGTCCTCCATGCGCATACAACGTCATTGTTTTGTTCTCACTCACGGTTCATAGCTCTAATGACTGAAAAAACATACAAAGTCTTGATAAATTGGAACCATCTCGAAGCTGAAGTTCAAAAGGTCAACAATATTACAACCAACATACCTTGACACAAGCAAAGCAAATTGGATGGAATGATCGAAGGCATTAGCTTTTCCCCTACCTAAATGATATATAAATGTGGATGCAGCCTTTGCCATGTTATTGTCCTGTATCATAAAAATAAAAAATTTGTCAAAATCAAATCAAATTTCACAAGAGGGGGAGATAGAGACCACCTACAACATCATTGCATCTCAGGTCATAGCCAAAAACCCCAACAATCCATCTTTAATTCATCACCAGTTCTTCAATACTTCAATCCATAACAGCTTTATCCCTTCATCCGACAACACCACCAGAAAATTTAGTAAAAACCCATCTCAATTCCACCGTCGACTTCTTATATCTCATCATGAATCATCACCTTTAATTCTTCAATAAAATTCTAAAATCCCTAGGGTTAACTGCCATGAGATACATACAATTGAGACCACCAGTACTAAGAGGATAATTATTATATTGAATTAGTTGAACAACAATAACATCTATTATGAATCAAACCCCCAATGCAAAACTAATGAATCAACAGTAAAATCAAACAAGCAAAAATACATGAGAGTATATATGAAATCAGACCTTTTTTTTTGTTCAGAAAACACCTTGACCATCTGGGTTGTACCAATTTATTAATAAAATATGAAACCCTAGATTCACTAATCAGATCCAAACCAAAACAATAAACAGAAAAAATGAGGAATGAGAAATCTGGAAATGAAATACTATTTGAAAAATGGGTTTTGTTCTCAATCTTGATTTGAAGATCGAGTTCAAGTGATTTGATGAGAAAATGAGATATGAAAGTTCATCTTCACTTCACCCATCGGCTTTTCATTTTTCGATTCGTAAATAGATTTGTTGATAAACTTTCTTATCCGTCTTAGTAGTTAACGGTGTTTTTAGATTTGATTTGAAGGGAAACGAGAGGTCTTCAGTTGAGAAAAAAAAAAAAGCACCAGATCCGCTTTCTGTGTTGATTGCAGCGGCAGTGTGGAGGAGACGAAGAGGAGAGGAGATGAAGATTCAAGTAATTGAGGAGGGTTTGATGAATGAAAAAGATGTACGGACTAGATTTTGTTTGATCCACTCATACAGATTGAGAAAAAACATCTGACGGTTGCGATTGTATTTGTTATGGTCATACGGATTGGGAAACATTTGTGTTTCTATTTGTGCTAATACGAACTCATGTATTCGGTTTATTATCAACCTTCGACATGAAAAAAAAATCCAAAAAAATTATTAATAAATTTAGGACATTGTTATCGACATTCTGATATAAAAAAATCCAAAAAATGTATAAGAATGAATCGGGAAAATGAAAAATGAATTCGATAATTGGTGTGTTTCTTTGTGCTTTCTCTTTGTGTTTTTGTGCTTTCTCTTTGGATTTTGACTAGCCGCATAGGTCATGAAGTAATTTTAAAAAGGCATACAGATCATGAAGTAGCTTTAGTTCACACTGGGAAACTCAGGTTAGCATGATACATCATCGAAATCGATAAATATGAAGCTCAGTGTCGATTCGAACTTCAAATGTGGTATAACGGCATAAAAACTATGAACTGAGAAGCTCCGGGAGGGTTCAAACTTCAAACTTAACATGATACATCATCTAACTCAATAAATATGAAGCTCAGTGTCGATTCGAACTTCAAATATACTATTACGACATAAAAATTATGAACCAAGAAGCTTTGTGAGGGTTTTGAATTCAAACGTAGCATGATATATCATTTAAATCGATAAATATGAAGCTCATAGTCGATTGGAACTTCAAATATGGTATAACGGCATATAAATGATGAACCAAGAAGCTCTGGGAGGGTTCTGACTTCAAACGTATCATGATATATCATTGAAATCGATAAATATGAAGCTCATAGTCTATTCGAACTTCAAATATGGTATAACGGCATAGAAAATATGAACCAACTGTGTCTATCTTTGGACATGTTGGATAACTGTGTCTATTTCTTAATAATTACATTGGCTAATATATTTGATTTTTCCTCGGATAATTAAAGTGTCTAATGAACCCTACATTTTGGACACATTAATCACAAATTCTTCTAGATTCATTCCCATCTTCTTATATCTCGAATTCAATCTCAATAAGGGTTCTTACTTCAATTGTAGCATGATGCTTCATCGAAATCGATAAATATGAAGCTTAGAGGTGATTCGAACTTCAAATATGGTATATCGACAAACAAACTATGAATCATGAAGCTTTGGGAGGGTTCCGACTTCAATCGTAAGAACGATGAAAATATCCTTTTACAAGTAAGTTTCCATTGGAATATTCTTCGAAACGTTAAACACAAACGAATTTGTCAACTTCGAGAAAGAAACTAGCTCCGAGGTTGAAACCTGGCGAGGAGTGGACAACTATAAGTCAGAAACTTAGTTAGAACGATGAATTCATCCTTTTACAAGTAAGATTCCTTCGGAATATTCTTTGAAACCTTAAAAAAAAACATATTCTTGCATATTATATGCATACCCGGGCACCGAAATCGAAACTTGGTTGTGAGTGGACTACTAGAAGTCAGAAACTTGGTAAGAACGATGAATCCATCCATTTACTGTAAGATTCCTTGAATATTCTCCAAAACCTTAAATAAACCATATTCTGGCATATTGTACGCATACCCTGGCTCCGAGATCGAAACATGGCTGTGAGTGGACCACTATGAGCCGAAAACATGGTAAGAACGATGAATCCATCCATTTACAGGTAAGATTCCTCGGGAATATTCCTTGAAACTTTAAACAAACCCTGTTTTGGCATATTGTATGCATAACCTGGCTTTGAGATCGAATCCTAGCCGGGAGTGGACTACTATAAGTCGAAAACTTGGTAGGAACAATGAATCCATCCTTTTACAAGTAAGATTCCTTTGGAATTTTCTCCGAAACCTTAAACAAACCATATTATGGCATATTATATGCGTACCCTGGCTTCGAGGTCGAATCCTGACTGTGAATGGACTACTAGAAGTCGGAAACTTGGTAAGAACGATGAATCCATCCAATTACAGGAAAGATTCCTTCAGAATATTCTCCAAAACCTTAAACAAACCATATTCAGGCATATTATATGCATACCCTGGCTCCAAGATCGAAACATGGCTGTGAGTGGACCACTATGAGCCGAAAACTTGGTAAGAACGATGAATCCATCCATTTACAGGTAATATTCCTCTGGAATATTCCACGAAACTTTAAACAAACCCTGTTTTGGCATATTGTATGCATAACCTGGCTCTAAGATCGAATCCTATCCGGGAGTGGACTACTATAAGTCGAAAACTTGGTAAGAACGATGAATCCATCCTTTTACAAGTAAGACTCCTTTTGAATTTTCTCCGAAACCTTAAACAAACAATATTCTGCATATTATATGCATATCGTGGCTCCGAGATCGAATCCTGACTGTGACTGGACTACTAGAAGTCGGAAAATTGGTAAGAACGATGAATCCATCCAATTACAGGTAAGATTCCTTCATAATATTCTCCAAAACCTTAAACAAACCATATTCTGGCATATTGTATGCATACCCTGGCTCCGCGATCGAAACATGGTTGTGAGTGGACCACTATGAGCCGAAAACTTGGTAAGAATGATGAATCCATTCATTTACAGGTAAGATTCCTCGGGAATATTCCCCGAAACTTTAAACAAACCCTGTTTTGGCATATTGTATGCATAACATGGCTTTGAGATCAAATCCTATCCGGGAGTGGACTACTATGAGTTGGAAACTTGGTAGCTAGGAACGATGAATCCATCCTTTTACAAGTAAGATTCCTTTGGAATTTTCTCTGAAACCTTAAACAAACCATATTCTGGCATATTATATATGCGTACCACAGCCGAGGTCGAATCATTGACCGTGAATGGACTACTAGAAGTAGGAAACTTGGTAAGAACTATGAATCCATCCAATTACAGGTAAGATTCCCTCAGAATATTCTCCAAAACCTTAAACAAACCATATTTTGGCATATTGTATGCATACCCTGGCTCCGAGATCGAAACATGGCTGTGAATGGACCACTATAAGCCGAAAACTTGGTAAGAACGATGAATCCATCCATTTACAGGTAAGATTCCTATGTAATATTCCCCGAAACCTTAAACAAACCCTGTTTTGGCATATTGTATGCATCACCTGGCTATGAGATCGAATCCTGGACGGGAGTGGACTACTATAAGTCGGAAACTTGGTAAGAACGATGAATCCATCCTTTTACAAGTAAGATTCCTTTGGAATTTTCTCTGAAACCTTAAACAAACCATATTCTGGCATATTATATGCGTACCATGGCTCCGAGATCGAATCCTGACTGTGAATGGACTACTAGAAGTTGTAAACTTGGTAAGAACGATGAATCCATCCAATTATAGGTAAGATTCCTTCGGAATATTCTTCAAAACCTTAAACAAACCCTATTCTGGCATATTGTATGCATACCATGGCTCCGAGGTTGAAACCTGGCCGTGAATGGACCACTATAAGCCGAAAACTTGGTAAGAACGATGAATCCATCCATTTACATGTAATATTCCTTCGGAATATTCTCCGAAACTTTAAACAAACCCTATTTTGGTATACTATATGCATAACCTGACTTCAAGATTGAAACCTGACTCCGAAACTATATGCATAAGCCGGAAGTAAGTTCGAAGCTCCAAGAGGGTTTCAGAGTTCAAACTAGGCATTATACATCATCGAAATTGATAAATATGAGTCCTAGTGTCGATTCGAACTTCAAATGCAGTATAATGGCATACACACTATGAAGTACGAAGCTCCGAGAGAGTTTTGTCTTCAAACTTAGCATGATATATCATCTAAATCGATAAATATGATTCTCGATGTTCATTCGAACTTCGTAAATATTATGGAGACTGTGAAAATGACCAGACTACCCTTATCGGAAATAAGTAAAGAAAATATTACAGAATATGAAAATGACCATATTACCCTTAGTGAAAATGACCATATTACCCTTGATGGAAATAAGTGCAATCAATTTTATGGAGACTGCGAAAATGACCAGACTACCCTTATTGGAAATAAGTAAAGTAAATATTATAAAATTTGAAAATGACCATATTACCCTTAATGGAAATAAGTGCAATAAATATTATGGAGACTGTGAAAAATGACAAGACTACCCTTATAGGAAATAAGTAAAGTAAATATTTTAGAATGTAAAAATGACCATATTACCCTTGATGAAAATAAGTGCAATAAACATTATGGACACTGTGAAAATGACCAGACTACCCTTATCGGAAATAAGTAATTTTCAGAGAAGGCTTCGCGCTATTTGCGGCTCAGTCACCTGAGCATTATTTCTTTGGCATTATATTTTGTTTTACAACACTTATGAAGGGTTGTCATAAAGTTAGTGTATTAAAGAACCACAAACTTGACAGAACCTGTGATAGTGTAGGATGGTTAGTGATGTAGATTTCCATGCCCGAGGCTCAGGATCGAATCCCCCCAACCTCATTTTTTCCAACATTATATATTTTTACTTCAACAACACTTATAAGTGTTGTTATAGGTTTCTATTTAAAAAAAAATGAAAAAAACCAAAACTGGTGAACTAAAAGGATGGTTGATGAGCTAGACTTCCATGCAGTAGGTTCATGTTCGAATCTCCCCTCTAAAATATTTTTCATTATCATATTTTTGTGTTCTTAAACAACACTTGTGAGAGTTGTGATAGGATAAGTCACTGCGCTTATAAAACAGAGTTATTATAGTTAAATGTCATCACAACACTTTTTATTAAAGAGTTGTTGTTTGTTTTCTTAGTGCAACCCCTAGGTCTTAAGTGTTGGTAGTGATGATATACGACAACTCTTCCTTTGAAACCAGTTGTAAAACATAGGACTTTCTACAATGTTTAGAAAAGCGTTGTAAAACCCCAGTTGTAGATGTATATTTTTCCCATAGTGCATCGTTGGCATGCTTTGGCGCGGTTGGTGTGGCTGACATGATTTTCCATTGGCACAGAGGTGAGGCTAGAATGGTTGGCATGTTTTGGCGCGGTCGGTGTGGATGGCATGATTTTCCATTGGCACAGAGGTGCGGCTAGCATGTTTGGCATGCTTTGGCGCGGTTGGTGTGGCTGGCATGATTTGCCATTGGCACAGAGGTGCGGCTAACATGGTTGGCATGCTTTGCCGCGGTTGGTATGGATGGCATGATTTTCCATTGACACATAGGTGCGACTAGCATGGTTGGCATGCTTTGGCGCGGTTGTTGTGGCTGGCATGATTTTCCATTGGCACAGAGGTGCGGATAGCATGGTTGGCGTGGATGTCATGATTTTCCATAGGTACAGAGGTGCGGCTAGCATGGTTGGCATGCTTTTCCGCGGTTGGTGTGGCTGGAATGATTTGATATTTTCACATAGTTGTGGATAGCATGGTTGGCATGCTTTGGCGCGGTTGGTGTGGCTGACATGATTTGACATTGGCAAAGAGGTGCGGCTAGCATGGTTGGCATGCTTTGGCGCGGTTGGTGTGGCTGGCATGATTTTGCATTGGCACAGAGATGCGGCTAGCATGGTTGGCATGCTTTGCCGCGGTTGGTGTGGCTGGCATGATTTTCCATTGGCACAGAGGTGCGGCTAGCATGGTTGGCATGTTTTGGAGCGATTGTTGTGGCTGGGATGATTTGCCATTGGCACATAGGTGCGGCTAGCATGGTTGGCATGCTTTATCGCGGTTGGTGTGGCTTACATGATTTTCCATTGGCACAGAGGTGCAGCTAGCATGGTTGGAATGCTTTGCCGCGGTTGGTGTGGCTGGAATGATTTGATATTGGCACAGAGGTGCGGCTAGCATGGTTGGCATGCTTTGGCGCGGTTGGTGTGGCTTGCATGATTTGCCATTGGCACAGAAGTGCGGCTATCATGGTTGGCATGTTTTGGCGCGGTTGGTGTGGCTGGCATGATTTTCCATTGGCACAGAGGTGAGGCTAGCATGGTTGGCATGCTTTGGCGCGGTCGGTGTGGCTGGCATGATTTTCCATTGGCACAGAGGTGCGGCTAGCATGGTTGGCATGCTTTGGCGCGGTTGGTGTGGCTGTCATGATTTTCCATTGGCACAGAGGTGGATTAGGGTTTTGCTCGTTGTAACCCTAATTTAAAAAAATACCCCCCATTAATTACTGACTACATGCATTAAATGTTCTAATAAATGTGTCACCAGTGATATTAGGTTATTCGGGGATTTACAATTTTACCCTTTGTCTAAAAAACCACCATCAACACCCTAAAACAGCAACAACGGTGGAATTTAAATTAGGGATTACTTTGCTTGAACTAAAATTTGTTCGATGGCAGAAGGTGCTGGTGATTTACATCATGTAGATGCATCAAAAAGTGAAGAAGGTGCTGAGATAGAAATTTATCATAAGAAACAGATGATGAAGATTTTAATTAGATAGGGTAAAATTGATTTTCAATTATGTAATCTAGTAATGGATCATTTGTGAGAAGAAATGGGAATGGGAAAGTTCTTTAATTCAATATTGCAGTGAGGCTTTTGGCATTGATTTTTGTAATAATTCTTCTAGATCAATGGGTGTGTTAGGATCTATGTATGAATATGAGTTCTAGGTGTTTATCAAACTTAGCTTTGCAACGAAGAGCATTCAATTTTTTTTCTTCTTGATATGATTCAAAGGATACAGAAGTGGACGTCACATAAGGACTTATAAAAATGATCTGTAGAAGATCTGGGTAAGTAGAATCAATTTTATGTGGAATGCTTTTGAATTTGGTTTTTGATTGCTCATCAGGTAGTATTGAATCCTTTTTAAATCCAGCTTATGATGATTTGCCGATAACAACATCAGTAATAAAATTGGACCTTTATTAACATCATATTTGTTGTTTCATTTATTGAATGATTGTAAGTACACTTATTTATCTCCCTCACCACGTGTACTAACAAGGCCACGTGAAGGCCACGTCATAATGGTGGATGACACGTAGGGGCATCCATAGGATCTAGACGGCGTGCCATCTGTCGAGTTCAACGGTCGAAGACGAAGGAGCATCAAAGGAAGGTATCCCCACATAACACCAAAGAGCTACTCTGCTACACTTTATCCCATCACGAGGTGAGGTATAATCTATGTTGCACGGACACGTCTAGAAAGATGACGTAACCGTGTCGGACACATGATTGGACATGACACGGTTACGACACTTCTCGACACGCGATGGACACGCCACATCATGTATCCCGTAAAAATCGATGCCGGACACTTTTCCAATACTAATTGGACACTTTCGGACACACCACAAATGATTTATTCTGATTTGGAAAATCAAAATAAACTAAATGTAAAACTAATTTATTCTTCTTTTAGTCAAATCCAAGCATTATTTATGAAAAATTTGATCGTTATTTAATTATTATTAATATTATTGTAATACATACGACGTGTCCCCGTAACCCGTTTTTTTAGAGTTGGCGTGTCCCCATAACTGTATCGTGTTGTAACCGAATCGCGTGTCCGTGTCTGTGCAACATAGGGTATAATCAACGGATGGGAAAAGTCCAACTGACACAGACGTGACAAGGGAAGACTTACACCGCCTGACGCAAACTGGACCGCCCCAACCACTCGCATTTAGTGATGCTCATAGGGCACGTGTCAGCTGACCAATGAAGAGAATGGGGGTTGGTCAGCGTAATGAACATAGGAATCGTAGAAGGCGCGAGATGATAAGGAATTCCGCGGACTATGCATAGAACACAAGAAGATAAGACTTCAACAACTCTTTTCCAGTGGACCCACTTAGATAAGCTATATATATCCTTTCATAATAATAGGAGAGGGGTGGTGGAACATTGGAAAAAACTAGAGAATATGAGAGAGAAATCAGTGAAAAGTAAGTATGAGCATCAACCTGCGGGTTTCATGTATCACCCAAAGTCTTTCGACTATTCTTGTAATCATTTACCACATAATGAATTTCCCCAGACCCGTGGATGTAGGCCTTAGGGCTGAACCACGTAAATCCTTGTCTCATTTACATTTCACATTCATATATCTTTAGATACGTGTTTATTTCTTAGATCTATCATTATGGATGTTGATGAGATCATGACAACCCTGCGGGGTTTGGAATCAATGAATCAACATCTACCCATGCATTTTATGTTATATTCATACTCTAATGCATGAATTCATTTCATGTTGAGATTGCTTGTGAACACGTGGATGCCTACGTGATTTTCGTGTTCACAATCTGGCGCTAGAAA
This sequence comes from Papaver bracteatum, assembly GCA_023529315.1. Taxonomy (NCBI): domain Eukaryota; kingdom Viridiplantae; phylum Streptophyta; class Magnoliopsida; order Ranunculales; family Papaveraceae; genus Papaver; species Papaver bracteatum. The sequence continues at coordinate 52,761 of JAJJWX010000478.1, read as the reverse complement.
CAGGGACTTTGTCCAGGTAAAAAGATTTATCTTTTCTTGTGATTTTATAGCCTCTACTTCAAAAAATTTACTTAGAACATAGACAGATCTGTGTTTAAACTCATTTTTCGCACATATCTGTATTCTTTGTACTTTCTACCGGCAGATCTGGGCCTTTTACGACCTTTAACTAGCAGATCTGTGTTTTGGGCTATTTTTCGCACATATTTATGTCCGTTGTATTTTCTACCAACAGATTTGGGCGTTTTATAACTTCTAACCGACGGATCTATGTTTTAACTGGTATTTCACGCATATTTTCTACCAACAGATCTGGGTTATTTGCAAACAACAACCCGTGGACCTTATTCCAATTAATTCCTCACATTCATCTATGTTTTTCACATTATTTGCTAAACCAGTAGTTTGAATACACTCTTTGCCACTAGAAATCTATGTCATGTTTTAACAGCTAACCCGTGGACCTTTTGTCTCGGTTTACCTCCATCCTCTCTTTGCAGAATATTACAATAGAAAAGAACAAAGATATAGGGAAGACAAAGGTACCTTCAAAAGAGGCACCTAGGACTACGCCAGTAGTAACAAGGAGAAAACAGAAGGGAGAAAGACTCTTAGTCGGGGACAAGACGCAGAATGGAGCGGAAAGCACATTACTTTTAGATGCGGGCATCATTGCAATGGAAGCATAGAAGGCTGCGGCGGCAAGAGCTGCTACACCTAACGTAGGAGCTTATTAGGTGGCCGCCTCCAAAGTGACAACTACAACCAGGCAAACTAAGCCTCGAGAAGAAGTAGTAGAATCAGTAATCCAGAACCCTCCTTACGAGATGCCGCCGCCCAATGAACAAAATGCACAACTACAAGCAGGATCCCACGGAATGATCGAGCCGGTTATACAGCTGGTGGAGGAAATCCATACCGCGGCCCCCGAGGGACAAGCTCAATTGCAGACAGGAACGCCAAATCAAGGATCAAACCAGTCTGTGCAAATATTGGCAGAACTGGAAGAGATAAAAAGGAATCAGAAGACATACGCGGACGCGGTGGCCTTACTATCCCCAGAGAACCAGAAATTAAGAGAAAAGATCCTCCAAAGCGCGGAGCTAGAGAATCAACAGGGCGAGGCTAATTCTGCGATATAGAATAGAGACCGGAGGATGATCCTCGAAAACGTCCCTGCGGTAGTCGACCAAAGAGGAATACCTCGAAGAGGTGCGCGGAACAGCAGAAGGTCTGACCCAGACTACAATCCGGAAACTTCAGACTACTAGGATGAAGAGGAGGCCACAATTCCATAACCTACAAGGAGGACGCAGTCTTCCATTCAGGACGGGCACTATTTGGAAATGGAGAGTCTTCGTGCAGATATGCTAATAGAGATCAACCAAATTAAGACCAGGCAAGGAGGTGGAAGACTAGAACAGGTTATGAAGGAGGCCAACACTACCCCCTAGCGCGGCAGTTGGCTACGGCTACCATTCCACAGAAGTGTCCGGTCCCATCCTTTGAGTGTTACGACGGATCCGCGGATCCCGTTGCCCATCTACGATATTACAACAGGGTAATGGCCAGGTGGGACCATGATGAATCTATACTATGTAGATACTTCCCTTCAAGCCTGAAAGGATCCGCATTATCTTGGTTTGATAACCTCAAGACAGGGTCCATTGATTCCTATGATCAGCTCACCGAAAGGTTCTTGGCCACCTACATGTATAACAAGGTTGTGAACACAGGAATGGACAAGCTCTTCTCACTTGAAATCAAATACAAGGAGTCCATTCGAGAATACACGGATAGGTGGCACAAGATATGTCAGGCCATAGGACACGTGGATCCCGTGGTGAGTATTAACTGTTACAAATGGGGAATTGACAGGATGAGCCCATTGATTGTAGAAATCCACGGTACCATCCCAGCCACAGAGGGAGATTTGAGGATAATCATCGAAAAACATGCAAGGTTGGAAGAAATCCAACGGGAGAACCCAAGAGCACAGGCTCAACGACCTCCACGGACCAAATCCGCGGAACAAGAAAGAGGATCCAGAGGACACCAAAGGGATCAGAAGGATGACTACAAAAGGAGTGGTAGAAAATTTGAAGACCAAGTCTACACGAAGCTCAATACCATCTACTCACGCATCTTAAAGGAGATCAAGGACCGCGAAAACTTAGACTGGCCTTGGTCTAAGGGGAAGCAACCACCGGCCTCGGAGAAGTCCAAAGAATACTGTGATTTACACTGCTTCAACGGGCACCCAACAGAGAAGTGCAAAAATCTCAAGATAGTGATACAAAAGCTGATAGATGCAGGGGATCTCAAAAAATATATAGAGAAGACGGGAGCGGAAGACAGAGCCAAACGCAGCAAACAGGTCCAATTACCAGAGGGAAACCTCACAGTGAATACTATATCCTTCTCGGAAAGCAAAGAATCAACCCTAACTGCACAGATAGGGAAAAGATTGAGGAAGAAATTTGAAGATTATTGTGAGCTTTACAATTTAGACGGGAAAGAAGTGGAAGATCACGAAGAATGGATGGACGCACCTCTAACCTTCGAGGTCGAGGACATTGAGGATGACATGGAGGATCACAGCGATCCTTTGGTCCTTACCTTGCCAATCGCAGGATGCAACATAAAGAAAACCCTCATCGATGGAGGGATCTCCGTCAATGTCCTGTTTTACGATACCTTCAAATGCATGGAGCTTAATGACGAGAAACTCTTGACCTCGCACTATACCATCTATGGATTCAATGGTACGGCTACGAAGCCTCTCGGGGATATTGTTTTTCAGGTGGACGCAGGTCCCATGAAAGTTGACACTCGCTTCAGTGTGGTGGACGCGCCTTCGCCCTACAATGCCATTATTGGACGGAGATGGGTCCACAAGCTTAAGGGAGTCGCATCCACCTACCATCAATGCATTAGGTTTCATACTCCCCTAGGAGTAATGGAGATCAAGGGTGATCAAGCTTCCGCAAAGGAATTCCAGGCCATGCAAATGCAACTCAACAATGAAGAAAATGAGAAAAGAAGAACCCGTAGGGCTCGGAACAAAGCAACAGCAAAAGACAAAGACATCGATGAATACCTGGAAGAAATCTCAGGGAAAAGCTTGTCCAAGGGGAACTCCGTAGGGAACACGGAAGCATCAACATCAACAGCTAACCAGGATGCTCCCGCGAACAAAGAACCCGCGCCTACCAAATAGTAATTAAAGAAAGTTCCTCACCTTGGGGAACCAAAACCCACATTCACACCCTTGGAGGCGGTAAAGTAAGTTAACATAGGTACGGAGGAGAATCCAAAGAAGATCAAGATATGAACTCTAATGGATGAAGAACGCGAAGCCTCGCTGGTGAAACTACTAATGGAATACGCGGACATCTTCGCGTGGAAACTATATGACATTCCCGGAATAGATCCGAAGACAGTACAACATGAGCTGCGCATTAAACCTGTCACACCCCCGGTAAGACAAAAGATACGAAAGGTGGCCACGGAGTATCACAAAGCAGTAGAAACGGAGCTGCGAAAGCTGTTGGAGGCTGGTTTCATAAAAGAAGTCAAATATCCTACTTGGATCTCTAACATGGTGATAGTACCAAAGAAGAGTGGTGGGGTCAGAACCTGCATCGACTTCACCAACTTGAACAAATCGTGCCCCAAGGAAAGTTACCTACTACCCAGCATTGATCAACTAGTCGACGCAGTATAAGGATACGAAGAGCTATTATTCATGGACGGATATTTCGGGTACAATCAACTATTTTTAGCAGAAGAAGATCAGCAACATACGGCATTTTACACACCACATGGCCTCTATTGCTACGTGAGGATGCCTTTCGGACTCCAGAAAGCGGGAGCAACATACCAAAGGATGGTCGATGCTATTTTCAAGCCATAGATTGGCAGTACCTTGGAGGTCTATGTTGATGATATGCTCGTAAAGATCAGATTAAGGAAGAACCATCACCAAGACCTGAGGGACATCTTCGAATCTATGAGAAAGCACAATATGAAGGTAAACCTGGAGAAGTGCACATTCGGAGTAACATCCGGAAAATTCCTTGGGTACCTGGTGACAAAAAGGGGCATTGAAGTAGATCCCGCAAAAATCCGAGCCATAGTAGACATGCCATCTCCAAAGAACCTAAAAGAAGTACAAAAGCTCAATGGATCCCTAGCAGCTCTGGGAAGGTTCATCTCGAGATCTCAATGCAAACTCTTTTTCAACATACTAAAGAAGGAGACGAAATTTGAGTGGACTGCAGAATGCGAAGAAGCCTTCCTAGGCATCAAACAGTACCTAGCGGAGATCCCTATCCTTCAGAAACCGGACCCTGACGAAGTCTTGGCATTATACATTGCAGGAATAGACGACGAGGTAAGCGCAGTACTTGTCAGGAACCACACAAAGGAGGAGAAGCCAATCTACTATGTCAGCAAGACCCTGAACTCCGCGGAAAGAAACTACACAAGAATCGAACAACTGATTTTAGCCATCGTATGGTCTACCTTAAAGCTGAGGACGTACTTCTTGACGCATGACATACGTATCCCATGTCGAGCACCATTATAAGTCATCCTCAAAGGGGAAGGAAAGGTAGGACGCATAGAAAAATGGAGCACGTACCTCGACCAATTAAACATCCACTATGAGCTCCAACACTCTCAGAAATCGCAAGTGTTGGCAAATTTCCTAGCAGACCTACCTTTGGACAACGAAGAAGAGGTGCGCATACAAGAATGGAGGGCCGCGGGCGCCACAGAAATAGAAAAGCAAAAGGATCCAAATAATATTCTTGAACTGGTAAACCCACGACAATGGGAGGTCTTCGTTCACGGCTCCAAAAATAGAGAGGGCGCGGGGATAGGCATCATCATCACCACATCCATGGGGGATAGGATCGTGCACGCATTCAGATTGGAATTTGAAGGCCATACAAATAACATCGTAGAGTACGAAGGAGTAGTCCATGCTCTCCGCTTGATAATTGAAATGGGGATATAAGAAGTGCGGTTTACAAGTGACTCACAACTAATCATACGGCAGATAGGCTACGAATACAATGTGTACGACGAGACACTAATGGCATACATGGATCTGGTGCAGACGTTGGTTTCCCAAATACCAAAAATAAAGTTCCGACATCTGCGTAGGAAGGAGCTCAGGCACGCGGATGCCTTGGCATATATATCAGCCATGCTCAAGAACAAGGATGTCAAAGCAATCAAGGTAACAAGAGTGTACGAACCATCCATAAAGCTCCAGGAGATGTGCGCGGCTAACCAATGCAAGTCTAGGGAGGAAGATATCTCTGACGATTATATCGGAGAGCACATATTCGACGACTTCCAGGACGATGGCATCATGCGACAAGAAGATGAGGACGACGATTACAATCAGGAAGAAGATTGCAGAATCGAAATCCATTCTTTCCTTGAGGAAGGGAAACTCCCCTAGGACACCAAACAGGCTAGGAAAGTAAAATCCAAAGCGGGGATGTACGAGCTAAGAGACGGAATCTTATACAGAAAATCATTCCTCGGGCCACTTCGTCACTGCCTGTCCCAATCCGAGGGACATTACATCTTGAAAGACATCCATAGAGGAGACGCGGGGAATCACAGCGGAATGAGATCCCTTGCAGATAAGGCGAAGATGCAGGGCTACTACTGGTCAACCATGATCCGAGACGCGACCAGAATGGAAGAAAGGTGTGAGGAATGTCAAAGATTTGGCAAACGAATTCACGCCCCAACCATAAAGTTGAACTCTATGGGCAGTCCATGGCCCTTTGAAAAATGGGGCATCGACATAGTGGGACCGCTCGTATCAGGAACCGGGAAAAGTAGATTCCTATCAGTGGCAACGGATTACTTCACCAAATGGGTAGACGCTAAGGCACTGGCAAGAATTCGTGATTCAGACGTCTTTACTTTTATTTTTCAAAATATCATTTGCAGGTTTGGCATCCCCGCGGAGATAGTTTCCGACAATGGTAAATAGCTGCAAGGAAAGAATATCGACTTGCTGTTCGACACCCTGAAAATTCGAAAAAACAAATCCACCCCCATATACCCGCAGAGCAATGGACAAGCAGAAGCCACAAACAAAACATTGGCACTTATCCTTAAAAAACAACTAGACGAGTACAAGGGGCGATGGTGTGAACAGTTACATAAAGTTATGTGGGGGAAAATAGGACAACTCTAAGATCAGCTATGGAGCAGAAGCAGTAATCCCTATGGAAATTCTATTACCAACAACAAAGACAGAAGCATGGGAGAAGAACCTCACCACAGACATGATGCTGGAAAATCTTGACGATCTCGAAGAAAGGATAGAAGAGGCACTGCAAAGAATGGAAAACTACCAGCGCAGGCTAGCCAGAGAATATAATAAAAAAGTGAAATTTAGGAATTTTGTAGAAGGGAAGTATGTGTTAAGGACCATTTACCAATACCAACGAGAAAAGAAATGAGGAAAATTAGCACCGACTTGGGGAGGACCCTACGTAATACACGACATCGCAGGAAATGGCTCTTACTATCTGTGTAATTTGAAAGGGGAAACACTCAGGCATCCGTGGAATGCCAAATATCTCAAACCATACTACGCGTAATTTATCACCTGCGTATGCATTTCAGAAGAAGAAAATTGACTTACAAGTCCACATGTTTCTATCTCTGATGGAGGAGTAACGCGCCTCAACTTTTCAATCAATCCAAACTTTCATCTTCAAGTGTCATATTCTACTCATTTTCCATACGCATTTCAATTTACTCAATACCCATAACCAATACCATATGAGACACATGTATATACCGCTCACATACCCATCCGTACATAGGGAGATCAACAAAAGAACGAAATATGAATGTACATTGTAAACCATACCACACCTTAATAAAATATCGACATTATCGTTACCCGGTGGACGTAAGCCTTAGGGATGAACCACGTAAATCATTGTGTAGTTACTATTATTAAAAACTTGCATTACACTTCAATAAGAGGAATGTCCCTCACAAAGCGTGGATCATACCCACTGCAAAATACCGGGGAATATCCCGCACAAAGCATACATATGCAATCTCTCGGAACTCCCCCATAAGTGTCTATAAGTGTATGACCAGGGGGTGACTTCCCACAGAACGAGATATCCGAGAAATATTATAATCCACGAACTCAATGGAATATGTCCTTGAACGCTGGATAGACCCCCACCGTTCAGAAATCCTCTGGCCAAGGAATTAGCTGGACGGGGTGACAGGTCACAAGACAATTCCGAGGATACCAACCTACGGAATTGCACGAACACTACACTTTCTCAAATTCCAAAGATCAAGATCCGTGGATTACAAACACTATGGAATTATTCATTATATTAACTTGATTTATAAAACCAATAGATGCGAATTCAACAAAAAACAAATTCAGATTTAAATGTTAAAGTTTGATCTATTACACAACAGTTGATTACGAGCCTAAACACCAAGAAGGCTAAGCAACTGAGATCAATCCCCAGCATACTAGATATGATCTACTGAGAAGGAGCATTATCCGCGGGTTTCTCCTTTAACGACGAAGGAACACTACCACCAGAGGAAGGGCCATAGGAACCTGAAGGGAGAGCGGGCACGGGACGACGAGTATAATTCTTGGTTAGTCCATGGGTCTTCTTGAGATCCAACTCAATCTCACCAAGAGTCATGTTAATCTCCTCTTCCAACTGCTTACGAGCCACGAAGCCTATAGCTACGCTCTTCATCTCAGCCTGATTTAGGGAAGTGGAAAGATGGTCCGCCTTTTGATTGGCTTGCTTCAGCGCTTCCTCTTGAGACGAAGCCAGACCCCGATGGTAATTGACTTGGCCTTCCAATTGAGCTACCTTAGCCGGAGCTTCGGTAAACTTGCAATTTGAAGCTTGAAGTTGTCCTTGGAGCTCTGCGGATATTAGAAGAGGACAGTGAGTCATGAAAAATACAACACAAAGCACACTCGATGTCAAAGACATATACCTTCACAATGGTTAACCGCGGAATCCCGTGCTTCTGCGGCATAATCATATTCATTTGATAACCTATCATAATCTACATGTAGAAGATTATGAGCATACTGACTCGCGCTTAGGTCATCTCGAAGCATTGAGTTCGAATGATGATATCGGTTAACCTCATCATTCTTCGATTCCAACCCCTTGTTAAGACGGTACATAGTCACCTCTAAGTTTTTCTCATACTCAACCTGACGAGCCACATCAGCTCGAGACGCGGATAAGGCACTACTAAGAGCGCCAGATTCCGCCCTAGCGTTATCTCTTTCCTTAGCAAGACGTTGCATATAAGCCCGCACATCAGAGGGATGAGAAGAACGCGCTTGCCTCAGTTCTTCTTCCATATCATTAAGCTTAACTTCTAGAGTGGAAATCTGGCCACGGGCTTTCTCAAGATTATCCCGCGTCCATAAAAGAGCCCCGTTGAATAAATGACGGTCATGGTTGTTTTGATTTTGCAGATCTACCAAGCAAAAATTTTTCTTACGCCATTCTTCGGCCATAGCATTATGGAAATCCGTGCGAGCATTCCATTTCGCTGATTCGCTCTTGAGTTTTTCAACTAACTCCGCGATACGACCTTTTTGACGAATTCCCTCACCCCGAAGCCACATCAATTCAAGGATTCCACCCACTGAAGATAGTACAGTGGGAGGAGGGAAGAAGAAGATAACTCAGAACATATATGGAACATCTAATAAGCAAAGAAGAGGAGGCACAAACCTGAAATAGACGAAGAATTCTTCTCAGCCATCTCTATCTTGCCCTTAACCGAAGTTAACTCAGAACGCAGCTTTGCTTCTTCCACGTCCTGATGTTCCTTGCGCTTAAGAAGATCCTTCATATCGGCTATTTCCTCATCCTTAGCAGAGGCCGCAGCTTCAGCACTCGAAAGCATCCCTTCACGATGGCGGAGTTTCGCTTCTAGCTTAAGAGACTTAGCCTTGAAGAGCCGGTAAAGATAATGGTTACAATACTCACTCCTCATCATCTATGGATCAAAAAGGGAAATTAGTTCACATAACACATCTAAGTAAAATCAGGGTTAGAAAGACCAGGACAAACCTCCAATAACCGCTTCTGAGGATAACTGTACTGGTACCCATCAGTAATAGCCATCATACCAGCAACAATATAGGGAGGATTCACCACGATATCAATCCCGCTGGCCACAAGATTCTTGTCCTACTCTTCATCTACCACCTCCTCAGAGGTTAGCTCTATATACTTACGATTAAAAGAGTCCGAACTCTTTTCCCCTTCAACCACAGGGGCAGGATGCGACACGACAAACAAGTCCTTCTTTTTAAGCCAAGCCAAAATAGCATCATCGCCATCCGCGATCAAGGATTGCGAGAAACTATCTGAGGAAGAATCTGAGGAATTCCCACCAAGTGAAGCACCAGTCTTGCCTTGCACCAAAGCCCCACCAGCAGAGGAAGAAGTGCCAACAAAACCCTCTGGATGAACCACCAAAACCTCAGCATCAGATCCGCGTGCTGAACCACCCCCGCAGCTACCTTTAAGAACATCCCAGTCATCACCAGGAGGAAGCAGATTGAAATCCGAGACAAGCCCCATAGCTGCGGCCATGTCAAAAGATTGTTCCCCGGATAAAACCTTACCAAAGGAGAACTCACGGTAAGCATCCCCATCCTTGTCACTACTACCAAGAGCAACTCCCTTGCCCTTGTCTACAACGGTCCGCTGCAGGCCAATGCCACTGTCCTCTGCGACCAGATTTTCACCAACCTCAATACCCGCGGCCCCACTTGACTTAGCAGCACCCCAATGCATGACATCACCACCACTACCAGTGGCCTGATCACCACCACCACCATTAGTGGCCTGATCACCACCACCAGTGGCCTGATCATCAACACCACCACCAGTGGACTGATCACCATCACCTCCACCGACGCCCCCACCAGCAACATTATTTCCTTCTTGAAAGGGTGGTGAAGTCTCAATCCGCTCTTCCTCATCGAAAACATCCTCTTCCACATTCACTGGACTGTTCACATCCTCGAAGTGCGTAGAATCTTCGGTAGGAGAATTTGACGATTGCTTGGGATTGATCTTTTTCTTCCTAAGCACCTGCGAGACATAATAATAAAGAGCCATTTGTATCTCCTTTCCTTGGCATAATCAACATTACTTAAGAAAACGAAGGGGGATATATACGAAGAAAACAAACAACACACCTTAGCAACATTAGTATTCTGCATAGTAGGGTTAGCATCGGAGATATCTTCGTCATCCGCGTCATCAACATCACGATTGTAAGAAAAATCCATACCTTCCAAATTCATCTTCCAAGGGAAGTAATGGGCATAACGAGAAGGAGAGGCTTCGCGGTAAGAACTGTCAACAGTAGGCTGCCAACCATGGGGTCCGGGGACCCAACCATAGACCCACGGACCAAAAACTTCGAGAACTGTGGAAGACCACTCATAGTCATGATCATGCTTGATTCTCTCATCAGTAGGAATAGGAAGACCTTCAGCACCAGGAATCCTCGCCATCTTGGAATCACTTACTTCGCTCAAAAGGAGAATTTCCCCCTTAACGGGAGCAATATTCCGAAGATTCACAGACCACGGCTTACGTGTCTTCCTGTTAACTTAATCTCCAAAGGACTTGTTGAAATTTTCAGGAGTATACCACCCTTTCTCCTCTTCTAAGTTGGGGGTATAGCAGGTCATCATCGTTTTCCCTTTGCTACGAAGATAGCATTCTCGGAGATGACGATGATAATTTCCTGTCAACTGCTGCACCCCACGATTATGACTTTTCTTAGCAGTATCGCGGCTAGACAAGACCCGGTAGTATAAATCATCACCATCTTTATACAAAGGCAACATCAAACCAGCCTCGAAAGCACCCACGGTCGTCAATAAATGAAAGGCATCGTACTGATAATTAGTAACCATCTCATAGGTTATATCTTTATCATCGGCATAAAAGCGCACTTGGAAGTGCTGAAGACCGTGCTTCAATTTGAAGGCTTCAAGATCGATGTGTTTGAAAGTGAACTTCTTGTTACCCAAAGGTAAAGGACGAAAAGTAACATCAGAGTCATCCTCGTAAGCGTCTCCCGTAGCATCTTCCGCGGAACCCGCTACCTTCTTCTTAGGAGGAACTACATCTCCCGAAGATTTTATTTCCGCATCCTTCCTCTTTGGAGGCTGATTCTTAGTTTACTTGCCTGAACTAGGCACAGATGCAGGCGAATGAAGATTAGTCCGCGGGGGAGGCTTGGTGCGGAGAGGCTGCACGTCTAGAAGTTCAATGCGCGGATTCTGCTATTTCTTAGGAGAATCATCCCTAGGAAGATTCACGGCGTCTCTAGACCCCTACGGAGGATCACCTCTTTTGAGCGAAGGCCTTTGACCAGAGGACGAGGACGTTCGTCTATCCCGAGGATTACCCTGAATAGGAGGAGGCGAAGTTCCACCCCTAATATTGGAATCTCTCCGAGGAGAATGAGGGCTCGGCGGAGGAGTTTGATAAGGAACCCGCGGACGATCGAACATATCTGCGTACACAAACACAAATAGAAGAGCAAGTCAGAGTCAAGGAAGATCGAAAAAGGAGAAAATATCAAGAACATCAGCAAACGTGAAGAAAACCCTAGGTTTCATCCACAACCATTTAAGCTCTCAAACTATTACTCAACTCAAAAGAATGAAAAGAGAATCAAAACGTAGCCGGTAAAACACACGTCTCAGCAGCGGAAACCTTCAATTCCATGATATGCATGGGATTAAAACCCATCATGATTCATCACCAGAAAATCAAGAACTCAACAGGGGCAAAAATGGCGAGTAAACAAGGTAAAAAATCCTACCTGAACTTCAATAATTAAACGAAGCATGTGACGCCCCGGTTTTCAAAACCCGGAGTGCCACTTGGAAACCGTAGCCGAGACCCGACTACGAAGCCCAGGCTTATTAAGTAAATTATTTGGGCTTGACTAATTCATGTTCGTTTTAAGAATTTTGTCGCAGCGGAATGCTCAGAAATTCATTTAGGAAGGTCAAACCGTTGATTTAACCTAATTTGAAAACCACCGGAATAAAAACACATTTTGGTTGTCAAATAAAAATACTACACCGTTCAAGTCTTAAGATTAATTAATAAGAAACGATTTCAACCCCAAATTGTAAAACTGAAAACAGACCAAGGTGGATTACTAGAATTTTACAGGCTTCATGCGAGTTCCAAAATTCATCGGATGTTATACAGATAAAATATATACTGTAAATACTATTACACCTAAATTATTCGGGATTTTTAAATGAGTTGAGTATCCTTTGACCACAGTCAAACGTGTAGTTGACCAGAACTGCAGAAAATCAAAATTGTACCATTCTGTTTTATAAAAATTATATAAAATCACACATATCTCACAATTGGATGAGATTTGTCATTTTAGAAAGATAAAAGATAGATGTGGATTTTCTCAGCAGACACTAAGGTCTAAAAACTAATGTATCATAGTTTTAAAATAGGATATTTATGAGATATTTAAAACAGTCGGATATTTTCTGGATTTAACAATGGTACAAAGAATTATGTTAAAAATATGTGTACTACTTAGAATAATTTTCAGAAAATGTCCCTTAATATGTTTTACATTTGTTACAAAAAGAATCAAATCAAACCTATTAAACATTTAAAATGATAAATAGTCAACTCAACATCATGCGATATTTTACATCTTTGAATCTAAGACTAATTACATCTTTGAACAAGAAATTTCGCTAAAACAACAAATTTAAGGATCTAAAATTATTCTCTAGGCTCCACGTTGATCAATTCCTTGTCACGCGTCAAATCTGGAATTTTTTGTCATAATACGACGTGAGTTGTGACACTCAGTAGGCAAAAAAACAACAAAACATTTTATGCAATATTTTTCAGTTTCTTTTCAAAACAAGTTGCATGGTTAACACCACCACAAACATATGGAAACACCACATCCATATACATTGATAAATTCAATCAATCCGCTCGCCCAAGGGAGCCCCACGTGGGTTTAGGAAACAAAATCGTCCCCAAGGATATCTCGTATCCCAATATAATACAATAATAAATTCAATCAATCCGCTCGCCCAAGGGAGCCCCCACGTGGGTTTAGGAAAAAAATACCGTTTCCAAGGATATCTCGTTTCCCGTCATAAATAATCTTTAAGAATCACATTCTATGGACCGCAGCCCAAACTTCATAATCATGCTCACAACATCGATTATCATTCATATATTAATGTAAACTTGCAAACATAAATTTAATTAAAAGAAACTTAAATAAAAGAAGAGTTTTAGATTGTGTTGCGCCTACCTCAATCGCAAACAAGTAATCATATGGAAGAACAGTACCAAACGAACTAGCAATTCCCTTTTTTTGGAACCAAAATCAAAGCCGAATAATATTGTCGTTTTCTGTTCCCTAGAATGTTTCTTTCTCTGCTAGAATTTTTATGAGGCTCATCACCTAATAAGGTTTTAAAACTTCCTTTTATACACCCAAAGTCCTAACATTACTACAATTCCCTCGTATATGTATCCAACCTCAATAACGCCAATAATAAGTTATCATTACACAAAACATAATCATTAGTTATTATTACAAAAAAAAAACATAATCATTATATAAAACATAATCATTAAAGAAAAAATTTTTCTTTTTCTTTTTCTTTTAATATACTAATCAAAAGATAATCAGATAACTTTTTCTTTTCAAAAATTTGAGTAGACTTCATTACAGAACGAAAATGGGTGATTCTTATCTCATTTTAAAGAAGAAAGAACTTGGTATTATATATAAAAAATATGATCAAAAACAATAAATTCATTAACATATCGAATTCACTTCAGTAAAACCTGTCAGTGCAATCGTTTAATAAAAACCTATAGTTTCAAGAGTCCAAACTTAAAAATTCACTCAAAATTCATTACTAAACCAAATGCATTGGTTCTTGGCTCATTTTAAAGAAGAAAACATAAGCTTTTAGATATAAATGATATGAAAATTTATTAAGAGATTTATCTTTATCAAAATAGTTCAACAGAATTCACATTCTACATAAATTGCAGTTTCGGTAATCAATATTCAAAAATTCGTGCAAAATTCATTACAAAACGAAATTCAGTGAATTTGGTACCGTTTGAAAGGTAATAAACCCCAATTTAATATAAAAATGATAAACAAGGTTAATTAGATATATAAGCATGTTTAAATCTCCCTACAAAACAGGACATAGATGCTGTCCTACAGAAAATCCAGTTTTTATAGTCTGAAATCAAAAATTCGGGTAAAATTCATTTCACAACGGAATTCAGAGATTTTGGTACCATTAGAAAACTAATAAACCTCAATTTGACATAAAAATGATAAACAAAGGTAATTAAGTTTATAGATATGTTTAAACGTCTCAACCAAACAGGACAGATGTGCAGTTCTTCAAAACATTCAGTTTTGGTAGTCTGTTAATCAAAATTTCGTGCAAAAATCATTACACAATGGAATTTAGCAAACTTGGTCTTTTTGAAAATATGAAAGGCTCTACTTTGAAATAAAAATAATAACCAGAAGAAAACAAGTATTAATCTTATCTGAAAAGTCTCAAATAAATAAGACAGTGACCAAGCTCTTTAGAAATTACAGTTTTTGGAAGTCTGTTAATCAATAATTCGTGCAAAAATCATTACACAATGGAATTTAACAAACTTGGTCTTGTTAGAAAACTGAGAGACCCCTCTTTGAAATAAAAATCACAACCAGATGAGAACAGGTATAAATCGGATCTGAAAAGTCTCAAATAAAGAAGACAAATACCAAGTTCTTGAGAAATTACGTTTTGGAAGTATGTTAATCAAAAATTCACCCAACTTCATTACTTATCGGAATCAGTTGATTCTTGGCTGATACTCTTTCATATAAAAATTACAACCAAAAATAAGAGTCAAACGAACTGGGTGAAAAATATGTCCTAAAACAGGACAGAAAACTGTTTCCAGAAATCCTAGAAATTGCTTCTAAATTGAATTTCAAGAGAAAGTAAAGATCAACTCCAATAAATTGAGAGTACCCATGGATTATTCAAAGTAATGAAATTAAATTCAAATCAGTTTTAAAGAATATTTTTACCCTTATCTTTTGTGTAGAAAACAAATCCAAAGCTTCCTACTTGAATCAAATGAGCAATTGATATAAAACAAGCTTGAAATTCCAAGTTTTGTGATATAATATTTTTTTGTGTTTTTATGTAGGAGAAAGAGAAATCAGAAGTGAAAATAAATCCCCCCTCATTAGTTCAACCAAAATTCAGTAATTAAAACTTATCAAAGGAAGTAAAAGACCAAAATACCCTTCTTTCAATATAAGCAAGACACATACCCCTTTGCATGTGTCATTTTGTCATAAATTCGAGAATAAATACCTCTATTAGCATTCGTACATGCTACGGGAAGGCTCACGCAAAGAGAATTAAAATTTCTCACACAAAAATCCAAGTGTTTCTCAACCAAAACACAACAACTAGATTTAACGCTCCACATTACGTTAGTTCTGATCTTCCAATTGAAATGGATTGGGTTCGCATCCTAATATTTATTTTATAAAAAGAATGTGGGTATTACATCATTACCCACTTAAAAAGAATTTTGTCCCGAAATTCAAAACAAAGAAAGAGACTAACGAAAGTTACCTCCTAGTAACTCCATACATTTCTCCCGCAGATCTCGGATAATGAAAAACACACAATTAATTTTATCGAACACAGTTTATATTTATTAACTGTTTGTGCAACAACTAGTTTTCGAAGGATCTAATCGTTGCTCTGATACCAATTTGTGACGCCCCGGTTTTCAAAACCCGGAGTGCCACTTGGAAACCGTAGTAGACGAAACCGGCCACGGGCCCCGGTGCTCATTAAGTAAATTATTTGGGCTTGACTAATTCATGTTCGTTTTAAGAATTTCGTTTTAAGAATTTTGTCGCGACGGAATGTTCAGAAATTCATTTAGGAAGGTCAAACCGTTGATTTAACCTAATTTGAAAGCCACCTAATAAAAACACATTTTGGTTGTCAAATAAAAATACTACACCGTTCAAGTCTTAAGATTAATTAATAAGAAACGATTTCAACCCCAAATTGTAAAACTGAAAATGTACCAAGGTGGATTACTAGAATTTTACAGCTTCATTCGAGTTCCAAATTCATCGGATGTTATACGGATAAAATATATAATTGTAAATACTATTATACCTAAATTATTCGGGATTTTTAAATGAGTTGAGTATCCTTTGACCACAGTCAAACGTGTAGTTGACCGTGAACTCTAAAAATCAAAATCTGTACCATTCTGTTTTATATAAATTATATAAAATCACACATATCTCACAATTGGATGAGATTTGTCATTTTAGAAATATAAAAGATAGATGTGGATTTTCTCAGCAGACACTAAGGTCTAAAAACTAATGTATCATAGTTTTAAAATAGGATATTTATGAGATATTTAAAACAGTCGGATATTTTCTGGATTTAACAATGGTAGAAAGAATTATGTTAAAAATATGTGTACTACTTAGAATAATTTTCAGAAAATGTCCCTAGGCTTAGTCCTATGGGAGAGATATTTAGTCTATTAGATTGGCCATCCACGCCATTGAGCAACCTACTAACTCCTATGGGATGACCAATCTAGCAGAGAAACGCCTAACCATTCGGCTCCAACGCCTAACAAGATAGCGTTTGATGAACGCTAAACCAAGTGGCGTTGATAATTCAATGAAATACTAAACACTACTACGGAAAACGAAACTATTATCTACTAACATACTAAACACTAGTAGTACTAATGTACTATTATAATATACTAAACACTAGTGTTTGACTACCTTACATACGAAACACTAGTAGTACTCTAATTGGTTTATATTATAATATAGGATATATAATAATAATTCCTTTCTTTTGATTCATTAACACAGGCATTCATCAACGCAACCAAGCGGCGTCCATACCAAACGCCTAACAATTCTACGTTATTCTATGGAATATTCTCATAACGTCAATAATTCAGCGTTTGTTTTACTTTTTGAACGCCGCACTATTCGGGGTTTCAATCTCGCCGATAGTGCGACTGCGAGCAAATGCTAGGAGAGAGAAATAGCCAGATTTGGTGTTAACTTTTTTCCCACACTTTTTCCTTGATTTGCAACACTTTTTGGCCAATCTAGCAATCCAAACTCTCCCATAGGACTTAGCCTTAAGATGTTTTACATTTGTTACAAAAAGAATCAAATCAAACCTATTAAACATTTAAAATGATAAATAGTCAACTCAACATCATGCGATATTTTACATCTTTGAATCTAAGACTAATTACATCTTTGAACAAGAAATTTCGCTAAAACAACAAATTTAAGGATCTAAAATTATTCTCTAGGCTCCACGTTGATCAATTCCTTGTCATGCGTCAAATATGGAATTTTTTGTCATAATACGATGTGAGTTGTGACACTCAGTAGGCAAAGAAGCAACAAAACATTTTATGCAATATTTTTCAGTTTCTTTTCAAAACAAGTTGCATGGTTAACACCACCACAAACATATGGAAACACCACATCCATATACATTGATAAATTCAATCAATCAGCTCGCCCAAGGGAGCCCCACGTGGGTTTAGGAAACAAAATCGTCCCCAAGGATATCTCGTATCCCAATATAATACAAAAATAAATTCAATCAATCCGCTCTCCCAAGGAGCCCCCACGTGGGTTTAGGAAACAAATACCGTTTCCAAGGATATCTCGTATCCCGTCATAAATAATCTTTAAGAATCACATTCTATGGACCGCAGCCCAAACTTCATAATCATGCTCACAACATTGATTATCATTCATATATTAATGGAAACTTGCAAACATAAATTTAATTAAAAGAAACTTAAATAAAAGAAGAGTTTTAGATTGTGTTGCGCCTACCTCAATCGCATCCAAGTAATCATATGGAAGAACAAATTGCAAACGAACTAGCAATTCCCTTTTCTTGGAACCAAAATCCAAAGTCAATAATATTGCCGTTTTATGTTCCCTAGAATGTTTCTTTCTCTGCTAGAATTTTTATGAGGCTCATCACCTAATAAGGTTTTAAAACTTCCTTTTATACACCCAAAGTCCTAACATTACTACAATTCCCTCGTATATGTATCCAACCTCAATAACGCCAATAATAAGTTATTATTACACAAAACATAATCATTAGTTATTATTACAAAAAAACCTAATCATTATATAAAACATAATCATTAAAGAAAAACTTTTTCTTTTTCTTTTAATATACTAATCAAAAGATAATCGTATAACTTTTTCTTTTCAAAAATTTGAGTGACTTCATTACACAACGAAAATGGGTGATTCTTATCTCATTTTAAAGAAGAAAGAACATGGTATTATATAAAAAATATGATCAAAAACAATAAATTCATTAACATATCGAATTCACTTTAGTAAAACCTCCGCAAAGTGCAATCGTTTAATAAAACCTACGGTTTCAAGAGTCAAACTTAAAATTCACTCAAAATTCATTACTAAACAAAATGCATTGGTTCTTAGCTCATTTTAAAGAAGAAAACATAAGCTTTTAGATATAATTGATATGAAAATTTATTAAGAGATTTAACTTTATCAAAATAGTTCAACAGAATTCACATTCTACAGAAATTGCAGTTTCGGTAATCAATATTCAAAAATTCGTGCAAAATTCATTACAAAACGAAATTCAGTGAATTTGGTACCGTTTGAAAGCTAATAAACCCCAATTTAATATAAAAATGATAAACAAGGTTAATTAGATATATAAGCATGTTTAAATCTCCCTACAAAACAGGACATAGATGCTGTCCTACAGAAAATCCAGTTTTTATAGTCTGGAATCAAAATTCGGGTAAAATTCATTTCACAACGGAATTCAGAGATTTTGGTACCATTAGAAAACTAATAAACCTCACTTTAACATAAAAATGATAAACAAAGGTAATTAAGTTCATAGATATGTTTAAACGTCTCAACCAAACAGACAGATGTGCGTTCTTTCAAAAAATTCAGTTTTGGTAGTCTGTTAATCAAAAATTCGCAAAAATCATTACACAATGGAATTTAGAAAACTTGGTCATTTTGAAAAGATGAAAGGCTCTACTTTGAAATAAAAATAATAACAAGAAGAAAACAAGTATTAATCTTATCCTAAAAGTCTCAAATAAACAAGACAAAGACCAAGTTCTTCAGAAATTACGTTTGGAAGTCTGTTAATCAACAATTCGTGCAAAAATCATTACACAATGGAATTTAACAAACTTGGTCTTGTTAGAAAACTGAGAGACCCCTATTTGAAATAAAAATCACAACCAGATGAGATAAGGTATAAATCGGATCTGAAAAGTCTCAAATAAACAAGACAACGACCAAGTTCTTCATAAATTATAGTTTTGGAAGTATGTTAATCAAAAATTCACCTTACTTCATTACTTATCGAATCAGTTGATTCTTGGATAGTTTTAAAGATTAAAAGATACTTTTAACATAAAAATTACAACCAAAAATAAGAGTCAAACTAATCGGGTGAAAAATATGTCCTAAAACAGATGAGAAAATTGTTTCAAATCCCGAAATTGCTTCTAAATAGAATTTCAAGAGAAAGTAAAGATCAACTCCAATAAATTGAGAGTACCCATGGATTATTCAAAGTAATGAAATTAAATTCAAATCAGTTTTAAAGAATATTTTTACCCTTATCTTTGTGTAGCAAACAAATCCAAAGAGGATACTTGAATCAAATGAGCAATTGATATAAAACAAGCTTGAAATTCCAAGTTTTGTGATAGAATATTTTTTTGTGTTTTTATGTAGGAGAAAGAGAAATCGAAGTGAAAATAAATCCCCCTCATTAGTTCAACCAAAATTCCGTAATTAAAACTTATCAAAGGAAGTAAAAGACCAAAATACCCTTCTTTCAATATAAGCAAGACACATACCCCTTTGCATGTGTCATTTTGTCATAAATTCGAGAATAAATACCTCTATTAGCATTCGTACATGCTACTTCTAGAAGGCTCACGCAAAGAGAATTAAAATTTCTCACACAAAAATCCAAGTGTTTCTCAACCAAAACACAACAACTAGATTTAACGCTCCACATTACGTTAGTTCTGATCTTCCAATCGAAATGGATTGGTTCGCATCCTAATATTTATTTTATAAAAATAACGTGGGTATTACAAAACAAAACGATAATACCACTCAAAAGTATTGTCTTAACAATGGTAAAAGAATTTCAATGGGCCAACATCACCTGTACCCCATCTACTCGACAACTCCCTAAGCAACAAAAAATTGAAGAGTCGGAGATATCACGATTCATGTTACATGGAAACCACCACAACAACACTGATCAAGATAAACACTGATGGATCAAAGACGAGGATATCCAAGACCAAATAGAGCTGGATGCATTGGAAGAACACATACATGACAAGTGGTTACAAAGAATGGAAATCCTCAAGGAATAACAACAACAAGATAATCTAAGGAAACATGGGGGATCCTTCAGCAACAAGATTAGCAAAAACATACCAATGGTCTAAGGTGGTTCAAGATTCACAAGCTTTAGTGCAAATGATCACAAACAAAGACACCACCTATCCATGGTACCTTCAAGGACTTTAGGCGAAATCAAACAACTTTGGAAGGCATTCCCACGCTAAGATAACACATACATACAAAAAGAAGCCAACCAGAAGCAGCAGACAAAAATGGAAAATGAAGCTATCACAAGACCAACAACAAAACCCAACTACATCCACAATGTTGTGTAAAAACGGTCAAGTAAGTGGCCCACCATTATTCTCGCTCTCAATTGATCGAAAGTTTCTCACCTCCATTGATACGTCTAAGGATAACAATGAACGAGTTTATCAATGTAAGATAATCATTAACTAGATTAAAGCATTAAAATCGATTATGGTTGACACACAATATAGCTTTTTTTATTGCTTTGTCTAGGCTATATATATTTAGCCGTATGTCTTTCATATAGTGTAAATTTTAGAAACTAAGTTCATTAAGAAAGTAAGAAGAAAAGTAAAGAAGAGTAACAAACTCTTCCACTTCCATTTCTCTCTCATTTCTAAATTTAATTGTTAGTCCGTGAAGTTATCATATGGTACTTAATTTAAGTTGATCAATTAAATGATTACATAAAACGTTATCATCACGAATTACTCGATATAATCGAGTGAGGTGATGATACTGGAAAAGGATAATTCTCTTCAATCCTTGCATCTTTAATTTAACTATTGTTAAATAGTTATATGCATACAATTTTTATGTCTAACGCGTTGTTGTTTTAATCAGACTCGTTAAAGGAGATGTTAGACATCTTACCATATCATGTTTGTGCTATTGATATCATAAATAATTATTGTGGTAAAGGAAGAGATCAAAATAGCTTTTTGCTATTTTCCTATTTATCCAACCAACGGAAGGTTTTTCTCGCGTCTTTTGGATAGCATAGAAAATAAAATTTTCCTTTGTTGGTACACCAATGATTTTGGTGTTAATGGTTTTAATATCGAAAGAAAAGGAATTATTGCATCCTTGGGATAGAAAATTTTAGTATTCCTTTGCATATAGTAATCTCCAAAATTTAAAGTCGTTAAAACTTTTGAGGTCGGAATACGATGAAAATGAACACCGGTTAACACTTTAGCCGCCTCTACTATCAATCTTTGAAATGAGTCTAATTGATATTGAGATAATTTCTTTTAAGAATAAAGAATGTGTTCATATTTCAACTTTGATAAATTAATATTCGTCAGGATCCTAATGGACGCAATTGGAAATTTTGTTTAATATGTTGAAGCCGTTTCAATCGCTAGTTTTTGTGGAAAATAGTTCGCTTGATTTTAGAGAAGATATATGCACCAGTATATAATATAGTGGTGAATAATAAGGAGAGCACCTATTTTACGCTTCTATGTGTTCCCGCTAGCTTTACTAAGATACATTATATGCGCCAATTATATGCATCGATTTTAGCTTTAAAAGAGCTAGTGCTTAATTTGCACTTTGTATATGTTGGGTCAACAACATCGAAATCCTGGAAATGTTAAGGTAGCCTCATAGATATACAAACGTCGAAATATAATGGTGTTGCATTTTTGTAAATGATATTTAGAGTTAATATCATGTCTTCTCGCCTGAGCTATTACCTAAAAATCTTGAATTTGGTGAATTAAATTTGCAACAAAGACGATGCAAATAAGTTTATCTTTGAAAAGAAGGAAATACAATTGTGGTAGGCATATTTTTGAATATGGGAACCACAATAGTTCTGGTTTATGAACTCGATGAGCACCGTACCACCAAAATGGATAAATACGGGATTTATAGCATAATGATTGGTTTGAATAAGCGTCTTTGATCCCGGAATTGCTCTACTATCGTTGTGACATAAAAGACACGAAATGCATTTGAAATGTTGTTTATTGTTGTTAATTCCCTGTGATCGCTTGGTGACGAGACTGATATTGAGATAGTGTCTAAGGTCACAAAATTCGTTTATAGTTTATCTGTTGGTTTTATATGGAAATGTAAATTATTTAATTTATTCCAACTGGATAAAAACGAGAGAGAAAACCCGACGGTTATCTCTCCTGCCGCTGCATGATATTGTTGTTCGTTATACCCATTTGCTCCCTTGATAGGGTAGAGTAATGCGAACCGGATGTTCTATTGATGATACATTCCCGCCAAGGATCATGGAGAATCGTCGACGATATTGGTTAATTCCAATTGTGTCTCATCTAAATTCTCACACCGCGAAATGCCTGAGGTGTTGAAGATTAATCAAGGATATTTTGCAAGAGTACGTTTCTTGATTCTGATAAATTAAAGTCCCCGCAAGGCATGCCATGGAATCGCAAATGATTATTTAATCTGAAAATATACTTACATGCATAGACAAAAACCTCTAGTTCAAGGTATGCCAATCTAATCGATAACGTCCATATTCTCTTTGAGTTATGAGTTGATATATCTCCACGAGGAGCACATCCATAAAAGATGCGTTGATATCTCATGGCGAGGAATATCCTCATATTGAAACTTGGTACCAATGGATTATGGTATCCTCATACTCTAGAGATTGATGGAAGATCGTTTATTAACTGACATTAATAACTTGGTTGTCGATAATGTTCGTAGTAGCTACTAAAATCATTGTGGATAGATATCCCCTTTGCAAAGGAATTATCGGCTAAAGTTCATATGATTGGGAAGATATGGATCTCATCCATATTGAGTTGTTCTCTCCACTTATATTTTTTTAGGACCTTTGGTCCTAGCATCCATGAACTTTTAGTTCAAATTTGATGCTTATAAGAAAGTGTAATGAGATAATTAAGGTCGTGCTTGTTATATAGCTGATAATCTTGACAACCATTTTCCACGACACTAACCAGGTTCATGGAGTATGGTCCGTAGTCATGCATGACTCGACATATCACCTGAATGGTAATCGTATCTATACTCATATAGATTTTAAGTAAAACTCTTGTTTGTCAATCATTGATGTGTATCATCCTAGTAATGCTTTGGGAATTGATGGTTTGATGTTCTTTTAATTTATTACTCATGAAACCATTGTCATGTTTTCTGCTTAAGACATGCTATATTCCACTATTGCGCTACTATTCTTACTACAAGATTTGTAAATTTGATGAGAAAGTCTTCCACCGCTTGGGGAGGAAAGGTCGTCGCTAAAACGTCGAAGTATCCTGGTTTGGACAAAAGAGAACCAGGATGTATCTCATCTGGATGTTTTCAGAATGAAAGACACGAAGAAGATTTGATATCTTCTGGAATTGCAAATCAAGTTGCTTCTTGAGAAGTCGTGGGTGTAGTAGTAAGTGTGTCACATAAAACACCCTTCAAATGGATGACTAGTTGATTTAAAATATTCTAACCTCCAGCTCAAAGGAAGAGCCAAGAATAATCATTGAAATATAGTGCTTTCAAAGAGAATATCAAAGGAAGATCTAATTTCTCTGAGTATAGTTCTCTTAATAAGAGAATGTCTCTACAAAAGGCTGCGGAACCTCAAAATGAGAAGATTTCCTAAAGGCATACATGAAATAGAGAAATTTGTGATAGTAATCCAATGATTGTTGATGATATCGTCAACGTATCTCATCGATACTTCCAGATGATGTTGCAATTGAGTCACTTCTATAAGGATGTCATCAAAGGAATGATTGGTTAAACGAAAGGAGAGATTCATGCGAATAATAAAATGCATGGTTTTGGTACTACAACCACTCGATAATGTGAGCTACTCTTGGTCACAAACACGGGTGTTTCTTCGGTTCTCGACATCCGATAATGTAATCCCTAGTGGCTACAAAAGTTGTATGTGCATAGTGAGAAAAATAAAGTCAACTAATGGCACAAAGTCTTTTACAGAACCACGAGATGGATTTTTTTGTAACATATTCCTTATTATGGATGCAACTACCTCTTTCGTATTTATCTGGCAGTTTTTTTTTAAGGACTCGACATGCATCTAGTGGACGTGGTCATTGCAAATATGTATGAAAGACTAGATACAGACAATTGCATACAAATTCCTGAAGGCTTTTACCTATCAGTAGAAATTACCAAGTCATACTACGTCATATCCATTTTCTCAATAAGGACGAAAAGTGGTCAATCGTTTGGGTGAATGATTATATTATCCAGGGATATGTGAACCATCTTATGTGCTCATAAACTATGTATTTACTAGATTTGATGTATACAACATCTACTTTGTTGGAACTTCAAGAATTCTCAAAGCACAAAAATGCCTAAGCGGAGTTCGATATGAGACTCTCGGTAAAACAAGGTCTCAATCTATTGGTTGATCATTTTAAATGAAGTCCATTAATTTCGTCAACCTTTAAGGGTTTAGACATGTTTAAATGGACAAAGCCGACATGGTTTTGAAATCATCCGATCTCTTACAAGATTGGTCCTGGTTTACATCTCAACAATAAGAGATGTATCACTATGTGGTTTGTATTACACAAAAGATGTGTAAATGGTATATTAGCTGAAATAAGCTATAGATGCCTGATATTGGGTTTGTAAGCCTAGTTCTACCTAACACCAATATCGAGACATTGGTCCTAAGAAAGTCTACCCTCATCTTCGTGGTACTGTTAAGCTTGATCTTTTGCATAAAGGATTGCTAGATGTCTCCCACAGAGAAAAGTTAATCAGACTGTTGAAGTTTTGATTTTTGGCAGGGTCGTTGAAGCATCTAAATATTTTCCTAGCTAAAGGTCTTGTAAATGAGGAAAGCTAGTGGAGAATATATAAATCTTTGCTTTAACCAGATGATCATTAAGAAATTGCACAGAGGAAAGTCGGATCGATTTTCTCAACTAAAGAAAGCTGGAGCTGCTGAAGACTTTAAAGGGTGGTTCGGAAATCTAAGCAGTACTACCAGGCATAATGATCAACCGAGAAAGCTTCTCATCATGGGGAGTAAAGCCATGGAAGACTATGGATATGGGCATATTGGACATTACGTCATGTACTCTTTTCCTTAGTCAAGGTTTTTCCCATTTTGCTTTCATTATCAAAGGTTTTAACGAGGCATGCGAGTCCAATGATATCCGCAGTTCGACATGTTGTACTTTTTTCCCCCTTCGTCTTGGTTTTTATCCTTATGGGTTTTTCCGGACAAGGTTTTAACGAGGCAACATCTGCGGGTTCGACATTGTTCTGAGAACTCATGTTTTCCTACGTTCAAAGTTTTTATCCCAATGGGTTTTCATGACAAGGTTTTTAATGAGATAACAATCTTAGAGCAAAGATCACCATCTAACGAGATGCATATCCAAAGAGGTTCTAGAGATGCAAAGACACTCGGGTTTTATCCTAAATGGTTTTCTGAAGCAACTTTTGATAGAGGAAGCATTTCATGACTTGACCAATCTCACTCAAGTTCAGTTTTTCCTAAATGGTTTTCCCACACTATTTCTGCGACGGAGAAAATTCGTGATTTACCATCATCACTTTAGGAGTCAAGAGTTTTATTTTTTTTCCGACGTTTGTCCCAGTGATTTTTCGGCAAGGTTGTAACGAGGCAACAAATTTGTAACGGATTTTACCCCATCAGTTTTTCTGCAAAACTTTAACAAGACGGTGTTCTTTTAGAAATGGTGGTCCAAGGGAGAGTGTTGTGTAAACACGGGTCAAATAAGTGGCCCACCATTATTCTATCTCAATTGCTCGAGAAGTTTCTCACCTCCATTGATAAGTCTAAGGATAACAATGAACGAGTTTATCAATATAAGATAATCATTAACTAGATTAAAGCATTAAGTAATTGATTATGGTTGACACACGTAGCTGCTTTTCATTGCTTTGTCTAGGCTATATATATATTAGCCGTGTATGTCTTTCATAGTGTAAGTGAGAAACTAAATTCATTAAGAAAGTAAGAAGAAAAGTAAAGAAGAGTAACAAACTCTTTCCACGTCTATATCTCTGTTCTCATTTCTAAATATATGGTAATTTAATTTAAGTTGATCAATTAAATGATTACATAAAACACAACAAGAATTTGGGATAATTCTTGTCCATCTTTTATTACAAATATTGTAACCAATGATAGAAACGGGTATCTTACACCCGCACTATCCGAACTGTTCTCCACTTTCAAAAAAAATAAAAAATAAAAATAATAGAATCAGCAACAGTCTCATCGACAGTCTTACTACGGCGACTTCTCCCACTAATACATCGGTTTTACATCACCACACCATGAAAACTTTAAACTCAATCATCGGAGAGACGGTATCTGTCGAGCGGGTCCTTGAACGGAAGCCTCTCGTGATAAACTCTCCAAGCATAATCTTCGAAGCTAAACGAGCTAAATAGTCTTTTATCTTCAGCAATCCTTTCACTGCCATCAGTACTACTATTATCCATACTGATCATTTCACTGTCGCGGCTAATAATATCTTGATCATCCTCATGATCTGATTTACAATCAGTTCCGCTACGCACCTCGCCCGTGGTGTCATTAGTAGTGGCCGTAGCGGGAACCAACGCTGGTGCAGGATGAAGGAAGTTGTCAGATGCAGCACTGTCTGTTGGAAGAGTAAGCAAAAGAGACATCGATATGCAACGAGTCGACTCTCCCGCAACTGAAACCGTCGTCGGTCTTCCTCTAACCTTCTTCAACTTCCCGTTGCTCCACACCTAAATTACACGTACAATCAAGTCATCAAGATACCCAAATAACAGTTTTACGAACCCAGTCGCATCTCTTGTGTATTTTATTTAGTGTTTGTCAAAACCGGTCGAAACTGAGTCATTGAACAAGAAAAGTAGAACTCACCTGAGCTATATCTCCAATGGTGACCAGGACCGAATCAACTTGTGGTGATACAGAAACCCAGCCCGAGTCAGCCAGCAATGAATGCGTGCGACACCTTATTTGGTACTGGAGAGCTATTATATACGGATAAAATCGGACCGAAAAACCAGGATTATTACCTGGCACACCCTCGATATCACATTAACGAACTAAACTCTACTTGCAGCACCATCTCTCCCAACGGGTTCTCAAACCGACAGCATGATAGAGCTCTGATGGTCTCCAAACCAACTTTCTCTAAAGAATGAGCGAACTCTTTCAAGGATGATAACGACTGAGTTGACTCAGTAGAGCAAGACGTGTCGAAACAGAATGACTCGCCATTTCCTTCTTCGCCGTCTTCCTCACCATCATCATTGTAGTCAAAGCTTAGAGGCCATATATCAGAGAAATCTGGTGTTTTTTTCATTGGATGGAAGGTTCAAAAGAGAAAGCGCTTCCTGCTCGGCGGATACAGCAAGTTTGAGGGTATGTTGTGGTTGGTGAGTTGAAAGAAACCACCAAGTTGGGAAGAGGTGAAAGAATATGGAAGGATGGAGCTGAGGAAGTTTGGATTGTCCTGCGAGAATGCGACAGAAGGTGGAGAGGTGGTATGAGGGGAGAGACGAGAAGGGAGAAACAAGTGGGTGGGAGACGATGGAGTAAACGGTGAGAGAGCGTCCGCATCAGAGGTGGAGGTACGGTTTGGTTGCGCTGACGGCGTTGGCGGTGAGTGCTGCTGTGACACCGCATGGAGTCGGTGCCATCTGCGGATTCTCCAGCTGATGATGCCATGACACGAGGATGTTCAGTTTTCACTGTATATTAGAATTTCTTCAGAGTTTGATTGATCAAATTTTCTTCTGCTTCACTGTTTGGTATATGAAAAGGGATATGATTATTTATAGGATGGACAGTACAACTATAATACGAAAATGAGGACGACGTGGACTATGTAATTAGAGAGCACATCAACGTGATTAGAGGGGGATTAAACAAAACTAATAAAAAAAGGGTTAGTAAGCCTAATTTTTCAAAACACAAACCACATAGAAACAACCAAGTTCAGCAATTGCGTGAGTGTGTAAATAACAAACTTAAGACCATTCATGGCTGCTCCAATGATACTGACCAAGAAGAAATTTTGGTAGCTACAGCTCGAGCAAAAACATGATAATGATGTATTTAGAAAAGAAGCATAGAGTTCAGAATCCAAGTTTCTGTATGGCAAGTGGAAAGAAATTCTTGTTGATTAGTTTATGAGACTAAATGGGATCCAATGTGTAGAATTTTTCGATACTGTACCCGCACACGTCTGACTGTTGATTTTAATATTGATTCAAATGGCCTGTAACGAAGGTTTCTGCGTTGTTGCCTCTAAAAAGTTCTACCCTTTAGCCAACACAAATTATTCTTTTCAGGTGTAGGTGGACTGTGAGTGTCATCAGGTGGTACCCTGTTCAAGCACACCACAACCAGACCCCATATACCATATTAATGTTAATGAATATGTTCATCCAATTGTTAACAGAGATCCCCACAAGATACATCAAAATGCTGCAGGGCCTGTAATCTCGAGTTGAATGGTAGAGCAAGGTATATTGACTAACAGACTCTTCCTAAACAAAATTTCTTCTTCATTATCACTTCCGTTCTTGAGTTTCATCAATACCTTCTAGTGCTTTCCTCCTTTCCGCGGCTTTCTTTTCCTTTCTTTTTCGAAAATAAGTTGAACAAAATTTGGCAAAAGGTTTTCCACATACTCCACACAAAGTTCCCTATTATCCTTCACACACCAATCAATATATTCTAGACTAACTCCGTTTTCTACTTCTATACCCATCAACCAAGTGAAGTCATTGGGTGTGAGTCCTATTTCAAATGTAGGAAAATGAAACGTGTTTGTGGATTTCCAAAAGCGCTCAACAATTGCATGTGTGAGTTGTTGATCATCTTTCAAACATTAATCTCTAGTAACCGTCCCAATCCACAATTGTCTATAAACGATTTACATCTATCATTTTGGCATACAATTGCATACATGATATTCATATTACTCCAACCACCCCTAAAATACATCCAAGGTTTATCATCTTCCATGTTAAGTGTGTTGCAAACATGATTTTCTTCACTTCTAGATGACACTAGTATAATCCATTGTTTCTATAGGAACCTAAAACACATACCATAGTTATCTATTAAAATCATTAAATATCGCCTCGATAACAATTTCAGCAATAGATTGGGTTCATGTTCCATACCTTCAATTAGAGCCAATTTTATCTTAATTTCTCAAACCTTGAATTAGAAGAATTAACTTCAGTTGAGTTTTATCAAAAACTCAATATATATTGAAATTGAAAGGAAAAAACACTAAATTAAGGGTTAGTAACTCCAGAATCATAATCAAACTGTAATTTGGGTTAGTTTTAGTAATGGAGAAGGAAAGAGAAGAAAAAATAAAAATGAAGTGAAGAAAAATGAAACAATCTGGATGTTTTATTGATTCTAGTAAGCGGAAATGATCATTATTTATTTTCTTTTGAAACCTTACAGGTATATGAAACTAGCTTGGCATGTGATTGCTAGTAAAAGTTTACCCAAGGATGGATAACCAACATGGTTTACTGATACAGGGTGTGGCTTTTGATTAAAGGACGTAAAACTCTTTATCAGCTTTTAGCAGTACAAGCACATGCTCAAAGGTAATAAATCTAATCTTTCACTTCAAAAGCAAGACTGGAGACCAACTCAAGACTCCAGTCCACTCCAAAGGAATTAAGAATTGCATTTAGCAGCATCAGGAAAGGAAACAAGGTGTATCTGGAACCAATTTTGTTTAGTGTTGGCTGAATAAGTAATCTGATTAGAGAGATAATTGTCATTCGAGTTGTGAGACTATGATTTGCAACATGGGTAAGAGTAATAATATATCAGTAATCAGTCTACCAATATAGTACTTTCTTTCAACATTCGCCTGGATACCTATTCAATGCCTTACAATAACTCTTTTTAAGACTTCTCAGCACACTAGGACCAGAGAACTCCTGCTCCACGTCCATCGACAATTCTTGAATTGGATAATCTTTTGCTGACAATGTCTTTCAACTCAAATTCACTTGGGAATCTCTTCTCCTTCAATTTTGAGAAAATCTACATCGACAGCGAACAAATGAGAGAGGAGAATCAATATCACATTTTCATGTCAAGTAAGACTATTATGCTACCCATAGGAACAAGTAATAGTTATCCGAGTTGTAATAAAACAAATCAGTGTAAAATGGGACACAACGAGCAAATCCTGTTGTTTTAGTGAAAAAAACTCAGATAGCAAACAAGATAGTTCACTTACCAACTCATCGTTGATTAGAACTTCAAAAGCTCCAGAACTTTGCAAGAAGGATTGCAGAGCATTTCAAGAAGCCAAGCAGTTGCAATGGTTCCAAATCTATTTTGGGCGCATCGTAAAGTAGAAGGCAGGTGGTGTCACAAATCCTAGACGTGGGAAAATCTGTTCACCCGCCATAACAATACCCATAACTCCTACTTGAAATACTGGCACCACTTTGCTAAGCAAACGTTTTGGAAGGGGTGCTGGATAATTCTCAAGGATAACCTCGATCCCAGGGAAAGAAGTTTCAAGCATCTTCCCCATTGTCACTGCATTTCCCCTGCCAAATCAACCATATTAAATTTGTAGATAGTAGAGAACATGAGCACATAAACAACAGACATACAGTGACACTTTCAATGATTGCATATTAATAAAACGGGTAGAAATAAATGGAAATATGAGGTCAAATAAAGTATGCACGTTGGCGAGTTATCATTCATACAAGTAAATCTATCAACAAAGTTTCCCCAATTCTCCTAGTGGTCTTTATCTCTAACAATGGGATAAAATTTGCACTCACAAAATGCAGGGTGATCCAGGCTTCAGAAATCTGAAGAAGTTTAATGCTGCAGTGTTAGTAAAAACTGCCTGGAACCTAATTCACTCTCCAAAGGATTTATGGAATCTTGAAATGCAAGTATTTCAAATTTGTCACCCACTTCATCACAAGGAAGTCAAAGATTCAACCTTGGCATGCAAAAACATCTGCATGGGATTAAATATATGATAATGCATAATTCTGTATGGGATGTTAGAACTGGCACTCACATTAAAGCTTTTTCTGACAATTGGATTATCAATTCCTCGCAACCTCTGTGCATTTCATATTCTAATCCTACCTTCACAGTTGCAACTTCATAGATAAGGACACCAAAAACTGGAAACAGGAACTTGTTAAAGCCTTCTTTACTCCAGAAAATAGTCGGACAATCCTTAGCATTAGATTTCCTACTACTGGTGAAGATAGGCTGATATGGCCTTACACTAAAAGTGGGTCTTTTTCAAGTCTGCCTATAAGTTGCTTGCTGGAGAATTACCTAATTCCAGCAACTCATATTTTGCTCGCGCGCTGTTCGAGCATTTTTTATCTAGCAGCATCACAAGCCAACTACATGTTACATGGTTGGTACGTGCAAAAGCATTTGTGATAATACGTGCAAAAGCATTTGTCACACGAAAAACTTGCCCAGATTAACTAGATTGATCAAATGCCGGTCAGATCTTTAAATGGTTGGTTTGTGATGATGCTAGTTTAAAAATGCTCGAGCAGCAAGCGAGCAAAATATTTTCCCTTTTAACCCTGTCTAAAATCTCTCTCGAAAGCCCCAGTCATACCTAAAGACCAAAGTCTGTCTGTTAATTTGGAAGTGCATGGAAATATTCTCCCAACTAGGTGCCGACCTAACACGGCTACTATTTGCTGTATGTGTAATACCAACCTCCCTGAAACTGCTGAGCATATCTTCTTACATTTTGATTTCGCCAAATCAGTGTGGTCTGCTGTCTCTTTTGGTCCTCAAGTCCTTATAGATTCACACCAATCCTAATCCTAACAATGAATAACAACGCTCAGTAATTACTACTATATGGTGCATCTGGAAAGAAACGTGTTTCATGAGAAACTGTTAATCCTCATCAATGAGACCATAAGTTCCCTATCTAATAGTTCTGGAATATCCAACCAGAAGACACAATTACAATGATTCAACCTCCTGCAGTTGAACTTCCAAATGATTGTATTATAGCATATTATGATGCTTCATTTGACTGAAATTCTCACCAGTCTGACAGGGGGGCTTATAAAGGTTGCAAAGTAATCCCAGGTGCGAGAAGGGACTCTGAGCAGGCAGAAAGTTTGGCTATGCTAGAGGCTGTGAAATGTGTCGGTTCCAGGGGCCTGAACAGAGTTTGCTTCAGAAGTGATGCCCTGAATGTGATTTTTTATCTCAACAACAACAATAGTCATTGTTTAGCTTTATTAGGTACTTCTTCTTTCGCAAAAACTGAATATCTAAGCAGAGATTTCAATGACTTCGCTGATAGAGCAGCTAAGCATAGTAGAAGGTTCAATTAACAGGTGAACGGTTCCGACACTTATCCTCCCTTTATTCACCAAACTATGTAACTCATTCTACATCTCAATAAAATATTTTCCTAGCAAAAAAAGAAGAAAACCCTACTATATTAGATCAAGTACTCAGTTCGACTAAAAGATATTACTTCACTTCAACCAAATTCAAACAAGAGTAAGAGTAAAGATCCACCAATAAAAGATCTCTTGAACGTCATCATTTGTGAATTGCAACCACATAGGATGAGTTCGACTAATATCATCTCCTTCGTCCAAACCTTTCTAAAGTTGCGGGTTCCAACTAGTCCAATCACACTAACAATTTCCAATCATAATTATGAAATCTCTACCTTCTTGGATACTCTTAACTTCGAGATCGTGTCATATCACCAACAATTAAGCTTCTAAATCTTAGACAATAAAGTAACAACATACCCACATGCATACACTTAAACTACCACAACCTCACAAATTAGTTCCAACTGTAAGTCATGTTCAAGACATCTACAAACCTAATATTCAGTATCATGAGTAGACATGAATTTCAATTACTTCTAACAAACATAAATTTTCATCAGCAATAGCCAGGTAACCAAAATCCACCCTAACTCGACCAAATCACAAAGTCAAAATAAAAATAAAAAGAAAGATCTAATCAAATTTATACATGCAAAAGAAGAAGAATTAAAACCTGTAAGAACATGAGGAGCAGAAGTTAATGGTTATCGTATTACCATAACCAACCCCTCCACCAATTGTCTGCTGCATTCAAAACAAGGAAAACATTGAATATTCAGTATAAAATCTAAATTAAAAAAAATAAAAAATCAGTTAAAACAAGGGTTTCTTGATAAGAAACCTGAGTAGGCAAATCTAGGGTTTGCTGAATAGGAGGATATTGTTGTTGTTGGTGCTGGTGATGAATGGGTTTCGCAGGAATTGGTTTAGATGGAGGTGGTGGTGAGAAGAGATTAAGAATGTCTGAACAGAAGAGGAATAGTGGTAATCCAATCAGTATCAATTGTACTCGATCCATTACTAATCAAACACCCAAGATAGAAGAGAGGGAGAGGATTGGGGAAGAAGAACAAGACGAGTGACTCGGAACTGAAACAAATAGCCTAGGAAAGAGTCTCTGTTAATCCTAATACAGTATTGTGTTGTGTTCTAATGGCAAGACTAATGTCCTATAAGGGCACCTCCTTGATAAGAAAGAGTTTTAGCCAACTGACTGTGACCATTTTATCCGTAATCCGCGGATTTAATTGGGACCAACCGTATTTATGCGGATGGATGCCCGGACCGTTCACTAAGAGCTTGCACTATGGTGCTAGCTATCCCTTCCCTATCCCTCAAATGTAGGGAAGGGATGGCACATGAAAGGCAAGCTTCCTATGGTGTTCTGTTATCCCTTCCCTACACTATACGCGTACTCGATGACGCGTATGAATAGTGCTAAAAGGGCACGCGATGACGCGTATTATTTTATTTTTCGTTTTTTTTTTCATGGGAAAATATTTATCTAGGTAAAAACAAAAATTAGAGTAAAAAAAATATCAAATAGGTAAAAAAAACGAGTTTTAGTAAAAAAAGGAGTGAAAAAGGGAAGTTTTAAGGTAAAAGTTTAAAAACCAGAAGAAAAAAAACGAGTACTCGGTACCCGTAAAGTGAAAAAGCATACGGGTACTCACTACGCGTATGATTTCCCTTCCCTACAAGGGTGGTCAGATCTGTTCAGCCATGTAGGGATGGAGAGGTATATCCCTACTCGTGTAGGGATATGAGAGACCATAGTACTTGCTTTTTTGGCTTTTTGAGGGAAATTGAGGGATAGGGAAGGGATGACCCCTCCCATAGTTCTAGCTCTAATGGGTTGGACGCGGATAGAATTTTTGAAATCCAACGGATTACGGATTGGACTCGGATGGAACCTTGAAAATCCGTTGGACATCCATATCCGTTAGATTAAGGGCATTTATATAGTTTCTAGACAATATATGGATAGTTTTAGAATTGTTAGGTGTTTGCTTGAAGTGTTGTCCATGGCACTTCTATATTTATATACATATATAAAATGTGTACGTTCTATAAGAAATCATCTATATAGGCTTTATTTTTTGCATTATAAATTTTAACTAACACAAATCCATTGGATTATCCGCACCCAATCCGTTCATATGTGCATCCATTGGATGCAAATACGTTGGATGTTGGATTGGATACGGATGCCAAATTTGAAATCCGGAGTGTTTTGGATTGGACGCGGATGAGGTGAAAACCGGTCCATACCGGCCCATGCTCACCCCTACAACTGACAGAGGTTGGTGTTGGGCCCGACATCTTAGGTGTGGGGGGTTCTTAGGCAGTTTTGCCACTTTTGCACCCACTATGGAGCTGGCAAACAAGAAAAACGGCTTGGCTAGTTAACAAGGCAGTGTTAAAATGCTCAAGATTTCTAAAACCAAGACCACCCAAATCTTTAGGAGTATCTAGTTTGTTCCAACCTATCAAACAAAGGCCTATATTATCATTATGTCCCCACCAAAAGTGTTTTTGAATGGAGTCCATTTGATCTATCATGGTTTTAGGAATCCTAAAACAACTCATTTGATACGTTGGCAAAGCATTCAAAACATGTTTTACCATAGTTGTTCTAGCAGAATGATTCATAGTCTTACCTTGCCAAGTTTTCAGTCTAGTGCCAAAAGATTGAATAAGAGGACTAAAAGCTTTGGTCTTATTTCTGTCTATTAACAAAGCTACACCAAGATATTTATCAATATCTTTCATTTCAATCATATTAAGCTCCTTAGCAAGAATCTTTCTAGCATGGGATTAATATTATGGCTAAAATAGACACTGGACTTATCAAGATTCAGCATCTGACCAGAAACACTACCAAAATACTCAAGAAAATTAATAATGCCAGCTGATATGCACAATATAGCACTGGTTAAGATATTTATCAATCTTTTTTGGTCTTGTGGTCCAGATATCTCGGGTGGGATTCTTGATTTTTTGGTTTGGAAACTTTTTTGTTTTAATGAATGTTATTGAATAAAAATTTATATTTGGTATATATATTTTTTTAGTATTTATTATTTATGAAAATTCAATTAACTCGTTGTTAACATTTAATTTGGAAAGTTTTTTATGGATTGACTTTTTTCCAGGCCCTGATCCGTAGCACTGGTTAAACCCAAATCAGCCCTCTCATCGGTCCGTTTGAGATGTTAGTAGCACTACCTATTTAAATACTAGAAAATTAGTGTCTCTTTAAGTTTAGGCACTCCCAAGTTGGTTTCACATGTATGATTTGGCTACTCTTTACTGGGATGTTGGTAGCTTTTAGCCATTTGGCTACTAGAGATTATTAGAAATACTGGTAGCCTAAAGGTTTGGCCACTATAACTTAGTTGCATATGTATTTTTGCAAATGCATGTGATTAATATATCTGTAACCTATCGAACAACTATACAAAAATTAGTGTCTTAAATGATTAGGCATATAAAATAACTACTACAAAAGCCAGTGGTTTTATGTTGTTGGCCACTAGATAAGTCTCTAAATGCAAAATCTACTAAATAATTAAAAAATTGTTGTTGCCTTAATGTTTTCGCTAATAACCTGAAGACTACACAAATTAGTGGCTTTACCTATTAGGTGACTACTGTTGGTAAACTAGCCAAACCAGTAGCTTTAGATATGGCGAGCAACTAACCATTGCGCACTTGTTGCTTTAAACATAAGGCAATACCCTCTTCCGCCACTAAGGCCGGGAAACTAACATTAATTGCATAAAGTGATTGGAAACTAAAGATTTGAATAGTCCACTACCATTGGTCAAGTAGCCTTTGGTCAGTTTTTTTTTAGTGTACTCAGTGATATAAAGAATTTAGGGGATAACACTGAGCTAGCTAGCTGTTATTCCACTCATTGGTAATAATCTGTGATTAATTGTATGAATGGATGAATATAATAACTTGATGACGGTTTAGTAACGAAGAAGGATTCCCTGATCATATTTCTCTCCATTGCTTGTAACTTAATTATTTTTAATTGCTTTGATTTTACTTTGAATCTAAAACAAACCCCTCATTGTGACACTTTTTGACAACTAAATCTCCCTGCTCTTCGTGGGAACGATCCTTACTTCCATTATATTACCAGTTAATTGTGTGGAAATAAGTAATTTAATTTGAGTGCATTCACGACACGCATCAATTTCCACCCCATAACTTCTTGCCAGATTATGGCAATAAATTACATAATCTTCTTTAGTATACCTTCTGATTTTTAAATCCAATGCAATATTTTCACATTCCTCATCATCATGATCAATATTAAAACAATTCTTACAAAAAAGATGCGGTTGTCTCTCCTAATGGTAACGGATCCAAGTATGCGGTTGTCTCTCCTACCGCATACTTAAAAGTTTATATGATAGCACTTAGTTTTGAACTGTATTCGAACAATAAACAGACATGTGTTAAAATGATTGATATTAACAAAAAAATATGGCAACAAATAACCAACAAAAACACTCGCTGAATAATTTGATTCTACATAAAAATTTGCAGATTCTCACTAACAAAATTTTACACGAAAAAACTTAACCCTTATAAAAGAATAAATCAAAAACCCCAGACAAAAAAAATTAATTAAAACCCTGGATATGTACATATTCATACCCATATAATAGCATGACATTACCTTTTAATCCTATTTGACTTCTATTAGTCATTTAACCCGGAACCAAATTTATATGCCTTTGAATTTCGCTCAACTTCCCATATTTTCTCCAGTTTTACACATTATAAGACATTCTTTGCATATTTTCATTCTTTCTCGATCCCAAATTCTCTTCATGTTTATATTGTACTTTCGTTGTAGATATTCTTTGAACGTGAACATCCTACGTTCTTATCTTTTTTGTTGTAGATTGTTTGTTACGTTTTTGTATATTGTTTTAGGTATTTTGGAATTAGTGTGTTTGGTTGGTCTTAAACTTTAATATTTTAGCAACCAATTAAATAAACCCGAAAGTATATTTGTGTTATGGACGTTTATTATTGTGAATATTTCTTTTTCACCTCAATGAGCCAGTTTTTCCGCTGGTAGTACTAACCTTGTAACTTGATTTTAATAATAATCGAATTTAACAAATTTCACACAGTTGCACGGTAAATAATTACTCGATAAATTCCTAAAACGGTTATTCATCGAAACCCAAACAATGTGTTTGTCTTGGGATAAAAAAACAATTATAGATTGATCTGATTGTGTTGGCTGTGAATTAGCTACTTGCATTTAGTTTCTAATTCTTGAGCCCCAGAAGTGTCGGAACCTTAAAAAATTAAGTATTAGAGATATGTGATAGGTACTGGAACTGCAACCATCTGTTCTCCATTTCATTGTTGATTTTCCACATGTCCATGCTTGAATTTAGGTTAATATATAAAACCACCTATCCTTTATTGCATTGTTAAATATCCAAGCATCTTGTAAAACTATACTCGTTATTATGAACATTGTTTTTCTATCTTAGCAATTCCGATTTTTTGTTGGAAGTACTGACCTTGTAACTTGATAAAAAGTTACTCAGAGATGAATACCTTGCTACATCTCAAGTTCACTAACACATGGAAATATTAACTTGACTACCCTACCCTATATTAAATGTAATATAAGTGCTTGTGACAGTGAGAAGTTGTAGCTCGAATGAACTGCGACCGTTGGTATAAGCTGTTAGGATCACACCTGAACCTATGTAACATTATTTTTAAGCAAAAAAAAAATCTACCACAATGTAGTAAAATCTGTTTTCAAACTCTAGACTCCATGATAGACAATAGTTTTCCTAAGCTAAATTGTCAAGGAACTGATTGACCCAACAATCTGTAATAAGCACCCCAGCCCGAAAAACCACAAAAAGGTTAATTGATTTTCCATAAGCATCCTTATTTATACACTTCAGGTTTTTGGGGAAGAAAACCATTGGTCTTTAAAAAATGTAAACATAGATTTATAATCCAATGAGTATGCCAAATAAATTCATAGAACTATAACCCAAAATATTCTAACTTAATAAAAATCTAAAACAATGTAATCGTACCTTAATTTATAAGCTAGTACCGAAAAGGCTAATAAAATCTTCTAAGAATCTTATTTTGAAAATAAATAGCTATAGATAAACTCATATATTATTTCTCCAAATTAGTTTTCATAAAATCATTGGCCACCTACTCTTTTTTCCAGCATGCGCCGAGTCTTTTTTCCTTGTGTGTTTGGATGATTTGCTTCCTTGTTGTTACTTAATGCACATTTCCTACTCCTATTAGATATCTCCTTGTTCTTATCTTTGGTACTATGTGTAACAATTTTTTCGCGACTTGGAGCTTGTAGAGAAAGAGAACTTTACATGTAAACAATGATTCATATTTGAAAAAACTAAAACCTGCTTTAGTACCAATCGCTTAGTTTAGTTTTGTTTAGTTGTTTAGTTTGTTTTAGAAGATAAGATTCTAATATGTAGTTACTTGTTTTTATAATCATCTAATTTAGTATACGTAATCAATTTGATTGCTTAAATTTTTTTAGAGCAGTTGCACGTTGATATACAATTAATTCTCTTGAACAATTGTATCAAGTTTCTAATGTTTAACGAAACTTGTAGAATTCATTTATGTGTCTACTATAGCGATAACAATGTAAAATAATGTTCATGTTTGGATCACATGATCATAAGAATCCATCTAATCGTTCACCAACTTATACAAAAAAATTAGATGTTCATCCCCGTTTCCAGTAGTCATATTTCTACCTAACAAAAAGCTCATTAATATTGCAAAAGTGTGTAATAGTGGGCTTGTTTGCAAAATTTACCGTTTCCAGGAATTTATAATCCGATGGGATTACAAATTCTAGGATTCATAAAAATTCCTTGTATGTCTAGTAACTCAATTAAAATTCATAGGATTTATAGAGTTTTCTTGTTTTAAAGTCTTTGTATTGTTTGACATTACCCTCAAATCTTAAAATTGCACAAATATGAGATTCAGAGTTTTAAAAAAAAAATAGGTCCATAAATACCTTGATAAGTTTCCCATCAAATCTTAGGGGGGACGGGTCGGACACCATATGGAGGATTTGCTGGAAAACTGACTCCCGTAGGAAATGTGTTTCCAAGAATTCAGGTAACCAAACATACAGAGGAAAACATAATTCTACAAAACGTAATTCTACCAAATCTTGTGGATCCATAAATTCTACCTATACAATTCTACATCCAAAGCCACCATAAAATTATAGCTAAGAATTGAAAATCACCATAATCAATTATTCAACCATGTATTAATTTCTAAAATATATATTTATTTTTTTCAAGTGAGATGGCATGGTTCTTTGGATCAAAGAATAATTAATAGTATCCAGATATATTGTTTCTTGCTTGAACTTTTTGAGAAAATCCCGTAATATAAACATAAATATTATTTAGCAAGCAATCGTAGATAGTTTAAGATATTAAAAATAATTGTATCTACCAAAATTTATCACCAGACGTCGTTATTAATCAATCCAAAACTATAATGCAATAATTGTATGGTGGTTCCTCTTAATTAATTACATGGTAAAACCTAGGAGAAATGCAACCTTACACTACCCATATATTAGGCGGAATTTTCCAATCAGAACGATATTGGATTCCTTAACATCCAATTATGCCACACGTGTGTCTACCAACAATACAATTACTCATCAAGTGATATTTTTTGTTACTTGAAACATCTTAGAATATTACAAAGTTCAACTTTCCCGCATCATCATATTTCTCTTTTACATATTTCAGCAATAGTTTACTATATACTGAGTCTATTTACTTTGGAAGAGAAGATTCAACATGTCGTTACTTGTTTTTCTAATCAAATGATTTATAGTTTATAGTTATTTATCCAATAATTATTTCAAGCGTTTAGAGTGTTATTCAAATCTTATTCATACATTTTTATGTTTGAATCAAATATTAATTCATGTGTCTACTAATAGATATAAATATATTTGTTTGTTTGAATCATAAGATCATAAAAATATTTTAAAAAATAAGGAATCAAATTATAGTTTATACATTTGTTAGTTCATCATTTTTAATACTCAATTTTATGGCTTTTAATCTTTGAAACCAAATTTGTAAAGTTATACAACAAAAAAGAACCCATATACCTTATTACACCTTTGAATGTCTTTAAAAAAATGATATCGGGTTTTGGAGACTCCAAGCTTAACAAAAAGCTAAATCTAGGCACTTTAGAGATCCAGTTGAGACAGTGTTTTCAGACGTGATATCGTAGACATGTTTTCATACTTGGAGTATGTGGCCCCTTTTCCCTTCTCAACACGTATTGGAAAGTTAGTTTTAAAATAAAAAGTATCCTACTTTTGTCATAAAAAAAACATAAAACTATTTTTAACTACTTATCCCTAAAAACTTCCCCCCTCTAAATCTCCCTAAAAAGTATAAAACGTACGGTTTTAAAGATGTGTCAGGAAAATAAGT
The DNA here is from genome assembly GCA_023529315.1 of Papaver bracteatum. NCBI lineage: Eukaryota > Viridiplantae > Streptophyta > Magnoliopsida > Ranunculales > Papaveraceae > Papaver > Papaver bracteatum. The sequence goes on along the minus strand of JAJJWX010000478.1, from coordinate 11,191 downwards.
GGGGCAACATACTTGTATGATGTGGCCCGACCACATTGTAGTTGCTCCGAATTTATTCTACTACTTTGTACATATATAGCATTTTCCATAGGTTGATTCCAAGATAATTTAATGTGACCATAGATCCAATGGTAGTCAACGTACAATGTGATTTATGTGAATGATCCTAGACGTTTTATACCGCCAAATACCAAGTCTGATTTGGATATTTTGTTTCTCAATCGAAGTTGAATTAATTATTTGAAACGAATAAATATAAAATTCAATATATGCTATGATAAATTAGTTTGAGGAAAAAATGTTACCTTCAAGAACATTAAAACAATAAGTCATTTTTTTTTTGAATAGTAAAGCATATAATCGAAAATGAAGATATTTACAGCCTAATAACGTTGTCGTTTTCAACCATCCCTAAGTAAATAATAACGTGAATAATGTAGAAACTATTGTAATTGGCCAAGTAATTGTTATGTTTTTTGAGGTTATCAATATATGTCATGTCTCGTAAATGAGGCGGAACTAATAATTGCTTTCTTATTGAGATTAATAGCGCATATTCAAGAAAAACCAAGTATGAAAAAATGGTGATTTTCAGCCTTTTGTTTAGAACAATTACATCAAAAACATAATCAAAGGATTTTAAATTAAAAGAAATAACCTGACTATAAAATATCTTACCAAGAAGTAGATTGAGAAAACTAAAAAAGATTGTTATATATGAAACAACGTAATATTCAAGCATCCCTAATCCCGAAGTTGAATGTATTTTCATTTGTCTTATCCATGAACCCAAAGCTTCTTTCTTTGGCATTCACTGTTCTTGCATAGTTATATTCTTTTTAGAGTCCAAATCTTGGTTTGTACATATGTCTTAAATGTTGTTTCAATTCTTATCGCCTGTGATTTGTTTTGAATCCAACTTCTTTGTATTTTCATAAACTGACGCCATGTATTTGAAAATTTTCAGATCGATGCATGTTCATTCTGCATATATGGATTCCATGATCTGGTATCCCAAAATGCAATCATCTTCGGGGTTGTCCTCCTCATTTTTCACCAATGATGTATTCTTCAAGTGAGCCTCAAGCATCCTACCATCACGTGGCGATAAAATGCCAATGCTGAAATATACGTATCGTCCTTTTTAGCTTGATCGGAATCATGCAATATCAAAATTACTAAATACATTACCATTACCATTCCAATTTTTATTTAGTTTTGTAATGTTGTTTTGTTTTTCAAGCTCATAATCTTGTTTGTTTGTCTTCGCATGGCTACATATACGTTTTCAACTTTAGATTATGTTTAAACCATTCTTTTTAAGATTTAAATGACTCAAAATCTTACTCAGCACTCCTTGTTTTTTTTTGGCTTCTGATTCTGCAAGAAGTTTTCCAATTTATATTCGTCCTCCATATTTTCAGTCTCTTGTTCATCGATCCAAGTAGAGAGTCATATAGTAAATTCCAACACTTTTCTTTGTTATGTGGCGCCTTTTGTTTTTCAACATCACGGTCAACCACATTCGTGTTTTCACTACTTATTACTTTCAATCCTCTGCGAACATAATATGTTGTTCTTAGTTGATTTAAACTTTGCATGGTATGTCTTATATATATATATAAACATATGTAATGATGTATAGTTATCCAAGTATTTTATTTAGCGTTGAATTTTATTTTATTTTCTACCTCTACCGTGTATTTCATCAAGAATTTATATCACAAAAAAATACTATCAAGATAGGAAAATATTCATCACATACATGGTTATTAAAAATATAATTATTGGTGTATATCTATAACTGAACTTAGGATCTTTCATGCACTTGGCACCATATATTTAGTTAAGTATCAGATAAAAATAGTATTTTTCACATAACATATACTTTTAGTAGAATATGGAGCAGTTCGTATTTCTAATATAGCGTTAATTTGAGAAGTAAAATGTTTGAATTTGGTTTGTGTTTTGTATTATTAGTAATATCATAAAATAAGTATAGTATTTCTCGCATAGATTTGTACGCATTTCAAATAAAGACATACATAGATATGGAAATAAACATCACATCAGAACAACATTTTTTTGGAGTCTCTGTCACCATTATCGAGCATTTATTATTTAGGTCCTATAAAAGTTAGCCTAATCTGACTCCAAAAGATCAAGTTTTACTTGGGACAAAAACCTAGGTAATGTTATTATATGTTTGTTTAAACCGATATTAGAATCGTGCTTAATGGTTGACCATTGTACTTATCCTGCACTTTAATATGTTGTGGGACTTTATGTACAAAAATTATTATAAATCCCGGCCATTCAAATATGGCCCAAGATAATGCCACGTCTGTTCAAATAATCAAGTAAAATGACAATCTAGTTCGTCACAGTTGAATCATATGATAGTTCACGCATTCCAAGTTGTTTCGCTGGTGTTACTTTGACTTTGGTGAAAGCTATGTAAATGAATCTGTATGTTCAGTAATGAAACAAAAATAAAGTTAATGTTAATGTTAACTCTGGAGAGTTAACTCACTCAGAGTTGTTGTACTATAAAATTTACAAATAGAATAATCAAACACCTATCCTCCAGAAAAAGGAAATCTAAAAAAAATTATCCTAAAAAACAATGAAAATTACACATATCAAATTCTATCGTCTGGGAAACATAGTTGTCCTCATTTTACATCGGAATCCTACTATATTTTCCTCAATTATTTTTATATTTTAATGTTTTCACCAAGAACTTAATACCCTTTTGTAGCTCTTTACTAATTTTTATGGTGCACAGTAATACTATTGGCACTCAAATATACATTGACTAAAAATTAACATTAACTTCGTTGGACGCACAATCAAGTTACATATTTGTTTGATTTTTCATTTTTTCTATCTTTTTCTTAATTAAGATGGTTTGGTGAAATTCTTCCATTTAATGGTTCTATTAATTTTGCAAATTCTACTATCTAGGTTTTAAAAGTATTTTTTTTTTAGAGTAATTTTGTAAATCTTTGAACAACCAAAATAGATTTATATAACTAATTTACTCTTTGAACACCTCTATGGATTTGAATTCCATGCATTCTATCAAACTCATGTACATAATTTTAATCACATATGTTTGACAAAACAATTCAAAGGACTAACAAACCTAACCAATAAAGAAGATGGTAGAAAATTTCCAAGAATTATTAACGAAAAGATAAAGCTCCAGCATCGAGTAGTACATCCAAAATAAAAATAGAAAATGGTCGAAGAATAATCATTGAATAACACCCGGGAAAAAGATAGTCATATCATTAGTAATATTTCCTACATGAAAACATCAGTAGAGTCATGGGTATCAACAAAATTTTCTTCCTTTCACCTTTTTAGAAGCATTATCTTCTTCTTCTTTTTCTACCATATTTTCGTAAGATTGAAACCATCCCCATATTCTTTCTACGCAGAAGTACGATTTTGTCTGAGATGCATAGTCAACTATTTTTGCAAGTTCATCTTTTACTATCTTAGCTTTCTCCCAGGATATCATCCCTTCAAATCTAAGCTTGTACGTGCTCTGCTTTATCTTTTACTTTTTCTATTGATATCCAAACTTGTACGTGCTTGGCTCTAACAAACCTAACTAAAACACAGTTCTGTTAAATATTAGTAAAGTGGTGTAATTTTTGGACTGAAAAATAGGTAGATCAATTCTAAGAGCAAGGGATATGGGGGTTGAGAGTCTCTTTCAAAATAAAACAGTTGATCAAATTTGACCAAATTAGATCCTACTATGGTAGAGGAAAACCCCCTTTCACCCCAAACTCAATCACCTTCTCTTTCAATCGAAAGAGTGTATGAAAGTCTTCCTTACACGGCTAATAATTTGGTCTTTGAAATAATCATGGGAAATAAGGAAAATTGTTTGCCGTCTAAATTAGTTTTCTTTCCAAACAACTTTTGAATAGCCGTGTAAATATATACGAACTTTAAATGTCCAAAAATCTGCCGTGTAAGTACGGAATTCAAAAGATTCCAAGAATATTTGAACTTTCTATGGCCAAGAAAATAGGTAACATTTTTCCGTCTATTTTTGGATATTTTTGCAAATGGTTGTTGGTTTCTGGTATAGTCTGTCGCCACACTATCCCATGGTCAAATTTTCACTCAAACTCGTCCATTTTGATAGGGATAGACTATTTTAGAGTCTATCCCATAGTCCTTGTTCTAAGGCTAGTGATCAATTAAAAAACAGGTAAATTATGTATGTGGTTCAATAAAATTGGTATAAATTGCCTTTATTGCTGACATGCAGGCTATATTATGTATAGGAAATAAAGCCTAAAAAGCATTGGAAACCAAGGATTATTTAATACTAGAGAATTAATTCATGCATGTTTTCTTAGAGCGCCAAACTTAACCTTCTAAGAGTATGAAAGTCTGTTAATATCTTACTTGCATACCCAATATGCCCTAGTCCATAACTTAAGAATGATTTTATAAGTTGCGGCACATAAGAATTCTTACATGCGAGAGACATTTTAAGTTGCAATCATCATATAGTTTAAGAAACTTACACTCATTATACTCTCAAGTCCCTCCAAAAAATACCATGAAAAATGGTGTTTAGCTTTTAAGAATAGGATTTACAGAATATTTGCTGCTTGTAGGTTTCTGATGACCCTGTCCATGGTCTCTGAGCAATCAAAGACATTTCTACATGTGAAGGAAAAAATATTAGCGTGTGAGTACATCTAAAAACAATCCAAGACGCCTCAATACAAACCGTAAACTTGTAATGAAGCACCCGTAAAACTAATAGACAAAATGAACAATTGATAACCATGTGAAAAAAGTATAAGGGTCCGATGAAAAATAATAAGACCACCATAGATTATCCGCAGAGACAATGAACTACCTCAGTTAGCTATCTGTAAACCTATTAATTTCCACTAAAAGTCCTCTTCGATAGAAGGGTGTTAAGTAATAAGTATTGGTACCACACAAAGAACCAAGTAAGATTAGCTGCACCAAAACATGTGTAACCATAGGGACCCTCCGCCATCCGTGGGAATCGAACCCACCACCACATGGTTAAAACTTATATACTCTTCTGACTGAGCTAAGACGGCAAGTGGAAACATATGAGGAATTGCAAGGCGAACAAATTCATAATCATATATCTTATTATACTGTAGAATTTTCATAGCATCACAACAATGTACAATTACAAAAATAAGATCTTTCTTGTTAATTGAACAATTCCATGTCCATCAAAATTGGCACCAAACATCCCTTCTTTTACCACTGGATTGGTGTCAAAATAGGGTCATTTTGATAAAAGAAGCCACCCATTAGTAATATATTTTCTAAATGTTTTAGATATTTGGTCCTAAGATAAAACTTTCATCCCTTTCTTTTACTATCGGATATCGGATTTTTATCCGTTAATATCCGTTAATATATGACCTTATCATTATGGACGTATTTTTGACCCGTAACACCATTTTAACTTGAACCTTAATTGCTAAAGGGTATACACAATAAGACTAAAATTAATGGTCATTTTTTATCCGAAGTAAAAACCAATCGGAAGCCACCCATTAGTAATATATTTTCCTAAATGGATAATATATCCCTTACCCTTGTTTAATTAACACTAAAAAATCTGATTAGCTTAATTAATTGAGTTTAGATTGATTAATTGAGTGGATTAAAACTTATGAAATGAAAAAAAAATTTTGATCGAACTTATTTGGGAAGATTTTTGAGGAAAAAAAATGTTTTGAGAAAATGTTTTGCAACGGAAATGAAAGCACACTACCCAAACACTTCTAAAAAGGGGATTTCAAAGCTGTTGTATGAAATCATACTCAAAATTAGATCGAAATCAACACTTTAATTTCTGAAAGTATGAAAAGTCGGCGGGGTCGACGGATGAAGAACATCTTAGACTATATCCGGCCGGCAAGGTCTTCGGATGAAGAACATGCAGACCATATCCGGCCCGACAAGGTAGGTGAATGAAGAAGATGCCGAACTTTATTATTTACGACACGGGAGACATTGTAAATGCTTCACTAGTCAGCATCTTATTGATTTCTTACCTTGCCGGCCACTTTATAGTCGGCAAGGTCGATAAAAAATACCCTGCCGACTATAGAATTTTTGACATACAGAGAGGTGTAACAAATGCATGATTAGTCGGCAAGGTATTAATTTCATAACCTGTCGACTCAACTATAGTCGGCAAGGTATAAGGATGAATATCGTGCCGACTAAAATATAGTCGTTAGGGTATAAGGTTGAATACCGTGCCGACCCTGTAACTACTGATTTCAGAGATGAAAAGTCGGCACGATATTAAACCTTATACCTACCGTCTATATTTTTAGTCGTGCAAGGTCACTAAAAAAACCTTCATAGACTTTCGATCCTTTTTGATTTTTTTTTGTTTTTTGATCTCATCATGTATAGTTAGAGTATCATGTTTGATCTCATCATGGGTTTGAGTTTAGACATCACTTAGAGTCTTCTTTTCGCCGGTAGAATCAACCATTTTTTTGGAAAATCAATGTTGAAGATTCTCGTTTGATTGAAGAAATAGAAGAAGATGAAGGGGAAGAGCAGATAAATTAGAGAAGATTAAGAGTTTTTTAGTTTTTAATTTTAGGGTTTAATTTTAAGTTAATTAGTTCAAGGGTATTGAAGTAAAATCACCATATTTTGTCTTATTGGGTATACCCCAATTAATCTGGGTATACCCAATCAAGCCAGGCTTCTTTACTACTTTCAGGTTAATAGTAACCATTAACTAAGCCGCCATTTCCTTCAATTTTCTACAGTAAGGGTAAATGGTCAACAACGATATCAATAATCTAAAAAAAAAAAAAAAAAGGTAGCATTTCAAGCTCAGAAGAAAGTGTTGGGTTCAAGTCACATTGCATCTCGGGAATATCCTCTTAAGCTTATGGATGATTGACTAATAAGAAAAGTGGATGGAGAGAGAAAGAGAGCAAAATGCGATGTGTCTTGACAGAAAAACTTTCTTTGTTTCCATGGAAACTTTTGTAAAGACTAGGGGAATTCGAATAGAAGAGAGGAAGAAGAGGTTTTTGTTTTGGGATTAATTTTTCTTTGGATTTATCCTTTTGGTTGATAGATTGTATGAAAAAGGCGATGGATTGTCAAGGTGATTCAGGTGAAAAAAGAAGATGGCCGAGAAGGGAAGGAGAAGCCTCATATCTCTGTGAATTGAGAGAAAATGAAGCAAGGAGATATCTAATAATTTCAAGAGTACGAAGGGGAGATTAATATAGATCTTATGCGTTGTGCATACCGTGTGGAGATGGAATTATTATTTGTCGGTTCTGTGGAAGGAGATGAATAAGATCCTGAAGATTAACAATGTAATTAGGAGGAGATATCAATTAATCCCTTCTAAGGATGATTTTCAACACGATCTACCAAGGAAAATTGTGGACAAGACTAGATGTAGGGGGTGATCAAAATTCAAGGTTTTGTTAGATGGGAGCGAGTAGCATCAGAGATTCTCAAACAGATGAGGTGGGACGCTTTCTTGGATATGGAAATCATTGATGAGCAGTCTGCTTATATCGATCTGATCAGAGAATATTGGTTAGATCTTTGGAGGCCAAAAAAATTAATTGTGGAGGAATCGGAAATTACTATTTCTCAAGTTGATGCAATTAGGGAGGAGATGCAGACAAAGACTGATAAGGTGAGATCTGACCAACCATTAATTCCAATACATTCAATTAATTGCTACGAGAAATGGCTAAAAATAAGAGGTATTCCTCATCGATGCTGGAGTTACAAGCTGTTCAGATCCATAGGTGAATCGTTGGGGGGATTATTGGAAATAGCAGACACAACGCTGAGAAAGGCAAATTTAAATTTCTTCAGAATTTCGGTAAGAGGAGAATTATCAAAAATTCCAGCGATTCTTGTGGTGGAACATGGTGACCGAAAATGGGCTATTTCGATTGAATGGGATTACAAATTCGATCAAAAAAAAAAAGCTTCTCTTGAGGAATTTGACAAACTGGTAACTGAATTTGAGAAGAAGCAAAACATTTTAAGTTCAAATTTGGCGAGTCATAATTTCTCTGCAAATACTATGGAGGAAAGGGTCTCAAGTAGCCAAAACATGTGTTTGGAGGAGTCGAATCAAGCTTTCGACAAGTCTAAGAACAAGACATCAACACTGACGGGACAAAACTCGAATGGTGGAAATGAGGGTACAAAGGTGGATCGAGCTTCTGTGCAAAGGACAATTGAGATACCTAATATAATGAGAGTTGGAGGAGGTGATCAAACTTCAAAACTTACAAGCATTCCAAACTCGGCCAATAAGTTTCTTAGTCTTGAGGATGGTGGAGCTGAGGTGGTACTAACCTCAACAAGATTAGAAATTATCGACAGTTTGTTGGCAGCCGAGTCAAATGGTTCTCAGAACGGGGTTGGAAGTGGAGAGCTCGTACCAAAACATTCTGCTAAGGATTTCAATTCTGTTTCCTCTACAGATGATTTGCCTAATAATAGTACAAGTGTAGTCGAGGGTACTCATATGGAGGCAACAACATCCAAAGGATGTAATGCAGACAAACGGTTTACTTCTTCAGGGTGTCCTGACGACCTTCAAATGGTTCTGCACGAAAGAACGTTTATTTTGGATGCTGATAACAGTCTACAAAGTACAGAAACAACTAAAATCTTATTCAACGTGGTTGAGGACAAAATTATTATCAATCTGGAGGTATTACAGAGTACTAATATTGATTCGAATGAAGTTATTTTTTCAACGTCTAAAATGGTGGTAGAATTATGTTGTCGTCTGGGTGACAATCTAGAGAAAGACGAGACACATGCCAAAGAGGTTATTGATGAGATTTTATTCAAATACAGAGACAGATACAAAGCACTAACTACTGGTAAAAAGGTACAATATAGGTTGTGACTCAAGGTTACTTCTTTGGATGCTTGAGAGGAAGATGAAGAGGTAAACTCAAGGGATTTAATGATTACTGATGGGATCTAAAATCATTGATTGGAATATAATGGGTCTAAATGCTTATGATAAGCAAATAGCCATGAGAGACTTGATTGCGAATCATAAATGTTTAGCTTGTACTCTTCAGGAAACTAAGATAGCTACCTTTTCGAGTTATTTTATAAGGCAACTTTGGTTTGATTCAGAGTTTGGGTGGGAATTTCTGCCGTCTTAGTGAGTTTCTAGCAACAATGGTGGACTATTATCTATTTGGGATGCCTCTGTCTTGGAGATATTAGATAAAAGAATGGGTGTTAACTCAATTTCTTTTCTGTTCCAATTTAGGAGCGATGGATTTAAGTTTATTCTTACCAATGCGTATTCTCCTTGTGATTATAATTTAAGGGAGGAATTTTGGAAAGACGTAGCACACATTAGAGAATGGTATGCTGAAGCGTGGTGTTTTATGGGCGATTTAAATGCAGTCAGGAGTGATAATGAGAGAAACAGGGTTGGGGGTGATGCTAGAAATATGGATTTTCTTAATAGCTTTATCACTAATCAGGAGCTAATATATTTACCTTTAAATGGTGGTGCGTATACTTGGAGTAATAAGCACAACGATCTTTTGCTTTGTAGACTAGACAGATTTCTAGTTAGCACCGCGTTTGATGCTAAATTTGTCAAAGCAACTCAAATGGCTCTTGTTAGAAATATATCAGATCACAATGCATTAATGCTTGAGTTAAACTCTAGTATTAGAGTTAACTCAAGTTTTAAGATTGAAAATCATTGGCTTCAACATCCTGATTTTGTTAAATTGGTGGAACTTTGGTGGGGAGCTGCATTTGAGGAACTCCGGACTACATTCTTTTTCGTAAACTGCAAAATCTGAAATTTTTTATCAAGAATTGGAGCAAAACAGTTTTTGGAAAGGTCAAGAAGGAGGAAGATGTTTTAACGGAAAAGATTAAGATTCTCAACATGCCGGAAGAGAACAGGGCTTTATCCTCAAATCAGACGGAGGAAAGAGCTAATCTGTTAGTTAATCTTAACAAGGTTAAGGTAACTAGAGCTAGAATGGCGTTCCAGAGAGCAAAAGTGAGAGGTTTTAGAGATGGAGATAAGAATACAGGGTACTTCCATAGGATTGAGAATGCGAAGAGGAGGCAGAAATTGCATCACGAAACTAGAAGTGGATGGTGTTGATACATTTAATCAAGATGTCATCAAGGATGAGATTCAAAGGTATTATACATATCTTTTTACAAGTTCTTCTTCGGTGAATCCTTCTTTTGATGGAATACGGTTTAAAAGGAAGCTGGATTGAAACGCAACATGAGCGCTGGAAAAGACCGTTTGATGAGTCGGAGGTGGAGGAGGTTATCAAAAAGTGTGGAACAAATAAATCTCCGGGACCAGATGGGTACAACATTGAGTTCTTTAGAGTGTGTTGGGGTTTTCTGAAGAAAGACGTTATGGCAGCGGTGAAGGAATTATATGTGAAAGGTAAGCTCAATATTTGGAGACTAAACATGTCCTTCGTTAAAAAATGATTCCCTAGAAAGAAGATTCATCTACTTCAAAGGACTTTAGACAGGAGCCTTATTAGCACTTTATAAATTATATATCCAAAATGCTAGCTGAAAGAATTAAGATGGTTATGCCACGTCTGGTCTCAAATACTCAAGGTGTGTTCGTCAAAAATAAGCAAATTTTAGATGGCATATTAATCGTTAATGAGTGCATTGACGTTGAGACAAATAAGCGGGTCTTTTATGTAAGATCGACATGGAAAAGCTTTTGACAATGTCAATTGGCCTTCACTTTTCTATCTTAAGGAAGAATGGTTTCGGTGATAGGTGGATTAAATGGATTAAATGGTGTGTTGCTGCTGCTCCAGTTTTCGATATTGGTTAATGGTGATGCATGAAATGAATCAAACCTTCAAAGGGTTAGGCAGGCGACCCCCTCCTCACCCTTTCTTTTTCTTGTTGGTGGTGGATGTTCTATCTTTGATGATCATGGATGCAGTAAATAATGGAAGGTTGAATGGCTTTCAAGTTTACGAAGATGGGACGGTGGTGTCACGTCTTTAATTTGTTGTGGTCAATAATTTTTCTTGGAGCTTAAGGTGGAGGTAAGAAGTTATTAATAATTTTGTTATTATTCGAGTTTTGACAAGATTAAAATTGAACT